>CABFWB010000031.1:554611-617228 GCA_902151455.1 Timema bartmani
CCCCCCCACTTCAATATCCAGTGCCATCATCTTTGGTATCTTCTCCTTGCATAGCTGTACAACCTTAATTGTGACTTCTCTATCCTGTCCTGCGCTGGCTCCTCCTTAACTATTCCTTTAACCCTTTCATTTTTCATTATATCTATTCTTGTCACTCCTATAGTACTACTCTTTATATTATTATTTTATTAGGATTTTATTTGCATTTGCGAGTTTAAAAATGGCTATGTTCTATATTTCGACGAGGATCTGGAACCTAACCAATCATATGAGAGGGACCTTACTGTATTTGTCTTCATTATGTGTTATCCTGATATATGCATGTATGACTATATTGTATGTTGTTTTATCAACAGATATAGTTTGTTCGAGTCAAGTTTAGTGATTCCCAAGACTGAGTGGTAACTACACTGACCACGGGACTAAATAACTCTGGTATTATCATAGACAAAGCTTAGATTAATTTAAAGTTTGGGTTTTTACAGCTATTATGATAACAGCTAGTGTTAGGATTGTGTTCAATGTGATGACTAAAGTTGTTAGTTTATAAGTCATATGCCAGCCAATTAGACCCTTTGTTTGGAAAGTACATGTTATATACCACAAAAAGTTAATCTAATCAATTTGTTTTTTTTTGAACTATGAATAAATGTGAAAAATAGCCTCTAAGTCAACTTTCTTACTTGCCCAATTCAAATTAAATTTGTAGTAAAGTTCATGATTTTTGTGCAACTCTACAGCTAAATACTTTTTTTGTTCCCTACTGCTTTTATTATGACATTGAAAACTCGTGTCATAAAAGTGTCTTTACATTCATATATTACTAAAAATTCTATATATTAAATAATTGTATTGTTTTGTGATTCCTTTATTTTGATTCCTAAATAAGTTAAAAATAAATAAAAATAAAAAATGAAATAATAGGCGATAGGCATACTAATACAGTAGAACCTCATTAATCCGGACTCTATTTAGTCCAGGAATTATAGAAAAAATAGTGTAAAAAAGATAGATAGCTGGATTTTGGTATATATGCTCATTTAGGCGTGTAGTTTAATATACTAAAAGCCCTCATGAATACCGTGTGAGCTTCCGCTGCTGTGACCTTGAAAAGTCCTTGAAATTAGTTTTTTGCAAATATCTCGTGAACGGTTGTACCTAGAAAATTATGTTCAAATAAAATGTGTTGGAAACTCAATCTCTTTTATCACCAGTCTACTCCTGCACCCTCAAAATCCACAAAAAGTTAAATCCACTTTTGAGATAATTGCAAAAAACATGCAGCAATGCGTATAAAGAGCACAAACAGGCAAGGTTCAGATGGGTTGCGAGGCAGATGCACTTGCCCTTCCCACCGCCACATCTAAACATAACAGTACCACATCCCTTTCCCTCGCCCCTACGCTGATTCTGGCAAATGTAAGCAAACGGCTCATCTGGTCAGTTCCCACTGCGATCTCTGAGTGAATTCAAGTCCAGGCATAGTGATTTGTTTGCCTTGTGTTGGTATTTCATGTATTTTTTACATGTTCAGTCAGGATTATTAAAAAACTTGCAGTTTTTTGTTGTAGGAAAGTTCACGAGGTGGTTGTAATTTAATTAAATATGGCCTAGTAGCCTTGGAAATGAATGGTCCAACAATGGCTGTGGTGTCAGTACTTCTGGATGGTAACATTGGTACATCAATTTATACTGTCTAGAACATAATTTTCTAGTTGCCACCGTTCATGAGACATATGCAAAAAAAATTAATATAAAGGTATTTTCAAGGTCACAGCGGAAGCTCACGATGTATTCATGAGAACTTTTGGTATGTTAAACTATATGCCTAAATGAGCATATATACCAAAATCCAGCTATCATTTTTTTCCTTTCTTTACAAAAAATATGTCTTAAATAACTAAACTATAAACCGAAATTAGCTTACTCCCGATAGCCCTTTTCCCAAAATAATATATTAATAAACGCTGTTGAAAAAGCTTGATTGTTAATTTAATTATTAGCACAAGAAACGTGTACCAAATGAAAACAACACAAGATCAGAAATTTTTTCAAACCTGTTAATTTGGTATGTGCCGTGAGTGTGGATGAATCAATACCGTTGTGTTTTAAGTAAAGTTAGATTAAAGCACCAAAATATCCTGTAAGAAATGCACAAATTAATTTTCTACAGATTATTTTCCATTTGTATTACAAAATGTAAAATTAATGTGGTTTGTTTTTATACGAGCTGTTTTAAAAGTTCCTCGCCTTATTTTATTAAGCTATTATTTTTAATCCTTACTTTCATTAATCTAGATAACTTCAAGCACTAATTAGTCGATTAATGAGGTTCTACTGTATAATAATTAGCGAATTCACGACCCATGTGTCACATCATTAATAGGTACAGGATTATATATTAGGCTGTCCTGCGTAAGAATGTGTTTCACATCTATAAAGTATGAAGAGAGATAGAAATTATTGAAATGACATGTAAACAAATAGTGATTTAAATACATTGTATATAACTTTTTATCACAGAGTCTTACTTCCCAATACACCTATGTATTAATTACACTGTGTGTTACGGATTAGGAGGTTGAATTTAGAGGAAGTGTATTCACATTTGTGTGTGGGGGGAGGCAGGGGAAGAGTGGGAAACCACCCTCAGTACACCCGACCAGGATTCATTCCTCGATCTAACCACCATCGGCAGTCTAGTCTAATGTTAGAGTGACACCTTAGACCAGGGCTGTCCAACTTTAGATAATCTGAGAGCCACACGAAAAAAAAGATCAATCTAAGGGCCGCATCCAGAATTATAAATACATTGCATATATTAAAATATATAGAGATTCCAACCACTAAAGAAATGTCATGTTGCTTGTAAAAGTTTTTACTGAAACATTAGACAAGATACAATCGTTTATAAATTTATAATTACTATTTCACTTTAATGTGAGCTCTGTGGTTTTCGTTTTCATTTATTAAAGTAGCTGTATCAATATCGATGAATGTAGTGGCCAATAGCAGTAAATATGAAAGTGATTTATCAGTCAATGAACATCTGTATTTTGATTTTATGAATCTCATCGTTGAAAAAGTAATTTCACAAAGATATGTGCTCTAATAGCACATTTGAAGGTCACATCAATACTAAGCATGCGCATTGAAACGAAATATCTAGCGTTGATGAAACAAATTTCATTTGAAGTCGTGCCTAGGAAGCTAGGTTTGCGACAAGAGTTTTATTTTTTCGCTGGTAAAAATAAAAAACCATGACCCACTTGAAGGCCGCACAGAATAATTTTGCGCTCCACAGGAAGCGTCTTGAACAGCCCTTCCTTAGACCAAGCGGGCATCAAAGCTGGTGCTAGTGATCTAATATATTAGCTGGAATTGTGTTATAATATTGTTAATTTCTTTTTCTAACAATAGAAATTATGTAAAAAATAAATAGTCATATTATTTACAACCACTTTGATTACTATTAAAAACCATTCAAAAGCTTTAGAAATTTCCAACATGAAGTTTACTATGTCCAAGTTTTTCATCTTCTAAAATTATAAATTTTAATGTAGCTAAGAAAGCTAACAAAAATGTTAAATAGCTGATAATCATATCAAACCATTGCATGTTCAAAAATATGTTTTGGATAAGTGTCAAGTTCACATGTCTGTATTAATATTATATATTAGTTATTAAAAAATTTAGTATTTGGGTGAGTAGTTCTTTAAATATTAACTGATCGCATAATGTATTATTTAATTAAAGAAAATAATGAAACCATAAACTTTAAAAATATTTGCCTTCCAAATATATTAGCCAAATTGTTTGTTATACCCATCTGGATTAGTTAAATGAAAGTGGTCTTAACATTTTGTGCAAATCAATATTAAGATATACTTTGATCATGTATATCAATATTCCACTGCAAATATTTTGAAATAATTTGAGTTCTAAAAATGGGAGCACAAACTAGATTGAAACCTTTATATAATATTTTTTTTCTTGGAATATTCTATGAGGGTAAGACTTGTGGCTTAAAAATAGATTGCTTTTTATTACCGGGTATCACCTGTTTAGGTTAAATTCATATATGATAATTACTCTAATAGGGTAGGGATGTTTATGGAACTATTTTAGAGGTAATCTACTCACATTTACGTGGAGTGGGAAACCATTTAGGGGAAACCACCCTCTGTAGACCTGATCGGGATTCAAACCTCGATATCCTCGTCGTCAGTAGGACAGTCTAACACGAGAGTTACGCCTTAAGACTTCAAACACTGAAGCAGCAGGCAATACATTAATAATTTATAGTAAGGAAACTATATTTTCATTTATGTTACATTTTAACTAATCTTTTTCAATTACTTAGTGACAATCTCATATCGTGCATTGTTGAAATGGGTAGTTGAACATTAATTTGAAGTCGTTAGGTAAAGGTTACAGAATAAAATGCACTTGAGGATAGGAATGGTAAACTTTAGTAGACAACTTTAATTAATTGTACAACACACTTCTACATAATTTTGAAACTATTTATGATAACTCATTTTTCTGACACATTAAACTCTATGTGGATAGATAGCCTGTAGTGTAAGATTATGTCTACAAGAAAAAACCATAGTAATAAAATCATTACTAAAACTACTTTAATGTATTCATGCATTAAATAATATGTATGCAGTTGTCACTTTTGATAAATATTATCATCATGTTTACAACCTGTTGGCCGGGTCAGTTGAGCAAAAATGCTTCTGTCTTGTATTTGCTTCCATTTTTCTCCTCTCACATGGTTGCTGCTATCTGCTCCTACCATCTCTTTCTTAGTCTCTTTGTGGTCCTTTCCCTACATACTTCATTATCATCATTCTCCTTGGGATTCTTTCCTTTTCTAATTACACCATAAAAAAAATTATTTTGATTTAATGTGTCCAGGTTGTTATTTTTAACTTATTTGAATTGTATTCGGCTATCAAGGCTGATGTTGTGGATAAGCATCACATATAAATTTGTAATATACATTAATTAAGTTATTGCTGGTTGCCTAGTTATGGTATAATTACACTCATGAAAGTATTTCTTTGAACTTTAGAAATTTATCTATATTCCTGAAATTAAAATTCAAAGAAAAACTGTGCAGATTGGTTAGTATTGTTGGTTGCATGTGTCACAATCTGCAAGAGGTTAGGGCATTTTCAAGCTCATTTTGTCTGGCCGGCACATTTAAGGTTTGGAATGATATTACAATCAAACTTACTACTAGGTCTAACTCAACGAAAAGTACTACAGTTGTAATAATCACTAGCTTTCAAGGTTAAATTTCCTAGTTAGGTTTACTACAATCTGAACACGATTAAATCACAGAACAGTTAGAGAGGCTATTCCATCCAGGTCTGTCTTTAATTTAGCACAATTTTTTAAGGTAAGCGATTGTCTTGGAGAAATATGGAATGTCTGGTCAGATTGCTTCCAAACTCTTCATGAACCCATGATAACTGTGTTACAAAACAATACGGACATCGTTGTAGTCTAAACAAGTTGTGATTAAACCTCACTAGCACCAACCTTTGTGCGACTGTTCAAACATACAAGATTGAGCAAGGTTGGCAATATACCAATGCGGCACAGACTACCTCCGCATGATGGACAACTGTTGCCACTGAAAGAGCTTGGTCCCGAGCCAGATCAAGAGCGAGACTATTCCTGTGCAGCACAGGCCGACAATGGCCCGCATCTTCCAGTGAGTGTTGTAGCTCTGGAGGACAGAAATTATCTTCAAGACTTGTTGCCTCGTGTCTTCTACTGTGCCCGAATTTTCTACGACAAAATGTCCCTTCTCGCACTTGCTATCCAGAGGCATCTGTGCGCCGATTCTCTGTTTCGCTCGAGATTCGGACATAGAATTGCGATCCATAAGCCTCTGTAACTGTAAATCTTCTTCACTGGAATTGAAACAAATGTAAATACAAATAAAATTATTAAGCCTTTACCATATATCAGTACGAATACTTGATAAAACTTAAATTGCTGGGTACAAACTGTTTGTTTTGAGGTGGATGGGGAAGTCAGGGTTTTAATCCTGCAAATATACTGAGTGGAGTTTTCTAAACGATTTCCCACCCTCCCTCCATACAAATCTGGGTACATTTTCACTAAATTATACCTTCCTCATATCTACATAATTAGCATTACACAAATTTGTATAGTTCGGATAGGTAAAAAGACCAGATTGAGGAGAAAAAAACTTGATAAAAACATACACTTTTTCAAATTCAAATAACACCCTAGTTAGGTTGGTAACAAAATTGATCCGTCTCAATTGGTCACACGATTATTTTATAAAATTTGCCTTTATATTTCACTTTAATCTCCTCATAAAAACGAATACAACCTTTCTTGTTACACATTCAAACATCTTTACCTTAGGTTATTAGCATCATCTTTTAAGTATTGGGAATACACCAACAGCAAACACTTTAATTCTAGCCAACCACTTAGACCAATTAGTCCTACAGTGTGATAAGATTCAAGCAGACTATCTTCTAAGTTAAAAGTGTTTGAGCACGCTGTTCTTCTGAAATACTCTGTCAACTTAAAGCTTCATAAGAGTTATGTGCAGGCTTTATTATTATTATTAGAGAAACCCTCTTACTACATAGTTAGCAGTTTAGAACCAAATTAATGCATAGAAGTTGAATTTTTACTTTCTCACATAAATAAAGATTTAAAAAATTGATGTGAAAAGCCTACTAAAAAAAATCAATCTTTTGATTCTGGTTGAAATATAATTTTTATTTAACACTCAGAATAATATTATATAAAACAATAATTGTTTTATCGGTTGTTCTTTATGGTCGTGAAACATGGTTATCTTACCTTATATGACAAAAATATATATAATATATCGCTATAAGGAAAACCTCCTTTCGCTTTATGAGGTAATTGTATTATATTTGGTAGAAGGTACAGGAATGGTGGATAGAAACATATAAAAGGAACTAACACAATGTGGCTTTTACAATCAAAAGAAAAAGAACACAGTTCATACTTTACATTGCTGTTATTGGTTCTTTATGTTATTCCGATTATATGTTCCTAAGTGTCCTGTCATACTTTACATATTTCCTTTTTCTCCCTTTTGTGATTTTTGGTTTCCTCTTTTAGGAGGTGCATTGGGCGTTTCAAACTCCCTCTCGATGAATTCCAAGCAAATGAAACCTAGGTCAAGGGATTGTGCGGTAACGATCAATTTTCTTCAAGCAGCAGCCATTACATCTTTGTCCAATGGCAGCAATTTAAAGTGTGAACTGTGTTCTTCTTTTCATTGTAAAAGTCATATTGTGTGCGTTCCTTTTATTTGCAAATTCACGAGCACCGTCTTTGGTAATGCTGGCTATTTTTGAATTGGCAAATTTTCTTCAGACATATTTATTGTTGAATTCTTCAAAAATATCTGCTTGTGTTTTTTTTTTTTTTTTTTTNTTTATTATTATTGGGATTTTCACGAATTCCTTTTCTTGAAAAATTGTTGCTCATTTTCACAAAAATGTTTAGTTGTTGAGCAGTTCCAACAAAAGTATTTGATTCATCCATCTAAAAACTGTTAGGAAATAAAAGGATTCTACATCTGCCTTGGGCTGTTCGATTAAAACTGTGGCCACAGCTTGAATAAACTTGCGACGGTGCACACTGGTAGTTGGACAGAATCAATAGCAGTTAATAATACTTATTTATTTTAAATTCAACAAATAGTTTTACAGCAGCTTAAAGGCCTCCTTCACAAGCTAACAATCGATTATATGTTTTTCTTGTTGGTGAGTAGATGCCATATTTTGAACAAAGCTACAGCAGCAGAAAACGACTCCACTAAAAAAAATTAGAATACCTATGAAACAGGACAGGTTCAAAGCATCAAAATTATGAAACGAAGCTTAGGAAAACAGTTTGGATCTGCAGTCAATGTCACTGTCAAAACTTGAACTTTCATATCTATGACTTGATTCTCTCTCACTTCTTGTTTGCTTATTAGATACGTCGCCACTAAGACGAGAATACACTAACATCAAATATCTCCAATAAAGGTTATCTTGGTCACTCTCAAAAAGTATGTATAAGTATTTGAAATGTTGAAAGTTTAGAAGACGCAAAGATCGACTTATAGCTTGAATGTTTTCTTACACGATCAGTAAACATACACAATACTTTAATCCATAAATTCCTGACACCTTACCTTAGTCGGTAGTGTGTCTCCCTACTGAGCTAAGGGGCCCAGGTTCAATTCCCGGTGTAGCCAAAAAAATTCATCACTGGTGAAATGTGGCTTTCCCCTTTCACAGCAATGAATTAACAGTTAGGGGTCTGGTTGTTGTGTCTGTTCTATAGTTAAGTTAGTTTATAAATCATGAGCTCATATAATCAGTTGGTACAGAAAGTTCACATTAAATACCTCAAATGAAAAGATTCATAAATGGTTGGCCAACAAACTTTGAGATGATCATAAATGTGTTACTCACCATGTGACAACAATGATTTTATGAATATACTCCAACATGCTACCACTTTCGAATAACAAGGGAAGATCCATGACTATGAACTGATGACCTGTGATAGGAAAAAAATGTTTTTTACACTTTATTTGAATATAACATTTAATCTAAGTAGTCATCACAAAAAAATAAATACCTTTCATGGCCATATGAAGATATTTGACTAAATTCATATTTTGAAATTAGAAATCTTTAAACAAGATCAACTAAATTTAAGATCGATCGATCGATCAATCAATCGTTCCATAAACTTACCTTGGAAAATACATCTCACTGCTGCCCAAAACATTTCCCTGCTGATTTCAGGGTGTGTGATTTCATTTAGTTTTCTTCTTTTCTCAACGTCTTGAAAAATCAGTTCTCCAAGAGCTTCGCGATTAAGGTGGCCATCTTTGGTGAAAACATCCTCACCAAATTCCTTCTTTATTTTGTGCCAGGCCCTTTTACCAGGTTCAACAACTACAAATAAAACAAAAATTGTTTATTTGGAAAATTAAATGGGCAAACTCTACTGTTTCAGGAAAAAAAAAGCAAATCTCAAACTGAAGCAAATCTGTTTTCTTGGGAAAGTGAATTTTTTTTTTTAAATGATAAAACTGTTAATATATTCTATGTTCAGAGGTATATCTTTTTAATATGTAGCCTATTTCACAAATTGCAATTTAATTTATCTTTTATTGAGATAGGTTTAATTCAAGAGTTATTAAAATGTGATTTACTCACATCAATGTCTGAGTGATTTAATAGTCATCTATTAAGTTATCCACTATGACGATGACTGGAGCTTATAGCTAAAATGAATCTATTTTAACTTATTGGTATTAATTCTTTTTTTAAATTTGTTTTCCTTTGTAGTGCCATAGCAACATTTGTAGCTAGTGATGTCAATGTTATAATTTAAGATGGCAGTAAACATTAAATTAATCTTTCCAAAGGGTAAGTAAATTGAATTAAAACAGTTTTCAGTTAAACACTCCAACAAGAATATAGCGATTAACATATCGTTTCAGTCTTTAGACACAAGGACATGGGAGGGGTGCACCAATATCCTTGGCAATGTAATCGACAAGGTAAAAGCAAGGCGAGGACATAAAAGATAATTCCGATACAAACCAAGAGGGATCAATAACGTTTAGTTCCTTTAAAAATAAATTAAAAAAATTACTAAATACTTTTATAACTAATATTAGACAAAAAATGTCAGCTGTCCATATATTGAGAATATTTCATTAATAATTATGTAGAAATAATCTTTAATGTGTTTATAGTAAAAAATTAATCAACCAAGTTTAACCTAACCTTCTAAGTCTATTAAAATTCAATTAAAATAGCATTTTGGATGTATTTGTACATTTAGAGACTAGTTATATCCATGCAAAGTTGCCATTCATCTATTCTTGGAAAGAAGTAATAACCAAGCGGCTGTGAATCTGGTAAGAGTTATACTTAGATATAAAATAATATTTTATGTGTTAATAAAAAAAATCAACCAAGCTTAACCTAACCTTCCAGGTCTATGAAAATTAAATTACAATACAATTTAGGATGTACCAATACATTTAGACACTAAATTATTTCCATGCAAAGTTGTTGAGTGTGTATTATTATTGAGACAATTTAATTATTTAAACTACTAAACTTAATCAAAATATTTTAATGACTGACGTATTTTTGTGTCTGATGAAATTAATAACAGGGTAAGTTTTTAAAAAATATTCTTTCAAAAGGAACCGTAAATGTTCTCCACCCCCTTAATTAACTACGGTGGGGTACAGAGGGTGGTTTTCCCATCCATTTCAAGCTAATGTTAGCAAATTTTCTTTAATCCACCTTGCTTATTCCTACACAATTAGGTTACTTCATTAGAAGCATTACTAATGTCTATGTTGAACGTGTTAATAAAATAAAATTGTGTCTTCATAGTTCAAATTTTACTAAGGATATAATTTATAACAAAAAATAACTATAACTTGCCTTTTCTGGCCATGACATCGGCATCAATTACTGGAATACCATGTTCTTTGAACACCTCTGATACTGTGCTCTTACCGGTGGCTATGCCACCCGTTAAACCGACAATAAACATTGCTTAGGCTCTTTTCATTAACTAATTTTAGGTAATAAGATTTCTTCAATCTCTAATTGACAATAAAAAAAAAAGTTAAATCACTATCTGTTGACACTTGACAGACGACACGAAGTCAGACGACAGCTGTTCATACAGTAGCTCCAACTAAACAAAATTAAATACTTTATCATTTTGAAGTGAAGTTGTGGTGAATATTAAGCTAATTCAGAGTTAAATTTGTGTTTAAACTTATTTGGACCTATATTCGTTTAATTTAAGGTAAAATAATTTATTTCTTACGTTTTATATTTTTTTAGGTATTTGGATCATATTTGTTTGTTTGTACTGTATATACAAATGGTTAAAAATGACCACCGGCAAGTGAAGTTAGTGAATAAATTTGTGGTGAACGCGACAACGCGCAGTGTTTTGTAGTTTGTACACTATCTCGAAATCTTTACGTTAAAAATGGCTGCTGCAGGCAGGAGGGATGTTATGAAACTTCCTCATCATCAACAAACGGATTTGTGTTCAACTAGGGCGAGGTATAGACAAGGAAAGAAACTAACTGCTGTGAAGGTAGAAGAATATGTACTATGTATCCTGCGAAAATTTCAAATTTTTTATATTAATTTTTTGGATTCCCTTGGCTTCAAATTGGGCTTTACAACATACATATTTTTATTAATAACTTGTGCTATTTTGCTTTGCAAAGGTCCTAGTTAAAGGGAGATGTGGGATGGAGAGTGTAGATAGGACATCTAAGAGGGTGATTTTTTTTTTGCACAAAGGTGGAGTTAAATATTAAGATGTTTAGAGTGGTGAGATGCATTATTACTAATGCCGGGATCATGCCCAACTTAACGCTAACTTAACTTTAACGTAACGTAACGATTCTCTTTGTGTTTTTAAATGGAAGCCATCACGATACAGTAAACTTAACGTTCACTTAACTTATAAGTGTTGTTCGGGGTAGAACTTTCACTTTAATGCCAGAATGACTATCAACTTAACTGTCACATAACACAATGTTTACTTAATGTAAAGAAACTGGTGTGTAATCAGGATTCACGTAACCTAATGTAACAACTCGAAAAAACAGACAATGAATTTGGACAGTTAGAAAACAAATTGTTCACTAAAATGAAACCAAAGTATTTAGGGCCGATTATGCTACAAGTACTTTCAATTTAAGCTTACTGGATAAACAAAGTAAAGATTAACAAGAGGCTAGGCAGTCATAGAGTTGGCAAGACACGAACATAATATACTGAGAAGAAAACGTCTACATGCTTTAAACAAACAAATGAAGTACTAAATAACCCTGTTGATGTGACTCGCAAAATGATTGACTAACTAGAACACGTTATGCCCTTCACTTGACGTTCACGTGATATCAATGTTGTCCCATGGATAAATCTTAAGTTAGGCTAAGTGGACATTAAGTTAATTGCATTGCGATAGCTTCCATTTTAAAAAAAGATGAGAACCTTGGTGTTATGATACATGAACACAAGGTGAACATTTAGTTGATTGTGTTCCTGGTATACAGGCCATGCTCTGGGAAAAACCATTAAGTTCTTAAGTGTCTGAATCTCTTTTTACTAAATTGAGGATGTTCGCTTTTAAGAGCAATAAATATCCTACATTACAATTAAAAATATTTTAAAACTAAGCTAAACCAGTGTGATCCAATTTGTCAAGATTTGTGGGCTAATCTCCATAAAGTATCAAACATAGCAAGCATAGTAGAAAAGTGATGAACAATATAGCAGTGTTATGACTGACACCAATATAGTTGGTGAGCGGAATGGGCCGATTTTGATGCTACAAATCTTTCAATAATGTGGATTGTTGTATCTTGCGCAGATTATTTTTGTGTTAGTTAAAATATAAACAACACATTAGTTAACTGGTATAAAAAGTTGGGTATTGGTTAAGACTTTTAGTCAATTTATTTCAACACGACTAAAACATGGACACTAAACAAAAAGGACAAACACTTAGTTGTTATAGTACCTAACAAAACAAACCATCAATAGAAATGGCAACATAGAGTACACAATATGATATTTTGTTTTATAACTTATTATACAAAATAAGAGAAAGGGCTGAAGCTTGCTGCTACATAACCATGTCCTACACAGATGTATTTTTCTATTACTGAATTTATTTAAAAACCTGTTGAGATTGGTAAGCCATGAGCTACATTAACATTGTTTCAAACTGTAAATATTTTGTAGCCATTGTAGTTTTTAAAGTTAATTTTCTGTATTTTTCATGAGCTTAGGTTTAGAAAAGCAATTTTTAAAACAATATGTTTTTGTTGTGTAGGCCTATCCATTATTTATTTAGTATGAGTACCTCAATATTTCCTTGACTTGTCAGCTGTATGAACCAGTCACCCTCTAGGTATATACGATCAACGATGAGTCTCAGCACTTGCTGGTGTGTGGGGTGCCCTCCCTGGGACTGCAGGACGAACTTAGACGGCTATGTGGGAGGTTCGGGGACGTCAAGTCGCTTGTGTACGTCCCTAGGTATGCAGAGGAAGAATTCACCGACGTTTACCATGCCCAGTACACCAGGATACAGTCGTCCAGGTGATGCGAAACATTAGTGCAGGCTCCATCAACATAAGGGAGAGGATCTCTCTAGTTTTTATAAAGTTTAAAAATATCACTTTTGTTATTAACTAGTAGTTGATTTCTCTGGTCTTGGGTTAAAGTGCTTGTCTCAGGACCAGATGCTCGTGGGTTCAACGGATTTTTCTTGAGCGATAAAAATCCATAGCACAACTCACTTCAGAGGGGAAGTAAAACCGCCGGTCTCATGTTGATTGTGGATTGTAAAAAAAAACCCTGGAAGTTATGTGAAAATACCATTCTGGAAAAATTGGTAGGCCCTTTCGCTCTAGCTCATAGAAATTATCATGTGCCGATCTAATCAGTTGGTTCAGAAAGTGCATGTTAAATACCTCAAATAGATAATAGTAACTAGTAAGTTACTATTCTAAAGTGTTTTTTAGTACCTGATCTTACCACTCTTTCGGGTTATACTTGTCCAAAACTACACTAATATGGTAAGGATGGGGAGGTTGAATATAGAGGAAGTGTACCTGAATTTGTGTGGAGGGAAATAAATAAATAGGAGCACAGCATAGCTTAGCGTTTAAAGAAAAAAGTAGAGCCTAGTATGTCACTCGAGATACAAGTTGAGGAATAAGTAAAACCAAAATAAATAGAATGTAATACTGAACATATGTTTCATCCTGATATTCTGCATTTATAATATTGGAGTGATTATCGGCATTGTGTTAGATATGCCAAACGCCACCTGGATGGAAGATCATTTTATGGTGGCATTCTACATGTGTGCTATATGCCTGAAATGGAGTCGGTGGAGGAGACCCGAGCCAAACTCATCCAGCGACGTAAAGATGTGGCATCACGCACTAAAGGAGACAAGACTTCAATGTCTGACCTGAAATTTGGAAGTTAGTAACAAGTCGTGGTTACATTTATGTAACCAGGTTTTATTTGGTTCAACACTTTATTGTGATACATCTTTTGCACAAACATAATAGTTTAAGAAGAGAGAGAAAGGGGTGGTTAGGGTAAAAGAAAGTGAATGCATCATATTTTGCCTACACGGCGGTTGGAAAGCAAATTTCACTTTTCAGTTAAAGTCTGGTACATTGTCTTGCTATCCTTTTACTGTAGGAGGGTATAATCACATATTTATTTGTTTTTAGGATTATCATTTAATCTAATGACACTATTGTAACAAAATTTAATGAGCCACCTCTATTAGGAGTCTTAGAAGCTTTTATAATATTGATTCAAATTTTATACTATTTGATTCGATCACTCGAATCAAAACAGACTAGAAAAAATCGAAAAGGTTTTAAACCGGTGAAAATCCCACTATATGCCTAAAATATATTAATATATTTTTAATACCAGTTCTTGTGAGGTTAAATAAATGTTTATAAATTATTAATATATTGACAGAAGAGTAAGACACACTTACCACCCCCTAACCCCAATACACCCTTTTTTAAGACCTTAGCATAGCCCATAATCATACCTTGGGTAATACATAACAAAAATGGTTTGTTTTTTTTTTGACTAACAAATATATATTGTTGCATGAGCATACATTTATACATAACTTATAGCATAAGGGTCCAAAACTAATTTAATGGTCTTTTTCCTACAGCGTGTAACTCTTTTTACCTAACATAACTTAGAATATTTAACTAGGATATGATTCGATAAATTATTCAAAATTAGCAAATAAATTTGCTTCAATTAGAGATTTGATACAAACTCAAAAGACCTGATTTGCAAATGTTTAACCTCTATCTTAGTTTTCACTCAAAGCCAAGTCTCTTTAATGAGTTAAAAAGTTTGGTCCTTGGACACATCATCGACTCTCACATATAGGACTACCAATATATAGGTGGGAATTTTCCAAAGCATTACGACCGCAACAAGAAGCACCCTGCATTGCCCATCACTGCAGACCGGCTAGCAGCTAAAGGTGCCAGTGAGGGTGGGCCAGCGTGTATATGGAAGGGGATTCCTATTGGCATTGACCCTCGTACTATCCACCCTGCTGCAGAGTCGGCACAGGTAGGGAATATCTTTATGTCTGCCTCATCATTAGTAAAACTTTTAGTAATTCTTTTTACTACCTATTTGTTTGTTTTTTAAAACTAAATCATCGACTAAAATACTTTGAAACAATATTTTATACTTAATTATAATAAATACATGTATGTAATATAACTTTTTTTTTTACTGTTCTTATAAGGCTGTGCAAAGCTCCAAAAATCTAGACTTCTACAATTATGAAGCTTCACTAATAAATTATTATTATTATTATTATTATTATTATCACCGCGTCTTACTACCCGTTCGGGTTATACGCACTTACTCTAATGTGCAATGGGAGGGTGATTGTGAGATGAAATGGAGGACCTACAGTTTAACGTGGAATCCGAACCACGGTGGAGGCCTGGCATTCCTCACATTCACAAGTTGTGATTAACACACGTCTTGTCAGAGGTGAAGGAAGGGTTTGGCAATCAGATAAATCTGTGCTGGGACTGAGGATTGAACCCCGGACCCCCAGCACAGAAGTCTGACACCTTACCCCTAGACCACCAGGTCACCTTCACCAATAAAAATGTTGACAGCTAAAATACACATATTTGTTCAATTTTTGTAATGTTGTGTACACTCTGTTTATCCTGAAGGGTAGCAAGATTAGTTTACCAATTTCCACTGTGGCGTAGCTTAAGATAGGACCAATAAAGCTGTCCTAAAGTTATCTAAATATGAACAGTATATTTTTTCATCATAAAACTTTTTTTGGCTTTGAAATGAAAAAGTGGACTTATTCTCACACCATCATTAACACACACATATATTTTGCTGCAATGAAAGCATCTAAAGATTGAACAGTGTGTAAATATGTGTTGATATTTTTACTTTTATTTGTGCTCTGTTTTTCTACAATTCTATCATATTTTATTAATTCCATATTATATTTTGCTAAATGCACTTTTATTTCATACGTGTGATATTAATTTTGATACGGTGGATTCTACATAAATATAATGTTTGTAATTTGCATTTACATCAGTGTTCTACATTGTGTGGCCCCTTACTGCCCAACGAAGACTGGCAGCGTGCTGGTGTGAGGGAACGCTTGTTTGTACCACACCATACCAAGAGGAAAGAGCAGACACCTCTCTCTGCAACCGACACAACGGCTGGACCGAAATGGCCCCTTGATAGTCCAGCGTTGCGGTTTGTTCCCAGACAGGTTGCTTCCAAGAGGATAGTGTTTCATAAAAAGTAAGCGTAAGATAATATTGTAACTCCTTAAGTATTATGATTGAAGAAAACATAGAATGCTATTTGCACTAAAGACTCTAATATATAAACAAATTTTTAAAAATATATTCCATACACATTTATTATTTAAAAGTTGGGGGAGCTAAACTTGAATAAGTAGAAATCCAACCTAAAAATTTGAGATTAATGGATGAAGTTTTTTTGTGCTGACCACATGACAGCCTCTATTCGCAAATGTTGGCACTTTTGATCGATTTCGATCTTATACCATGTTTTTTTTTTATAATCTAAAGATAAAACTAATAAGGTGAATTTTTGAAATAAATTCTTTAATATTAATAAGATGATGCAACATTCCTAGTGCTGGTAACAGATAGGCCAGGGTTTGAATTGCGGGTGACCTGTGAGTGGTTTTCCCTATCTTCTTTTGATGCATATCACTTCTAATTAAACTGTGGTGAATGTAATGTTAAAAAAAAAAATCCGGTTATAAATTATTCACATAAATAAAATAAATACTAAACGGAGAATACAAGGGCAAAGTCTGTACACTTACCAGAAAAATTTAGGCCTTTAAGGAGTCACAATTAAAACATATCATCAGTGATGGTTGGTGGCCTTGAGAACTGGGCAAACAGCTTTAGTGGCCGAGAATAGAAATGTTCTAATTCTCGTTTTTTATCTTTGGGCTTTAAATTCTTTGTATAAATAATTTTAGTGTCATAAAATGTATTTAACTGTCATGGTGAATACACACAATTATGCTTAAATACAATGAATATGGCTCGGAGTGTAAATTAAAAAAAAAAAAAACTCTTGAATAATGTGAATCAAGATCCATTAGAACAGTAATGAACATACAAGTGACGTAAAACTGACACTGCCCATGCACCAACATTGACCAAGAGCACTCTGTAAATCTTTTACTATTTTATTCTCTCATTGGCCCAGCAGTAGCAAGATCGGTAGTTAAAACTTTGATTATTTTTCCTCTACGGACACGCATGCACCTTATCCTCTTTCCCTCCTGTTCATCCTTCATGCCCTTTAAATGCTTTAGAAACAAGTCTAAGTTGACTTCTAGTAGGTCCTTGTAGCGGGGACAGACCCACAGTAATGATTGACAAATATGAAGCTCAAAGATGCTGCCAACATTATAAAATATATTAGGCCTATGATTTAAAATTTAGTTATTATTTATTTAACACTGCGTCTTACTACCTGTTCGGGTTATACGTTATCGGGTTGAATTTAGAGGAAGTGAACCTGCATTTGTGTGGAGGAAGATTGGAAAATCATTTTGGAAAAACCATCCCCAGTTCACTCGACCTCGATCTCCCCGTCCTCGGCAGTTTAGTTCAACACGAAACTAGTATGTTGGCTAACTACACCAGCGAAGCAGGTTATGATTTAAAAGATATTTATAAATATGATTAAGGTTTTATTTTGCTTAAAGTAGGCAAGCAATGCTCTCAATACTTACATGGGTCGACTGCACCAGCATATTATAGTAGTTTATAGGCCACATTAGGCTCCTTCAGCAGAAGAGGCTCTATTCCATAGTCCAGTCAAGTGCTCTAGCCTACTCTCTTCTGCTGAACAAGGGGCCTGATGTATCCAGAAAATTACTGTGATGTGTTTTAATTATTATGAACTGCAAATCCTACATTTTTGTGATGCATAGACCTGCTTTCAGTGTTAATTAAGTCTAGCCATTTGGCTTCATTTTTTTGTTTTATTTACAGAAATGATTTAAAGACTTCCGAAGAAGAATGTAAAGTGAACAATAACTGTTTTAAAAGAAAAGCAGATGATCTGGATGAGAGTGATCCTACAAATGTAACAGTGGCGGCTGTGCGAGAAAAAATGAAGGCAGTGAGTTTTTTATTCATTCATATTTTTTTAAATTGATTTTATTTGTCACCACATATCACTGCTTGTTTGGCTTATGAACTAATTACACTAATGTGTCAGGGACAAGTAAGGTTGAATTTAGAGGCAGTGTACCCACATTTGCATGGAGGGAGTAAGGAGAACTATTTAGTTCACTCAAGCGTGATTCAAATCTTGATCTCCCTGGTCGAATGGTCTAATGCATCATTAGCAGTCCAGTCTATTGCTGGGGCTTTTAAACTTGTGGCCTATGAAATTTCTTGGAAAAGTAATCTACTGTAGTAAAATTGATGTTTTAGCCAAGAAACAGAAAGTTTTGACTTGCGTGGAAAAATTGCATGAAAGCTCCAACTATTTTCATGTTTAATTTATTCCTTACATCTGTTTTATTATATTGATATATCAACAATAGTATATTTGTCAGAAAATTTGAATATGTAGTTAAACTTGTTTAAACTACCACATTTTATTTCATAACTTGACAAAAATCAGCTGATTTTGATGCAGCCCGCCACTAGACTTGTGGATTCATTTGTGCCCCTGGGGCACTTTTAAGTCGGAAATCCTTGCTTTAGAGCAGCGGTTTGCAAACTTTTTGAATGGCCTAGCATCCCAACAATTTTCCTATTTTGGAGTACCACCAAGATAATGCTGGATACTTAATGTTTCGGTATATTTTTAATGGTTCTCAAGAAAATAATAACAGCGATTTTGTAGCTGCACCGGCTTTCTAAGCTTGAATCAATGTTGTCACCCCTCCAACCACTGTTTAAATCTGTTTTCCTTTAGGCTATACTTGTTCCGAATATATTTATAAGATTTGATGAGGCCCTAGCTTTATTTTGCTTGTTTTGTTCAGCTTCTAATGGCATACCACCGGGAGTAATTTTACATACCACAATCTGGGAGCTACTGTTTTAGAGCATTACACCACCGAAGTGGCTTTTTATTAATTTAATACTTAGTAAGAAAACGATGCACCTTTCCCCCCCCTTAATAGTTATATTTTCTTTGTTACAGGTCAGTGTTCCAAATGTGGAAGTTATATTGGAAAAGGATGATTCCTTTAGGTTTGGTACTTAGCTCTAACTTGATTTTTTTATCTTCTTAAAGATATGTAAAATGCCTCTGACACTTTATGTAAATAAAAAGTTATTTTTTAAAATATCTTAACTATTGTCAGTTGTTTGAGCAATAAAGTCGCTCATTGAAATACCACTGAGAAGATTTATATTGAAGACTATTACAGATATACTCGTACCCATGAAAGGAGCAAGGTCTGTTTTTCATAGAAAGCCATTTGTTTGAAAACTCATGTTGTCACATTAGTAGAGATAAAAACACTACAAATGTATTTGCATTATAATTTCATTTAATTAATTATGTAATGACAATACATTAGTCCATAAGTATTATTGAAGATTTTTGGTAACTGTTTAGATGAACTTTATATTTAATAAATCAAATAAGACATGTCTATAGAATGCCAAATTTTTGTTACTGTTAATCAATGTTGGTTGTTGAAAGTGGAGTTCTTATACAGAGGTTTATCTGTACAAATTATTCAGGCCAATATAGACAGTCTCATGGTTTAGGAAATTTAATTATCTCTTCCAATTATAATAATCATTCATAAGAAGTTAAAAGTTGCTAATCCATTTTTTTAAAGCTATTTAACATGCACTTGCTGAACCAAACTGCTTATATCCAACCTCGCTGGTCTTGGGGTAAAGTGCTTGCCTCATGATGTAATTTTCATGGGTTCAAACCCAACTGGGGTTAACAATTTTTTCTTGAGCTATAATAATCCGTGGCACAACTTCCTTTGGAGGGGAAGTAAAGACGTCAGTTTCATGTTGATTGTACCATGTAAAAATAACTTCCCTGGTAAAATTGGTAGGCCCTTTTGCTCTCACTCATAGAAATTCTTGTGTGCGTGCTGATATAAGTTCAGAAAGTTAACATTAAATACCTCTAAAAAAAAAGTCTCACACTTGACCTGTCAATTCCTCATTCTTAAAGGGGAAACCCACACTTAGCCAAAGATGACAACCATACCAAGAATTGAACCTGGGACCCTTATCTTAGTAGACAGACATGCTACCAACTGAGCTAGGACATTAGACTTTAATATGTCAAGAGCCTATTATATGCAGCAGTTAAAGAGTAACTAAGTTTAGGATAGTTCCTGGTAGCTATAAAATTAGGTTGTCCACCATTATAGCAGTAGAGGAACAGGAATGGAATAAAATTCAGATTGGCAAGGTGTGAAGTGATGATAATGACAAGGAAGAGGATAAGGCCTAGAAAGCATAATTGAGGATAAAGGTGGAAGTAGAGAGGATCTAATGAGAAGAGGACAGCATGGAGAATTGTTATATATGTGTGTAAGAGACATGCTATAGAGAAAAGTACCCTTGAAGTGTTAGGAAATGTACAGGGCATACTTTGTACCCATTGTCACACAAAACCTTGAAATTGAATGTAAGTGAGACTAGGAAAGTGGAGGTCATGGGAATGAAGTTTGTGAGGAGCATATATTAGCTGTCAAGAGGAGAAACCGGACTAGGAATGAAGTTATCTGGCAAAAATTGGGGGTACGGGGAGTACTTGAAATGTTATGAGCATGTAATGAAAATGGAAAAAGAGAATGATGGAGATGGTGTGTATAGGAAAAAGCAAGAGCTAGGAGCAGATAACAGAAAGTGTGCAAGTGAGAGGAGAAGGTCAGAGGAAGATGGAGGAACTTTACTAACCTGACCTGGCCACAGGCTGGAAACAGTTGACTTTTATATGTTTTATTGAAAAGGTATTTGTTAATTTTTGTGGTGATATAATCAATAAGAACCGTTGTGCGCACACAGCTAAAATTAAATAAAATCAAAACGATCTTGTCGGTGTGTGTACCAAGCATCCAGGCTGGTGTCAGTGCAGACGATATCGGCACCGGCACCGATAATATAGGTACGTGTACAACCACCCTAATACGGCCAGAGGAAGATGCCATGTGACATCAAACTATAAATAAAGTCCAGCTAGCATAAGATTTTTTAATGCAAACATTGGCTGTAGTCACTGATGGAAACATTATGTAGAAATAATTATTTTTTAAGTAAAACTATACTGTCAACCAAAAGTGTTATAAACCCCTATAATAATACTTCCCTCAGGATTACTGATTAATTACTTGTTTTTTAGTAGATAATTAGAAGAACAAATAGTATTAATAAAACTTACCTTTTTTGTTTTGCAGTTGTGATAACAAGATATGCTACATTATAGTGCATTGAATAAATTAAAAAGTAATAATACATGAACAAATATAGCAATACACAATATTAGTTTAAAAATAAAACTTTTTTCTTTTTTTGTAAACACCCACATGAACACAACCAAATACTGTTTGTATGACGACATCAACTCTCCTCTATCCTCCAACTGCCATGTTTGTCATCTTAATTTATGAAGAGAAAACACCTTTTAGAAGCTTTCATCACATCAGTTAAGCATTTTTAGATGAACCACTTCAAAAAAAAAAAGGCTATTTTTATTAAAATAGTTTGTTGTGACAGTTTTGATTGCCAAAAGTGAGAACTCAACAGGTTGTGCTGATCTGGTAACGTTTGCTAGCTGTCACCACCGCTCCTATGCTGGTTAGCCTGTATATTTTAGTGTTGTTTTTTCATCATTATCTACATTGATTATAACATGCTTAGGGCACTTTATTTCATCCGTTATTAATTTTATAAATAGAATGCAAGTTTTCTTGGTGGGAAAATCTTTATTATTTAATTATCTTTAATAATAATGGAAATTGGTGATAGTAATAAATAAAAAGTAAACTAATAACATTATTTAAATTTATGAGATTTTTTACTAAAACTACTTCAAAAAAGTGAAAAGTGGTTTTCCTTTAAGGTATATTTTACTAAAACTTTAATTATTTATTCACTATACATAAAAGGATCATCTAAATACATTATATGGAAAGATTAAATCATTTTACAAATAAATAAAACAAGAAAATAATTATTCAAACCAGGCTAAAATTATGTAAAAATGGTATATCTTATAAACCATAAAAAAATAAAATGCATTTGAGCAGTTATGTTAGTAGAGTAAAATTGAGCCGTTAATGTAATTTGACAGTTCTTGATCCATATGACTTTTTTTTAGTTACTATCTCTGATGGTCTCCCTTCTGCCACTGTCACTACCCCAAATTGTTAAAATGCCATTTCAAACATGGCCACAACGCATATTTTACTTTATATTATGACCGTATCATCCTTATCCCAGTTTATTACAAGTTTCTTGCCAGTTTTCTTGGGTGAAAAGGGTGCATTTTCTGTTAATCGTCCAATCTCCTTTTGTGGAAAAGAGTTTTTGGCTCTAAGTATCTGATGCGGTGAATTCACATCAGGCTGCAAAAAATGCTTGGAAAGTTTAGTTTCCTGTGCAACTGGTGCTAAGATGAATTAAAAGTTAAGATTAAAACTTAAAAATAATCATTTTTATCTGCAATCAATTTTTTTTAAGCATTCATAAAAGTTTTAGAACTTTTTTTATTACCAATAAATTTGCAATAGTTTTGATTTACAAAGGCATTTAAAGTTTTTATTAGGGGTGTGTGAAGCTTAAAAACTTGGGCTTTGTTTTAAAAAAAATTAGGGCTGGGCCTATCAACTATTTTGTCTAACATGCCAATGTCGATTATTTGTTGCCGATCATTTGGTTTATTTACTTTTAAATATTACAGAGATAATACGTATTAATAATACTACAAAATCAACTGTTTACATGGACAATTTTTATTATTTTGTTCAGTATAGTAGGTTTGCTTGTATACAAGTTTAAATGAAAACTAGAGTTAGTTTAATATAATTCACCTACCATATTTTATAGAGAGTTATATTCAGTCAAAGTGACTCCACTTTAATTTATAATAATCTAAGTATCAACTGATGAATAAATTTCAAGTACTGAAATAAACATATTTTTGAAACTATGATGTAGTTTTGAAACCTCCGATGTTCTTTAGTTTTAACTTCACTTGAATCTCTATTTTCTTGTCTGACACCTTAGCTCAGTTTGTAGCATGTCTGTCTACTGAAATAAGGGTGACAGGTTCAAGTGTGAACCACAGGCATTACCTCTCTGTACGTTGGCAGCAATGTAAAGTGTGAATTGTATTCTTTTCATTGTAAAAGCCATACTGTGTTTGTTCCCTTTTATGTTTTCTATCCACTTTTCCTGTACCTTCTTCCAAATAGGGTCAAATACATATACAAAATACCTCAAAAAAGCGAAAAGAGGTTTTCCTTAAAGAGATTGTGAATTAGCCCAGGTAAAATAAAAATACTGATTCGAGAAAAAGTGCATTTAACCTTGACCCATTTCTCTATGAAATTTAATTACAAATGTTTAATATTTGTTATTTATTTAACATACCTTTGCCCGCTGAGTTCTAGACTTCAATTCTGGAGTGAGAAACAATTTATTCTTCAGATGAACTGGATTTTCCTTGCCCCGTGCCTTGGTTGGTTTTCCTACGACTGAATCAGCCTTTTCTGTTATTTCCGTCTGACAGTAAGCTCTAGTTAGCTCTTCCAAAAGAAAATCAATATCTATTTCAGAAATGTCATTCTTGCTACAGGCCTCTGGTTTCTGTGTTTCAGTTTCCGTTGCTGCATATTGTTCCTGTTTAAAAAAAAAATATGTATATATTAATTACATGTTTTATTATTAGAGAAATCAAATTTTTTTTAGACATATTTTTTTACAAACTTTTACTTAGAACATTAAAATGTCATATTTAAAACATATTCAAAGTTTTTGTGTAGTACTTTTGGATTCATAATATATGTACAAAATAAAACTAATTTTGATTTTTCACTAAAAACATCTTTTGCCTAGACCTTTCAGATTCAAATTTTGGTTAATTTGGTATTTAAATGTGAATTTAAAATACAATTTCAATAGGCTATCTGACACCTTTACTCAATCAATTACATGTCTGTCTACCGAGTTAAGGGTCCCGGGTTCAATTCCTGGCATGGCTGAAAATTTATCATTGGTGAAATGTGGGTTTACCCTTTCACAGTGATGAATTAACGGCTGGGGACTGGATGTTGTGCCTGTCTTAGTCTTAAGATAGATATAAGACATGTGAAGCTATAACAGGCCTAGCAAGCCAGAAGTGGAAAATATATGGCTTGAATAAAAAACTAACCCAGGCCACAGGTAAATTTCAATAGGCTAACTAAAAAATAGTTCCCTCAGTTTAGGAAACATGTGTTCCTTTACCTAAAAAATGTGTAAAATATGTGTCTAAGCAAGTTAAATTATCTTTTTTCAACCTCCTACATATGGTTTGATAAATACAGAGTTTAACCCTAGTTTTTCTATTTGCTACACTATGCCACATAAATATGAGTGGATTTGTTAGAAAAAATTTAACAAACATATTTGACAAAATCTTATACTTTTATCCACCACAAATCAGGGTCTTTATTTATAATCAATGGTTAGACAAATAGGCAGGTTCAAGTCTTGTAGTTTCATTGTCCCGATTGTGCCTAGTTAGAAAATGATAGGTTTAATTCATCGTTTCCAAGGTATAGATTTTTAAATAACTATTGACAAAGTAAATATGTAAGGTGACTTCTGGAGAGGAATGGGGGTGTGGCTCATAAGAGCGGGAAAGGACACCATTAGTGTCACAACTTTGTTGCTCTATGTCGGCAATGAAGACCAGCTAGCCTCCCTCCCAACGGCCAGATCCTTACATTGGGGGCCAAGTAAAAGCTTTGATTGATGTACAATTGTTAAGTGGGGGTAGCGAGTTCAAGTATGTTCCGTCAGAATCTCTTTATCATGTTTGGGGCAAGGAAGCTCTCACCAGTTCTTGAATGTTGGTTGGGGAGACGCAGTTGTTCCAGACAATAGGTGACTCGGTTCAATATAAATATAATTAGTTAACCCTCGGAAGCATCACAAGTTACTATGCTAATTTATTGATTAAAATCTATTACAGTTACACGTTGATGGGGAAAAGTTTGAACATAACAAAAATATAGGTTCCTCCAGCTTACCTGTGAATCCCTGACAAGTGTGTTTGTCGACCTAAAATCCTCCTCTTCTGATGTTAAGAGCAGTTGATGTTTGACAGACTCGCACGTTGGTAAAACTATATCATCTTCAAGTAGCAATAAAGAATTATCCTCTAACTCTAACCCCTGCATCGTTAGATTTCTTGGTTTATGGCTCAAATTGCTTGCTGGCATCATGACTTCATCCAGGTCTGTCTCCAGGTAGCGCTTAACACCACTCACGGGGGTGGTTGCTTGTTGTGGTGTACTTACCACCTGTGTGGTTTAACCAGACAATAAAATCTTAGGGTCATTTGAAATAGAGCACTAGACTAAATCATGAAAATGGGGAGATCAGGGTTTGAATCTCAGTCAGGTCTACTGAGGGTGGTTTTTCCTAAATGGTTCCCCACTCCACTTCCATGCAAATGCAGGTAGATTACCTCTAAATGCTTCCTTCCTCATCCCTGCTCCATTAGAGTAATTATAATATATGCATATAACCTGAACAAATAGTTTTAAAAAATAGGAGTGATACGGCACACTTAGTTGAGTGATGCTGGAGTGGAAATTGTTAGATAAACACACTAAAAAAAAACACATTTTTAAAGACAAACTTTCACTACCAAAATCAACTTCTGACTGAGTTTACTCTCTGAACCTGAAGAACATTGTCTTTAAAAAATATGCTGTTGTGCTTTATCTCAATTTATATTACTGCGTCACCCAAGTTGTGCTGGCTAATTTTAATTTAAACCATGAATCAACTTGGGATGTAGTTATTTTTTAACTGAGTTAATTATAGTTGAAATGTGAAAATCTAAGTGAAGAGTACAGCATTAATAATGCAACTCCACATGTTATTTGAAATTTAAACATATTATTTTAAATACATTACTTATTAGTCATAACATTTATTTCATTAACCCTTATAATATAGTAAAAGTTTAATAATCCAGCAGCCAATGGTTCAGCACACCTGATAGTCTGTCACGCGTACCTAGTGATGTAAAATACTGGAGTATTTACTTTTGTGGGTAGATACCAAATACCCAGAATGGGTATTTATAATTTTTCTTCAGGTTTAACAACTTATTTACCCGTAGACAGCTTATTCATGACATAATCATTATGATTAAACTGAGTAGTATGAAAGAGATAGAAATGAGAAAGTAAGAATTCAGCTCATTATCTTAAAAAGTCAATATTTCAAGATGACTAAAATTTAATTGAATAGTTTACCAATTTAAACCCATTCATTGATTTTTATAAAGAACATTCAAGTATATTAATACTGGGTAATAGGGATGTGCGAGAATTATTTTTTCAATTTGAGATTAGAATAAGAAAAAGTAGGCCCTATTGAGACACGAGAACAAGACAACGTCCTTTGAAAGTAAAAAAAATTAGATTATTTTTATTAAAGTAAATATATTGTTTATTGAGTTCCTTTTTGACATTTGAGCTGGCGCTTGATTTAGATTATCTTATATATAGTTCATTCAAACACTTGAGACACCTAATACACATTTTAAATGCAATTAATAAAATAGTGATAGTTATATCTCAGTTTTAGCTTCTGTGGTGCTGACTGACAGCTCACAGCTGACTTCTGACGGCTTTGAAAAGCTACCAGACCAAATTATGTATCCCTACGCCGAACCATATGATCTGCAAAAACCATGTCTTTAGCAGTTGTCACTTCTGACAGTCAAAATTTAGGTATATACCTAACTGTTGACTGTCAGAAGTCAGCTGTGAGCTGTCAGTCAGCACCACAGAAGATAAAACTGAGGTATAGTTACAATGAACACTATTTATAATTTAATTTTGTAGTGTTTTAGGGGGCGAGGGAATGTGGACTATTTTTGGATTATTACAGTATTATTCGAAATAATAAATTCCCAGTTTGGTTGTATAATTTCTTAGGGCCATTATTTGCTTTTTTTTATTTATCGAATTTTCGAGATTCATTTTTTAACTTTAGAGACGAGATCGAGATTAATTTTTTATCGAATTTTTGAGTCTCGCACATCCCTACTAGGTATATTTGTAATTAGACTATCTTTTCAGATCATAGCAGGGAAGTACAGCAGTATCTTTGTGATTTAAAGAAGAATTCAATTTATGATTTACATTGCTTCAGGCACCTGAACAAAGTGGTAATGGCTTCCTCTTGAAGAAAATCAATTGTTACCGCTCAATCCCCCAACATAGGTTTCATTCTATCAGAACTCATCAGGCGGGAGTGTGAAACGCGTAACGCATTTTCCTAAAAGAGGAAACCAAAAAACACTAACGAGAGGAAAAGGAAATTGGTAAAGAATTATAGGACACTAAGAAAGGAACATGTAAATGGAAGTTGCGTTGTGCGTTTCACACTCCCTCCTAATGAGTTCCGATAGAATGAAACCTACGGTGAGAGAATGGGTGGTAACAATCTCTTTTCTTAAGGAGGCAGCCACTATTTCTTAGTCCGGTGGCAGCAGGGCTGTGGACTTGAAATCGAAACAATTTTGGGTAGAGTTGGAGTCAAAGTCGGTAAAAATGTCAATAAAACCAGCCAAGTTAAGAGTGGTAGCCATACCAAGAGATTCTATAAAATTACCTAAACAGAGAATAACCCCAGTGAATAATGTCGAGCAAGTAGAGAGTGGTCATGTGTGATATCCACTCCACAAAGCTAAAAATTACTGGGTGAGTTACATACATACATACATACATACATACCTAATCACGCTGTTTCCTTACGGGGTAGGTAAAAAGTTGTACATACAGCACCAAAAAACAACTCCATACATGATCCATTCTCACTAACTTTCTCCACACTTTCCTATCCTTGCATATTACCTTCACTTCAACATCTATACACTGATTCATGTATGCTCTTTTATTCTTAAAACACTTAATGTTTCTCTTTTTCAAACATTTGTCTACAACATTTAACCATGTGTTACATGGCCTACTTCTTCCTATTCACACACTCTACCTTCATATATTTGCTTCGTCACTCGAGCCACTCATCCTCTCAACATGCTCAAACCAAAGTAAGAATCCTCTTTCTCATTGAACCTATTGGATTCCCTTTCAAACCACACTCCTTCAGTACCTATTCATTACTGACTCTGTCCATACGAGTTTTCACACATAGATTTCTTAGATATCTCATTCAAACCACATTCACCTTGCTCTTGTGTTTCTCTTGACAAACCCACGCTTCACATCCATAAAACAATTTTGGCGTCAACACACTTCTATATACTGCCATCTTTGCCTCTTTTAATAATACAATTTTTGTCAAAGTTTCAAAAATATAATATTAAATTTGTATGTAAATGAGTCTGGTTTTTTTAGGACTGTGTCTTACTACTTGTTAGGGTTATATGGCTATGTATTAATTATACTTTCTTAGTGATTAGGGAGGTTTAATTTAGAGAAAATGTGCCAGGAAAAACCATCCCTAGTGCACCCTACCAACGTTGAACACTTTATTTCCCTGTCTGGTCCATTGTAAGAGTAGTGGCCTTGTGACCACGGATGTGGGTCGTACCTGAATCGGAGTGCGAGTTATTCCATAAGTGGGAGACCGTGGATCCTTCTCTAAAAGCCGTAGCTTACTTGGATGAACCAAAGGGCCCGCCTTAGCAAGTTCATTGTACATACAGTCCAAGTTTGCATCAATGACTTTCCATTCATCCTTTGAATCAACAGATTTGGATACTGCTCCCAGCGGCTGTCTCTTTATTTTCTTGCTATTAACAGGTGTGCTCTCGATCTGAAATAAAATTTGAAACACATTACTTACTGTACATTTTTGTTAGGGATGGGACTCTCAAATCCCTAGGGATATTCAAGGGTAAGAACCAAATATAATCATAGGATGAACTTAACAACTAGATTCCAGAGCATTAATTTAGCACTTAAATAAATGTATGAATGTTAAAGTGAATGGATTTTAAGAAAGAATGTTAAAATTTTGTTTCTATTTGTATTTTATTCTATTCTATATTTATATTTCCCTGAAGGTTCATAATTTTTTCCAAGATTTATATTCGAATTTGAAGGTAAATAGGAGAATCAAATTTGTAAATTAGTGGATTTGACCGGACTCTAAATCTTTTAGAATTATGCCACTTATTACCGACTCATCCCAAGCCAAAAGGATAACTGGGCCAGGCCTTGATAGAAACATAAACTTCTCTCTTAACTTCTTAATTCTTCCATCTTCTGATCACTTCCATAGCTACACATGATTTTTAAATTTTTAGGGATATTTCTTACTTTACACTGTTTCTGCAACGATTTTATACCTTTCTAAGTCATTAGGCTATAATTTGATTTTA
The DNA here is from genome assembly GCA_902151455.1 of Timema bartmani. NCBI lineage: Eukaryota > Metazoa > Arthropoda > Insecta > Phasmatodea > Timematidae > Timema > Timema bartmani. The sequence continues at coordinate 584,410 of CABFWB010000031.1, forward strand.
TGACTTATCCTAACATAATTCTAAGCCACACCTAAACAAACAGATCTCCGACTATTATACATTTATCACTTAACCCTTCCGATCACCATTATAACACATTTTTTAAAACTATTCATCCAATATTTTTTTTGTTTTCAAAGTTACTTAAGAATTGGGAGGGGAAAACTCTTAACAAATGTTCATAAGATAATTTTTTTTTACATTCAAGTTAGCATCTTTTCTAAGATATAGATTTGTAAAAGGTTTGTGCTGATGTCAGCTGCAACCTACTGGTAGAACAATCCATATTCAACTCCTAGAGACAAAAACGAGTCCATCTCGTTTCAGCTCAGTCACAGTCAGCACGCAAACTATATCATCAGATGCACTCCCAAGCCGTGCTTGAACTAGCCCCAATAAAGGGAGAAGTTGGATGGGGGTGGCAGGAATAACATGGCCGCTAGCGTTATAAAATGAAGATTCAAATTTGATAAAAGTTTTAACTCATAGTTATTTAATCTTACCACATGTTTGGTTCATCTGAATGAAACCCCCACTACTCAAAGGTCATAGGATGAATATTAATTTAATTCAGTCAGCATTTGCCTGGAGAAGCAATGGGGAGGATTAGAATGTGAAAAACTACCTTCCAGTGCACCCCATCAAAGATTCAAAATGAATCTCAACCTCTCAGTTTAGAGATATAAGCACAATGGCCAAGTTCGCTGAAGTTGTCCCAGCTTCACCTGGTACAAGTGGTCTTATCATCATCATCATCAGTAGCAAATGAAACCGCACATATACAATACACTTACTTAAAATCATAGGTCAAAGGATTGTGCAGTAACGATAGTTTTTATTCAAGAGGCAGCCATTACTTCTCTGTCCAGCAGCATCAGCAATGTAAGGTGTGAACTGTGTTTTTCTTTGCATTGTCAAAGTCACAATGAGTTTGTCGCCTTTTATTTGTTTGTATCCTTCTTTTCTGTGCTTCTGTTTTATAGGCCTAACTTAAAATTATCTATGTAAAATTCCTCCTTCCCTACTATTGAAATCACACAAAAACTAAATATTTGAGATCACCAAGACTCAAACCAAAATCCTCCTTAAGAAATTGAAGGGTTCAACGATCTTCCCCACACCTGAAGTAAATCCAAGTCAAATGTGATTGAAACCTTGTGAATTCAACTCACCTGTATGGGAGTCCTTGATATTTCTACAGAAGGTGACCGAGGATCACTTCCTAGGATTCTGTGTTTCGGTGTTGGTATAGGTGTCCCAGGCCTAGATATGTGTGCAGCCTCACTGACATCATAGTAGGCATCCAGAAACTGTCTTATTAAAAAGTTCCCCATAGTTTCACTCTGAAAAACATAGGCCTATTCTAAAAATTGAAAAATTACACCTGGGTACAGGAATCGAACTCTAGACTTTAGTCTTAGTATGCCAATGCTGTTGCCACCGAGATATCCTGGCGTTATCTGATAGCGATTTTAAATTATCGTTTATATGTAGCTGACGATTTTCACACGTCCATCACAGACTTTGGTTCAAAATATGAGTGAAGAATGCCCCTGGGCACACTACAACTCCTGGCTAGCTCAGTGGTAAAAGCATTGGTTTAAGATTTGTTTACTGTAAGGTGTTTTAGACATTACAATTTGATAAAATTTTAAACAAATTACACTATCTAGGATACCCTCGTTTAAGGCTAGATAATGTAGGCCTACATTTTAAATTCGGTAGAAAGAGTGTTTTAGAAAATATCTAGATATATTTTAGTCTATTAATATAATTTTACCATACTGTACTACTATTTTATCAGCATAAATACAATCAAAAGTGACAATTGCAGACATGGCGTAAAAAGTTTTAGTGACTTTTGTAACTGTCAGTTACGCCAGTCCTATAATACATATTTCTACTTTATTAGATGTAGCTGACTCAGAAATTAAATTAATACTTATCTAATATCATTTTTGGCGACAGTTACCACAGTTATTTTAAATTTCGTACTTACTTTGAGCTAATTTTACTGTCACCGCCTAACTTCAAAATAACAGCAAGCGTAGATTTCCAATTTTTTTTAAATTTAAAAAGTATGGCGGTGTAGCAAACAACTAACAGGTATGTGTTCATTTCTCTATAGTTGAACTGCTGACAGCATTTCAAAATATAATTTCCTAAATATTTATTAATATTCTCAGAATAGATTTGGGTTTCATAATATATTTTTAATAATCATATTTGGGGAGCGTCTTTATTGATTAGTTTTGCTTTATGGTCAAATTATTAATTAATAAACCATCAAAATATTTCTCAATGATATTTATTTATTTTCATCTAACCATAAGCGATCATCGATTGTTTTAAGTTTTATAATGGCTGCGCACCTTACATCAGCCGACTTATCAATACCGAGCAGAACTACTGCCTATAATTAATATGATTTAATATAATATTATGAGAACATTTACTGTCTTGTTGAGTATTAATAAAACATGGAACAAATTGTCCGTGGGAAATTTGGGTAAGTTCTGGATAATAGCCTAGTACACCTATTGGCTGAGCCCAACATTTGTATTACTGTGGGATTATATTATTATTATGGGATAGAAAACACCCAACAAGAATGGATTTAACTGTACAGTTTGTGTAATAAATATTGGTTCATTAAATTAGTATGATATACAAGTTACTGTAACTTTAATGAAGCAGAATTTTGGATATAGGTTCTTATATGGAGATAATTTTATCTGACATTTAATATTATTTTAAATTAGAAGCAAGAAGGGTTTTAGGTCAAACTATTTTTTTTAAATATACTTTTTGCCTGACTAGGTTTGATGTAATCCTTGTACTAAAAGGATGTTGCCATAGCACCAGGGCGCCAGTTTTTAGACAGAGAGGTGGCCTTTTGGTACCCTTGCATCATGTACCCGTCTACTCTCGGCAGCTAGGACACACTGCCTTCCAAACACTAACTAAACCCCGTCTGCTTCTCCAAGGGGTTTACTCTCACTCACCGGTGTCTGTCCCGAGTCGAGGGGTTGCAATGATAGTAGCGAGGGTACTTCGAGGGGTGCTAAAGATCCGCTATCTTGTCCTCGGAGGAGCAGTTGGAGGGGGTGTTACACTACAAAAGGTGAGGTTATAAGTGAAATATACATTTAACTTGAGGCGTCTTAACTTGGTAATTTTTACCTATGTTAAATTATTATTTAACAGGTTTATTACAAAAAATATTATTTTAACAGTGACCAGTTCAACAAAATGTGTTTATTTGAGTAGGCCTATACTTAGGGGTAGTGTGCTACTTAAAAACTTAATTATAAGACAAGGAAATAATTTTCAAATAAATTGTGACCAAAGCTAGTCTCCCCTGCTATTGGTGAATATGTATGAATTTTTAGGTTTTGGATGACTGTCCGAGAAGTGTGAAAGGTACACAAATGGCAAATGTTAATTCGAATATTCGAGATTCAAGGGCTTTCACGGTTTTTGGGCACAAACCAAAGGAAACATATGCTCGCCAATATTCAGTGTGGGCATTCTCGAAAAGTGTGTGTGAGGTCCATAGAAGGCAAATATTCATATGGGTTTCATAACACAAATGTAGATGAACATTTAGCTTAAACATTCGTCCACATTCACTATGTATTCATACATAAAGTCATGTGTCACTTTTAATAGATATTATCAATGTTGACTGCAAAAAAATAAGTTTGTATTTTCTATTTAAGGTTTTTCCTTACAAAATCTTTGGCCATGGTGTTTTGTCATATAGGTACAATAGGAGGTTCTACAAAATATCATATGCTGTTTTTCAGACATATGAACGATGGAAGGAGGCCATGCCAGATATGACCTGGTTGGACAACTATTTACCAGACTCAGAGAAGTGGGACTCTTTCAGAGGGTCCCTCATGTCAATGAGTGATAAAGTTAAAGACAGCATAGAACTAGGTAAATTAAGTGTTTTGTTTTTAAATGAATCAAATTCAATGCCTAAATTTTCTTTTGGATCTCAAATCCTCGACTCTTTAAAAAATTACAATTTTAGTTAAAATGAAAATATTTATAATTAAATCTAAAAAGAGTTTTTTCAAAGGCTTGGTTCCACTGACAAATGATACTTTAGGCCTATTTGTCATGTATAATGCATCATGAATAACAAAGATGACACTTTATATGTAAATTAATTAGCAGCCTAGGCCTATATAAATAAAATTTTGGCCCTTTTTTTTATGATTTCGTTACACTCTAAACTACACAATTCTATAAAAAAAATTCCTTTTACCATTGCTTAAAATTGTTATTTGATGTCAAGGTCTTCATGAGTGATTGAGATACTTTTTTGTGTTTTCTACGAATCTCGAAACTCCATAGGATTTGAGGAATCAAGAATTCGAGAATCCTATCTCTATTTTCTTTTATCTCACAGGTGTGCATAAAACTTTGTATCTATAATGTTGCCATAAGTTACATCCACACATTTGGAAACGCGACAATTCATGTATTTTTCAAGTAGTATGTTGTCATTCTTTAATTAATGCAACAAGGGAGTTTATATGGACCTAAATTTGATTGCTTTCCATTCTTATTATTAAAATAGTATTATTAGTATTTCTATTATCATGGTTTCTCTAGCCCAATGCTACCCAAACTTTTGACAGTCGCATAACTGCTTTTGGAGTCCATGGCATTTCCAACGTAAAGCTTAAAAGGTAACTTTGCAAATTTTAATAAACCCTAAGGTAAACAAAGTGGAAAAGAAAGGCTTGAAAAAAATCCACAACACCATGCAATAATTTGTTTTTCAATGTCACCAAAAAAATATTTTATTTTTTGTTAAACATGGTGGTAGGCCTACAGCTTGTACCCCCTTAAATCCATCGTGTACCACAGTTTGGGATACATTGTTCTAGCCCTTTGTCTGTTGTGAGGCAGTAAAAAAATTTGTTTACCAAAGTATTTCATGTGCTTTTTAACTTAAAATGAAAGCTAAGTAATTGTGTACAATTAATTTGTATTTAATTGTTTAAATTGGTATTCACACATTTTCTAAACCTGAATATCAGAATAAAAAACGTGGTTATAATTAAAGTTCATTTTTAATCACTCATAAAATATCTGTCTGATCTGTCATGCTTGCACGATGTGAGTTAATATATTTTTAGCTTTATTTAGTCTGCGTCACACAAAGCTGCTTAAATGAAAACCAATCATTGCTAATGTACTGTATTCCCATAGTTCTAGTGCCTTCATCTCATAACACCATAATTAATATGCTGACAGTGATACTTTATAAGGGTTAAAAAACAAAACAAAATTGGCATCAGCTATTAGTTTCTAATTAGTGTCATGAGTCAACCAACTTTTTGGGGACATATTAATTGCAATGCCACTAAAATAGTTTCTTCTATCGATATTCTTTAGTTTCAGCGAATGTGTGAACTATTTTAAAGCCTTTTTAGATTTTTGATAGCATATGAATATACTAATTGGTTAGTATATAGAAGTAGCTAAAATACTGATTAAAACTGAAAAACAAATACTTTACTTACACTTTGTCAGCAAAAGTTTTTATAAATGATTTGGTGCTTCCAAAATTAAATAGCTTACATGCAAATCAAAATCACTCATTTTAATTGAAGTAATTGTTACACCATATTTTGTTTCAGCATGGAAATAACACATAAGCTAATGGAATTAAATATAAATCTTACTGTGCTGTTCATTGTTCTGGTTTTAAAATTGTGCACATTTGGCTTATTAATGCAAAGCTCATTTTTTATTTAGAACTAGGCCTATAGGTGTGCGAAGTTAACTTTTTCAATTCAAAGCAAATGCAAATCGATTGTTTGAAATATTCTTGAAGTCAAAATGAACTTCTAATATTTTTTGTTAGTTAATTTTTTTATGCTTGAAACAATATGATATTGTGCTTAATTTTTATAACTTTATAACCAAAATCACTTAAAATATTTTATTGCTCAACTGTTTTTGTAATAATGCATTCTAATCCAATAAATCAAATTCATATGATTATAAAATTCCACCAACTCTGGATGGCAGTAATTGAACATAAATTTAGTATTATAGCTGTCAATACTTTTATTGTCTAAGCTTAGTAATTGTCAAAGGCGTTTTTTTTTCTCCCAAAGTGAAGTCAGTTTTTTCAGTTTTTTTTAAGCAAAGTCAAAGCTTTGCACACCACTGGTTAGAACTAACAATCAGGAACCATCTTCAAGTATTTGTATCTATTGTAGGTTCTTCAAGTAATGTGCAAAAACCGATATTTTTATACTTATCTAATGAGCCTGTAGCATATTATAACTTGATTTTCTCACTGACGCAACAATCAGTTCCAATCATATCCGTTGACTTGTAGATCAATATCACTAAACAGACACACTTCCAACTGAGATATTATCTTGGATGAATAATAGAACTACTCTACTGTGCAATAATTAATTTAAATTTAACATGTTTTATTAAATTTTGCATGTGCGCTAGTTTATGTAAAGTTAAAATACTGCTATTGAACTGTTTGTAAGAACTCCATTGATGACAGAGTATTAGACTCATACTGAACTTGTTCACCATTCATGGAAAGTTAGGAGTTTGAATCCCAGCCAGATGCACCAGCTTTGGTTTTCCCTTTCATAATTTTCCAATCCTTAGTCCACACCAATCCAGGTATAGTAGGAGTTTGATAGGAAGACACTAGAAGATACAAACATATTTTTTCCGGGTCAATATCGAAAACATTTTACTAGTGCTATTGTTGACCCCGGTGGTCCTGGGATAAAGTGCTCACCCCACGACTTGATGTTAACGAGTTCAAACCCAGCCGGGGTCGACAGATTTTTTTTTTTTAGTTATAAAAATTCATTTCTTAATTTTTTCGGAGGGGAAGTAAAGCCATCGGCCCCATGTCAATTGTTGCATGTAAGAGAATCCTGGAAGGTAAGTGAAAATACCTTTCCCGACAAAATCTGTAGGCCCTTTTGCTCTTGCTCAGAAATTCTCGTGTGTTGATATAATCAGTCAGTTCAGAACGTGCACGTTAAATACCTAAGATAAATTTAAAAAAAAATAACAAGTGCTATTTCATCGGTATTTATAATATCTATCAAAAGTGACAACACTTGATGTATGAATATTTGAAAGTAGATCTAGTCACTTTTCTAGCTGTTAGATAAAGCTCTCCCTATGAAAATCGGACTGTACATTTCCTCTTAATAGCCATATATTTCCTTACCCCTAGATTAAATTGTTAATAAGCCTTGTATTAAAATGTGAAATCCATTAAAACTGTTCTAGAATGTTGTGAGGGATGGTATTTGTAGTGTGTTGATTACAGACCCTAGGTTAAAGGCTCTCGGGATGGAAAAATATCAAAACTTCCGAGGTTGGTTTGACAGACGCTTAGACGATGCGATTCGAGCAGCCGAAACTTCAGAATTAGATTCCACTTTAACGAATGGTAAGCACACAGCTCTCATTGCTTGTTCTGTCACACACCCAACTTTTGTTTGGTAGCAGCCTGCTCAACCTTACACATTCACATACAATGTTTTTAAACAAAAGCCTTCATTTATAAAAAAAAAATTTTTCAAATAAAATTGATTGTGAGTACAAATGCTGGATGTTTGCAGCAATCGTATGTGCAATATTTGTGTGCTAACATTTACATGAATGTGACATAAATATAACCATAACAATTTTTTTCTCGTTTGTTTGAGTATCTAGTTATTAGGACAAAGACTACAAAAATCTTTTTGTTTGTGTATTCTTTAATTGTCAGAATTTTATATTAATTCTAATATCAACAACTTGGTCAAAGAATTAAATATCCAAAGCCTTTATATTTGTTTTAGTGAGGATCTACTTGCATCTAGATATCATATTCTGAAAATTAAAACATAACACCTGGACACAGGAATCGAACCCGGGACCTTTGGCTTAGTATGCCAATGCTCTAACCACTGAGCTATCCAGGTTCCTGGATGAATCTAGGCTCTCTCGGATAGCTCCTGGATAGCTCAGTGGTTAAGAGCATTGGCGCACTAAGCCAAAGGTCCCGGATTCAATTCCCGTGTCCAGGTGTAATTTTTCAATTTTCAGAACTTGAGCAAAACCTATTTTATTATTATTTAAGCTTTTAATTGTTTATTTATATTTATAAAGTGGCTATTTTCGAAAAGGTGGTGGGGCTAAAAAATAAAGACTATTTTCACCAGAATTTTCTTAGCGCATGCCTGTATACATTTTCCTTTAGCACCGTGTCATACTACCTGTAGGGTTATTATGTCTGTTTAGTAATAGTTAGCTAATGTATTAGAGATGAGGAAGGCTGTATTTAGAGGAGTTTATCTCTATTCGCGTCAAGGGAGAGTGGAAAACTATTTAGGAAAAACCCTTCTCAGCTTACCTATCCAGGATTCAAACCCCAATCTCTTGGCTATTGGCAGTCTAGTCTATTGTGAAAGTGACTCCTTAGAGCATGCAGCCATGGAAGTGGGTGTATACATAATTATAATACCCATCAAGTGGTGAGAAAAGTGTGCAAAAAGTGAATTTCATTTCTTTTTTTGTTCAAACTATACCGACGGCCGCCGCATGTTGGTGAAGATAGAGGTGTTATTGGAATAAGCTGCCGCCATGGTTTTTTTTTAAAATTTAAACTTATATTGTTTATTAGATTAGCTTGAAGGATATAAGATTGTTTTTATTACAGTCTGCATTTATTACTTTAGCTAAAACTGATTTTGGAAAGAATTTAAGATTAGTTTAAGACACTTTTGATTTGATTAGCTGTTTTATTCTTCTTTTTTTTTCTTTAGCACTGCGTATTACTATCTGTTTAGGTTGTACGCATGTACTAATTATGCTAATGAGTTAGGGATGAGGAAGGTTGAATTCAGAGTAAGTGTACCCCCATATTTGCAAAGAGGGAGAGTGGAAAAGCATTTAATAAAAACCTGCCTCAGTACACCTGATCAGGATTCAAACCTCGATCTCCCTATCTTCGGCAGTCTAGCCCATCACGAGAGTGACACCTCAGACTATGAAGCCACCAAAGCAGCTGGTAAGCTGATTGAGAGCTGAGTTACTAAAGTTGAGAAATTATTATTATTACTATTGCCACATTTTAAGACATTATCAAGTGGAGGAAAATCCTGCATTAATGTTCACACAGTTTAAGGGATCAATCTTGTGAGGGATGATATTGCTGGTGATGGAAAGGCAGAGGTTCAAATCTCAACTTGGTAGTTTTACACATTTGATTTATTTGTGATTTTCCCATCCTCTCTCCACACCAAGGGGGTTATATTTCTTCTAAATTACCCTCTCAATTCCTACCCCTTAAAATAAGTTGTTAAATAACCTTGTCATTACATATTGGTATTTTAAAATTAAAAGGCAAATAATGGCAATAGAGCTTTTTTTATTTAGCCCGCAAGATATACTATTACAATAATTCCTGTTTTCTTCAGCTCAGATTACTGGTTTGCTATATTTTTGTTCTTGTCTTGATTCTTCAGGTCTCCAAAGTTTGTCAACAATTCTTGAAAAACTCTATTCAGGTGTGTAGTTCACGTCATTTTTCCGAATTAGTTTTAATAGCATGTGTCCACACATGAATTTTTTTTTAAAAAAAACAACCTCTCATTATTATATGTATTCCTTTTAAAGGTGTGAAGTATTTGATGAATGCAGGTTGGTCTTATAATTTCAATTTTATGTGGTTGTATATAATATCCGCATTATTTGGTAGTAGTGTTTTTGTAAGCTTGCTATGTTAGTTTTGGTCATTCTTACTGGCAATGTCCAATATTAGAGCATTTAAAAAATTGCCCAGATATTTCAAAAAGTTGAATATATAACATATTTTCGATTAGGTAAGGCTAAAGCACTTTTGATATTTCATGTCGAACCAGGCCAAAATTTTAATATGTTGTATTTTGAACTATGCCGAATGTGAGTGAGCAATTTTTTATCTAAATTATTTTGGTTAAAATTAGGGGGGGATAACCAACACACTTACCTTAGTGACAGCAGAATATAAATTGAGAAACTACCTGATGAAGCTGTCTATGACAGTGAAAGTTTGTCCCTAAAAATATTTTAGTGTGTTTTTTAGGGTTCTATCCAAACAATTTCTACTACAGTATCACTAAGGTTTGAGTGTGCTGACTATCCCTAATAATTTTAACCATGAATTAGCCTAGTGCCCTATTCCAAATTATATAAATTATTATCAGACATTGCTCATAACATGTAGCTTAGCTATTTCTAAAAACTCACTTCTTTATCAACAAATTGCTAACAAGAATTATTTGATGCCTCATTTAGTAAAACATTAGCCATATATGATAATGTAGTTTTGGCTTTTGATGCATGCATGCTTTGTGCTTTTTATAGATACCCTTTTTTTGTTGCTAAACCAATATTTTTAGTTTGCTAAAGTATATATTTTTCTAACAAGTGTCATAGGAAACTTGGGTTAGCTAAAAAACTTAAGGTTTAACCATTTAATCACAACAAATTAATTCTCATTTACTTTTTCGCCTAAAACTATTCATTTTAAATTCTACTTTAGAGATGTAAAATATACTCTGAAGCATATAATATGCTGTCACCAAGTCTATTTTCTATCATTCTTTTATATAGTAATGATTTTCATGAAATAATAAATTGGCAAGATGAGGTATAAAAAATAAATAAATTGATCTTCTCTGAATTCATCAGACAGTTTATAATTATTTCTGCCATAACCACTCATATAGATAAATACAGGATTGTTAATAAAAAAAAATTTCAATACTTATTCAATATTCTTATATTACCAATTGTGAAAATAGTTTACTAATCAAATGAAATGTAACTTTGGTTATTACTTTCAAAAAACATGAACCATTATTAGAGTGACACATTTTTGATTGAATGCAATTTTTATTTAATATTATTATTATGTTTATAAAATGCATCATTTTATTTATGCTATAAAGCTTCAAGTAATTCTATTTTCAAATGTGCTTTCTTTTGGATTTATTTAATTTGTTTTAGGACCCGTTTTAATTTTCAAGTGTCGGGAAGCCTTTTTTAATTCATTCTTAAACTTTTATTATTTATTTTTAGAACAGTTGTTACTCTCCTCCTCGAAGAGTATTAAAAAATATGTACATTCATGAAAATGTTAAGCATATTTACTATGAATGTGCAATACTAAAAAAAATCACAATTGATTAATTAGATTTTTTTTCTGGATGTCTGATTAATCTAGGAATCATGATTTTTATTAACATAATATCCAACCCAAAGATGTTTTTTTTATTGATTTCATATGTTAACTTGCCAGCCACTGTAAAATTAAATTAGCCATCTTGTTTTCACTTTCTTACTTACTGTGGTATATTAAGACAAGCCATACAACTTGGGGGTAAGGGAATTTTGTTTGATAATTTTTTTATTATAAACAGTTAATCTAAATACAGTTGACAAATAACACCAGGCCACGGGAATCGGACTCAGGACTCTTGATTTAGTGTGTCAATGCCCTACCACTGAGCTATCCAGGTTCCTGGATGAATCTAGGCTCTCTCGGGTGCAGGCTTAGCGTACTTCGTCAAGGGTCTGATGTTTGATCCCCATGTCCATGTTTATTATTTTTTCAACTATATTTGGATGAACTCCTGTGGGCAGCTGTTTAACTGCTATCAATTATATTATTAATCAAATAGTGTTAGTTAAGTCAAGAATTAATTGACTATATCTCAATATATAAATACATTTATGTGTCCTAAAAGTTGTATTTGTGCAAAAAAAAATTAAGTAGGCCTAAAATCAAGTTTTCTTATCATAGCTTACTATTACATAAGTTTTTATGTATAGCATTCAGGTCCAGAACTTGTCACTTCACAAACACTATTAAGGTGGAAGTTCAGGGAATGTGAGAAAATGTCAGTGCTTAAGCAGTTTTTATAGCAAAACTTTTTTTTTTGTCAAAATAAATATAATACATATTACTCCAGTAGAAACAGAGTTTAACTTTCTTCACACGGTGATATCAACAGTTGTTGAATATCTGTCATGAGCATAGCGGCATTAGGTGAGAAACTTTTTAAATTAAGGAAAAAAGCTATCATTAAATTCCAGGACATCCTTGACAATTATTCAACAACTGTTGATATCATCATGTGAAGAAAAATAAACTCTCCATCCCTACTGAAGCAATATTTTTATTTATTTTTATAAAAAAAATGTTTTTGCTATAAAAATTGCAAAAACATTTGCATTTTCTCACATCCTCACCTTAAACTGAGAATTTAAACATGTACAAAAACACTGTGGTATGCGTGTTTCTTGTAACGGGTGTTATATTTAATTAATTTAACCAACCCTAGTCTGAATTTAAAAATGTACAATGCATTCAGAATTTTGTAAAAAAATATAATACTTTTAATAAATCTAACTGACCTTATTAATAATTTTTTTTAACTAAGTGCTCTGTTTCAGTTACCAATTATTTTTGTTATTTTGCTAAGTTAGTGTATACTTGAATTTTGTTATTACTATTATTTATAAACTATGGGATGGAGCTATTTGTGGAAAACCTTAAAGTAATGCGTAATTATGTATTACCATTATTTTAGAACCGCAACCTGGTGTCACTATGAATGCTATAGCATTTTCGAGACCTATAGGGGCAGACAAAATTGAGGAGGAAAGAAAAAAGTTTGGTGAGTCCATACATAAAATGCTTGTCTAATGAATTACTTTTCTAAGGTTTTACATGAAAATACTGATTGGATATTTTGTTGGGTTAGCTATTTAATACTACCCGTTTTGATGGCCACATGGTCTAAGGCATCACTTTCATAGTAGACTAGACTGCCAATGATGTGGAGATTGAGGTTCAAGTCCCGGTTGTATGTACTGAGGATGGTTTTTCCAAAATGGTTTTCCACTCTCCTTCCACACAAACATGGGTACACCTCTAAATATAACCCTCCTCATCCCTAAAATCATTAACATAATTATTACAAAAGGGTATAACCCAAACAGTTATTAAAACACAGTGCTAAAAATGGCTATTTAATATGTTATTTTAGTACATTAATTAAAAGAATTACACTTAGAGGATTTAAACAAAACAATCTAAGATCAAATGTATGACATAGGCACTTCTTGAAAATTAATTCTAGTCGAAGTTAAGCTATTTTTTTATTACCCCCGGTGCTGATGGATGTGTAGAATAATCACCGCCAAACTCACGCCAGACGTCACATCAGGGTTAAGTCATTCTGGTGGCATCACCTGTGACCTATTCTAAACCTGTATCAACATGTCACTAATAATGCCTGAACATGTAGTAGTAGACACGATGTTTAAAAAAAAAACACCCAACCTGTCAGCTCTCTAGTATTAAATGTAAAAGGGGAAGCATCAATGATACATTTTTCAACCACCAGAGTTGTGGAGTCAGTATGTATAGAAATGTACTGACTTAAGCTTCAAAATAATATTGATTTTCATAAGAATTTAGAAAAATGCTCTTGTTCAGAAATTTAATCACATAAAAAAAGAAAATGTTTTTCCATCATCATCAACTGTTTAAAGCCTGTGGCTGGGTCAGTTTAGTATAATGCCTCTATCCTTCCATAATTCCTCCTCCTTTATTTGCTTCCATTCTTCTCCTGTCACTCATACACATGCTGTTATCTGCTCCTCCCATCTATTTTGTTGGTCTCCCTTGCGATCTTTTTCCTACACTCATCTCCATTATTCTCTTTGGTATTCTTTCCTTTTTCATCCTCATTGCATGTTCATACCATCCCAGCCTTGCTTCCTCTACTATCTCATGTATTCCCTGTACCCCCGTTCTTTCCCAAACTATTTTATTCCTAATCCGGTTCCATCAACCTAAGAAGTTTAATCATTCACACGGTTGTGATGAAATGTCTTGTGCTACCACTTCACAGCAAACTTGTCACTACAAATTAATATATATTTGCCATTTATGAAGGATATTAATTAAATTTAAAATTACACCTGGATCGGGAGTCGAACCCGAGACCTTTAGCTGAATATTGTTGCCAAAGGTCCAGGTATCATTTTTAAATTTAATGAATATTATTATTTAGATGCAGCTTTAACTGTACAGTACTTAAAACAACATTTAATAGCTTGGCTATTAAATCCATCACTATTAACGAGTCAGAAATCGAAGGTTCAGTGTACCATCTCCACAGCCCAGTCGGCCATGCCAGGAGTCAAACCAGGACACTTAGTTAAGTAGACAGATGCACCAACGGTTCAGCCAAGATCTTAGAATCTGTATTTAGGGAATTGGCCATGGGCGTGTTTATTATATTTGAAGGGCTGGGATCATCTTTAGGGTGTTTATGTTGTAATATCTAATCATTATAATTAGTCCCTCGGCCTTGTTTTGCAACAGCATCTGATGAGAGTATTTGTGTTAAATGAAGTTGAGATTGTGGTGAATGTATCAATTTCTGACTGACATTGAAACTCTACACATGATCAAGAAGGGAGTATATTCAAACAAGGTAAGGTGCCTCAATTCTCCTTGCATACAATCCATATTATTGTCTCTTAAATCCCCAATTAGAACAGTAATCTTTTGTTCGAACATTTATTTACACTTACATAGTTACTACTTGTTCAGGTTAGTTGTATATATACTTATTACTTTGAGTTGGGAATGAGGAATGTTGAAGTTAGAGGATGTGTACCCAAATTTGCATAAGAGAAAGAGTGGAAAAAAACCCTCAGTACACCCGATCAAGATTCAAACCCTGACCTCCCTGTCATAATTTTGTTGGTGCAAACTCTATCATAAACTTCATTTGGGGCTGGCTCACTCTCATAATGGCCTTAGTGTGTTATGCCAAGCCAGATCTCCTTATTCTGCAGATAAGTTCCCATTTGACCCTCCACATGTACTGCCATAGATACATCCTCAAGTTGAAACGTATTCTAATCAACCACATACTACTAAAAGTGTTGTATGCAGTGAGATTTTTATAAATTTGATCTACTCTGGCAACATTTCAATATCGGACACTTATCACTAATTGTGTATACCTTGGTTAACTATAGCACCGCATTATGCTTTTTTTGTGCTATTTTTAAATCAAATGGCCATTATAGATTCTCATATTTGCTTAATATTTAGATAATAGTTGCATAATTGGATTTTATATTATTTGGGCATTATAGTTATACATTTTTATATACCTGTATAATTTGATTATATATTATTTGTGCATTATAGCTATACGTTTTTATTTGCATATAAATGTGTAGCATGTATTCTCTGTGTATAGGCACATTCACAACAGTAGTCTGGTAAAATAAACTTTTGCTTGCGTTAGTTATGCTGTATGGTTTCCATTTGTTTAGCAAAATGTCAAAAATTAGCTAAGTGTGGTTTAATTTTTACTATTCACTAAATTGACTAAAATGAACATTTTCATCATTAGATATTTGATTAAAATATTAGGATGATAGAAATATTTTTTATTTAATAAAAGTTTCTCTAAAGAAATGTTATTTATGATATACATCTTGTTTGCACTTTTTCAAAGACTCTTTTCGATGGGAGGGTAATGGTGCTTGGGAGCTCCTGATTTAATGTACTATGAAACATTGTGAACCTTGTCTGTATTTTGTGGATAATACACCACTTAGATTTAAATGAAAATTTCCTGGAAACTCTCCATATTTTTATTCACTTCTGGCTCACACTATGTTTATTATTTACTTATCCATTTATTGATTTTTCTTCGACATGTATATAATTTCACCCTGACCCTATACCATACATTATACTTTTTATGAAATAAAGTGCACTAAGCATGCTATCATCAAAGTCATTAAATAAAAAAACTAGCACATATTTACAAACACTTTAATATTTCATTGCCACACGGCGTCTTCCTCAGGAGGTAGTAGACTGAACAGGAAGTTGTCTTCAGTGGTGCCATTTAAGTGGTTTCCTTTTTCTTTTTTTTAATCTATATAAGGTATTTGACATGCACTTTCTTAACCAACTGAACTAAATTAAATCTAGAACAGACACAACACCAAGCTTCTGGCCGTTAATTTATCGCTGTGAAAGGGGAAACCCACATTGGGTTTCATTTTTTGCAATTCTCTCGAATTTATATAATCATGTGCGTGTGTGTGTGTTTCAACACTGTCTTCTTATACATTTCCAAGGCATTAGGGATTAATTCATTTTATTATTTATTTTATACATACACACAGGGTGGAGCCAAAACATTTAGACGATTAGTAAGTTGAAAATTAACAATTTATTGAAAAGTAAATATTCACTAGCTAAATAATATCAAACTACACAATACACTTTTTCACTTTTTGCATAAAATGTCACTCAGGTGAGCTTCACCGGACTTCAGGCAAACCTCAGCACGTTGTCCATCACTTTCCACAGCATAGATCATCTAATTGTTTCTGCCCCACCCTATATATAAATATATTATTATTAATGTTTAATTATTTATTTATATATACATATTAAACATTAATAGATGTATTTAAGCGTATTTTCTCAAGGGAATAACATAGAACATTTTCAAGTTTGATAAATATATGCAACAACAATTAATTAATAAATGTAAGAGGTTTTTTTATAGGAAACAATGGAATACATAAAGTCTCATGTGTGGATCTATGGATGTATGTAGGGTAGGTATTTTGTGTACTGCATACAGGGGAACCATCATTTCACTATTCCATATCAGCTCATTCCACAGGCCGTAACTAGGGGACCTCTGATATAGATAATACGAGCATCACTTGTGGGGCTAGAACCAGGTTCTGCTACCATTGTAGCCTGAGAGTGTTATGTTTGTTTGCTAGAGTCAAGCCAGGCGCGTATGGAACACCTCCAGGAGGATCTGATACAGATTCAACTCAAATACCAGAAGGAACTGGAGCGGTTGGAGCAGGAGAACAAGGAGTTGAGGAAGGTGATCTTGCTGCGAGATAGCAAGGTCTCGACCAAGAGAGTCAAGGTCAGTCTCTCACACTCATTTTCATAAAGAGATGTGACAAGTCCTGTTTTGGAATTTGATTATGAAATGTTAGCACCAATGATTTGAGTCTTGATACTGATTTCTTAACATAATACTGAAAATTGCCACCAGATTGATGGTGATTGACCAACTCTTGTCTTAAATAATATAGATGAAAAATTAGAGGTTTTCATTTGTTACTGATACCGCTATCTTATTTCTTGATGAAACTCTGAATCTAACTGTTATTTTCTTAAAGAGTTAAGGTGGGATTGTAGGTAACTTGAGTTAAGGGCAGTGTTTTCGAAGTTTTTTTTAGCAAAACCTCTTTTTCTTTTGCCCAAAATATATTAAATATTTCTTCAGTAGAAACATATAGTTTAATTTCCCCCAAATGTTGATATCAACAGTTGTTGAATATCTGTCATGAGCGCCATTAAATGAGACACTTTTTAAATTAAGAGAAAAGGTTGTCATTAAATTTCATTTCAAGGCACCCTTGACAATTATTCAAGAATGGTTGAGGTCTCCATGTAAAAAAATTAAACCAAGTTTCTTCTGGCAAAAAATAAATTTTGCTTTAAAGACTGTAACTGTACTTACCTTTTGTTGCATCCACTACACTACCACCTTAAATATAAGATTTTAAAATGGATGTGTTTGTGATTTTAGAAGTCCTTAATCGATATGTACTCTGATGTACTTGACGAGTTGAGTGAGTATGACTCCAACTACAGCACCCAAGATCATCTTCCCCGCGTGGTGGTTGTCGGGGACCAGAGCTCGGGAAAAACCTCGGTCCTTGAGATGATAGCGCAGGCGAGAATCTTCCCCAGGTGAGTGAAGATGGCTTTCTTTCAGTTTAGCTACATGTGTAGAAGGGTCTCATTATTTTATGATTATGTTTGCTCTTTTGTGCTTCTAACAGTAGATTAAATCATTGTAAAATTATGATTCACCATTTAATTTTTTTTAAATCCATATTTATCTGTTAAATTGAATAAACAAATATTGGCTCTTAGCTTTGTATACTTATTCTAAGTACATATTCATTGCAATATTATTTAGGATGGGGTTTCCCCATCTTTCTGGACCGAAGGAGCCTTTACAACAGAAAGAATACATGCTTGAGCTCTCATAAAAGGTTTTACACTAATATTATGAACATTCAAGAACATCAGTTAAATTTTACAACTATAAAAGTATAAGACCGCCTCTGTGGTCAGAGTTCCTGGCTCCAGATCCAGAACTCCTGGGTTCAATCCCTGGCGCTTCCAAAATTTATCTGTGACACATTGGGCTCTAGGAATGAAACCAAACTCAGCTTTGCAAGAATAAATGAAGAGCTACTTGAATAAGGAAGTAGCATTTCTAGTTTAAAAAACTAAAATTAATGGCTGGAGGGCTCTTTGTGCTTGCTACATGACACCCTCTATCTACAAATGTTGCCACTATGATTGCTAACGATGTTGGTTGGTCGGTATAGCCAGCTTGCAGGCTAACACTACGGAGGATTTGAAAAAAAATCGCCAATCCTTTTTAATGATGCTCTTTTATAGTGTGAATAACAAATAAAGGATATCTTTAATTTGCCTCACCGAGCCTAAGACAACTATGGCAGAGCCCAAGGTCTCCGCGGAGCACAGTTTGAAAAGGCCTGATTTAGGGTATTATCTACTGTAAACTACTAAGGGTGTATATAAAATTTAATTAAATTATGTGTTGATCAATGGATAAACTAAACAGCAATCCAGTCCAGTTAAGTAGTGCACTATTCTAAGGATTTAAAAAAATTAAAGTGAGATTACTGAAAAAATGTAAAACATTCTGCCCCAATTTTTTTTACACCAACTAAATTTGATATGATAGTTTTTAGAAATAATTTGTCCAGATGTTTTTAAAACTCACCTATAATCTGTATTATATTTGGAAGAAGGTACAGGAGAGGTGGAGAGGAACAAATAAAAGGGACGAACACAATATGGCTTTTACAATGATAAGAAGAACATAGTTCACACTTTACTTTGCTGCCACTGGACAAAGAGGTCACGGTTGCCTCTTGGAGAAAATTGATCGTTACTGCCCAAAACCCCAACCTAGGTTTCATTCTATCGAAACTCATCAGGGAGGAGTGTGAAACTCGGAACACAACTTTCTAAAAGAGGAAACTAAAAAACACAAAAGGGAGAAAATTGAAATTTGTAAAGAATGATAGGACACATAGATAATAACATGTAAAAGGATATAATCTATATTCATTTTTGAAACATAAACTAAGGGATTGAGCAGTAACGATCGATTCTCTTCAAGAGGCAGGTATTATCTCTTTGTCCAGCGGCAACAATGTAAAGTGTGAATTGTGTTCTTCTTTTCATTGTAAAAGCCATTTTGAATTTGTTCCATTTTATTTGTTGATTATTCCTTTTTCCTGTATTCTCTTCTATGCATATTATTAATATTTTATATTATCAACAGAGGTGCTGGCGAGATGATGACGAGAGCCCCAGTCAAGGTCACTCTGAGCGAGGGTCCTTATCACATTGCACAATTCAGGGATAGTGCTCGAGAATTTGACCTCACCAAAGAATCTGATTTGGCAGACCTACGGAGAGAGGTAAGTCATGGATTGGTGGTTGGTGATTCCTAATGATTTTATTATTTATCAATAAAATTTGAGTTTTTATTACACATTCAGTAAGCTACAAGTATACAAATTTTCGTTGGTGTTGATGGTTTAAGTGGTAATTTATATATTATCTGTGTACAGAGCTTCTGTTTTCAATTAAAGCCAAATCAAATTATGTGAAAAATATTCCTGTAAGCGAATATAAGTTTGAATACATACAAAAAAATATGTTGGAAGAAAAAAATGTATGTATAGTGCCTCAGTTATTTAACTTTAGGCACTCATAATCATATACAAAATTTTATAATGCACACATAATTAACATATTCTGACCTAGTCTGCTAAATAAAGCTAATATCACAATAAGTAATTTAATTATTTTAGTTGTACCGTATGTACTGTATGATGTACCATACTTAACAGCACAAAAATCTTGATTCTGATTTTTGTTCATGAATCTTTGAATCCATTCAGCATTAGAGGATTAAAATGGTCCATCTTTAGTTAATTATTTCATGTCTGATGTGTGTGAAAATGTATTTTACAGACTAAAAGTTTTTTTGTCTGTCTAGGTGGAGATTCGGATGAAAAACAGTGTCCGCAACGGCAAGACAGTGAGCAGCGAGGTCATCTCGATGACTGTGAAGGGACCGGGGTTGCAGAGGATGGTTCTTGTGGATCTACCTGGGATTATCAGTGTACGCTAACACCTTTCATTTTGTTCACATTATATCCGGTATCTTTATTGTTACTGTTGGTGATGTCACTCACTATTCCTGCTTTTCTCGATTTTGATTCTTAAAACTATAACCATGATTTTTTGATTTTTAATTTTGATGCCTTAACGTGTACTAAAGATTTGCAAAGCTTCCAAACTTTGACTTCGCTTCAAAACAAGTATCAAATTTGACTTTGATTGAAAAAAAAATATCCATCTTCAACATTTACACTTTTCGCAAAAAGAATCAATTTATAGTCGGTTATTGCCATTCTGAGCTGTTCATATGGAAAAAAATATGAAGTAATTGTATTGTAAGTTGTGATAATAGCTATTTCCCACCTTGAATTCACTATGTAACATTGTGTTAAAAGCATTTCAAAATGGACTATTTACACTTTACATAAATCTAATACCCCTTGCATTATTAAGTGAATCGTTTGTTAAACTCGTGCAGTGTTATGTAATCTCCCTAGACGGTGACTGTGGACATGGCGGATGACACACGTGATGCAATTCGACAAATGACCCAGGCATACATGTCCAACCCTAACGCTATCATCCTCTGCATCCAAGACGGCTCAGTGGACGCAGAGCGGAGTAACGTCACCGACTTGGTGTCGCAGATGGACCCTCAGGGCAAGAGGACCATCTTTGTGCTCACTAAAGTCGACATGGCAGAGGAGAACCTGGCAAACCCAGACAGGGTATGAACCTTGAGCTCACGAGCTAAATATTATTGGCACTCATATCATCTTAAACTGTTTCAAGTCTGTGGTCGGGTCACTTTAGTAAAATGTCTCCATCTTCCTCTGTCCTTTTACCATTCTTTCTCCTTTATTTGCTTCCATTACTTTCCTCACACTCACACACTTGCTGTTATCTGCTTCTCCCATCTCTTTCTTGGTCTCCCTTATGATCTTTTTTCTACATATTTCATCTTCATCACTCTCCTTGTGATTCTTTTTCAATCCTCATTACATAACCATACCTAGATACCCTGATCTATGTTAAATAAAATGACTAGATTTCACTAAGTAAAAATCAATATTTTGGATTTTCGGTATTAAAAGTCGATAAATATAATGCAATTTTCAGCTGGAACTGGTGAAAACAAATCACCTCAAACTTAAAGAGTGCTATGGATAGAAAAATTACAGCAAAATTGCTCAGTCTTAAATATAAATATTTGCCTTTAGTCACAATATGACTGCTATAAAAGTCATATCACACACATATTTAACTTCTTTATCAATTGCCTGAGGGAAATATTTTTTCTAGGAGGGCAACTTTGATTGTCTATAGGAATATCAAGAAAAAAATTGTACTAATACATTTGGTCCTTTTTTTCCCTGGCAATTTCAGGCAAAATAAGGGCAAAGAATGATTATGTCTCCTACTTAAAACACATGATTAGTTTTTATATTGTTAATTCTCATTAGAATTGATCTCATTGACCATTACTCGAATATAAAATGCCAAATAGTCAATTGAAATGATACAATTTCTTGAAAAGATAAAATTTAGTTTTATTTCGCTTGTGTAAAGTACATTTTAAAATAGCTTGTCAATTTAATTTAACATTTAAAAATGTTACACTTAACTTTTAAAATAGTATTTTGATATTCATTTTAATGTGCAAGTAAAGTTTGTAAAAACATGTCTCAAAATATTTCAGTGTCTCTAACCAAACCATCTCAACCTTATTTCCCCATCCTCATTAAATGACCCTACCATCTCAGTCTTACTTCCTCATTACATGACCCTACCATCTCAGTCTTGCTTCCTCATTACATGACCCTACCATCTCAGTCTTGCTTCCTCATTAACATGACCCTACCATCTCAGTCTTGCTTCCTCATCACATGACCCTACCATCTCAGTCTTGCTTCCTCATCACATGACCCTACCATCTCAAGTCTTGCTTCCTCATCACATGACCCTACCATCTCAAGTCTTGCTTCCTCATCACATGACCCTACCATCTCAGTCTTGTTTCCTCATCACATGACCCTACCATCTCAGTCTTGCTTCCTCTACTATTTCATATACCCCAACTCTTGCTCAGACAACTTCATTCCTAATCCTGTTTCTCCTCGAGACAGATATCATGCTCCTCAAAGACTTTGTATTGATACTCGCTCTTTTAACAAATTAAAAATCCTTAATTCTCGGCAGATGCCGTATACTCTTAAATCATTTCATAATGTAATGAATCTTGGCCCTTGACTATGTTTAATATCGTTGAGATATTTCAATAATATTTCAACCTCAGAAAGGCTTTGGTCATAATTCATCCTAGTAGAGTCAAAATAAAGTCCAAACCAACCTTTTTAAAATTCAATTCACAAATCGAGAGTGAACCTTTCTCTTTCATTAAACTATTTTTTGTCCTTCTGGTTTTATTATTTTATAAGTTGTAATTCAACAAAATTTGCTTTTAAATTTCAGTTTTGTTTTCTCCTGAGTTAAATGAAAATATACAAAATTGAGTTAAGACGAGTTGAGATAATGCACTTTTTATTGATTGATTCTCTTCAGGTGATTGTAAATTCAGTTGGTTTATATTTTGAAGAACACAATAATACATTTACATCATAAAGTGAAATGAGGTCTTCCTTACAGAAATGCGGTTGTTTGAAATGTAATTTCTTTATTTGGTCACTATAACTATATAGTATGTCTCCATTGAGCTTACCAGTACTAAAGTTTACTATACTAATTACTATAAGCTTGAGGAAAATATGGTGGTGGTCATTTATTAAAACTTGCATTCAAATGTTTACAGATCAAGAAAATTTTGTCTGGCCGACTCTTCCCTATGAAAGCTCTCGGTTATTTTGCTGTCGTGACGGGTCGGGGTAAGAAGGACGATTCTATCCAGTCTATAAAGGAATATGAAGATCATTTTTTTAGGAACTCTAAGCTTTTCAAGTTAGTGTATGTGTGTGTGTGTGTGTTTTTTTCATTCACTTTGAGTTTAATAGGGGTGCATGAAGCTTCGAAAACTTAAACTTCACTTTAAATATTTGTCAGCTTCGACTTTGATTTGAAACTAGAATTTCAGATTTGACAATTATTATGAAGCTTCACCAATAAAAATATTTGAAACTAAAATACACAATTATTTTCAATTTTGGTAATTTTGTGCCGTACAACACAAAATATTCATGTTGCAAAAATATACAATAATCAAATTACGTGTGGTGGTGATGATAACTTGATATTTTATCTTATGACAAAAAAATAAAAAATATATATATATATATATATATATATTAAGCACCGCGTTTTACTACCTTTTCAGGTTATATACATATGTACTAATTTTACCCTAATGAGTTCGGGATGATCAAGGTTGAGTTTTTTAGAGGAAGTTTACCCGCATTTGTGCAGAGGGAGGGTAGAAAACTATTTAGGAAAAACCTACCCTCAATACACCCGACCGAGATTCGAACCCTTATCTCCCTTCAGTACACCTGAATGGGATTCGAACATTGGCAGTCTAATCTATTGAGAGAGTGAGTGACGCCTTAGACGAAGTGGCCACCGAAGCAGGTACAAAATATGTTAAATATATTTTAAATACTATAGTATTTTATAAAATATATTTGATACCTTAAGCTATATAGCTATGCAATATATTCCCCCATCACATCTGCCCCTCAACATTAACTTTATTTTAAGAATATTTAAACTCTGATTATACTTAGGGAGTATTTCATATTATTCAACTTTACCTCGCTTTGAATTAAAAAAAGAGAACGCATATTCCTAAAATTTAGTAAGATTTTAAAATTTGGAATATAAAATAATCAACTTGATACAAAACTTAAATAATTAAAAGATATACATTGAATGAGAGGAAAAACGTGTCCAAAGTCTTGAACACTTGTTTACATACATTGGGTTTCTTAAATTTTCATTGTTTCTCTCTACTAACAAATAATTTCCCTACAGGGATGGAATGATCATGTCGGGGCAAGTGACCACCCGTAACTTAAGTCTGGCGGTTTCTGAGTGTTTCTGGAAAATGGTTCGAGAAACGGTAGAACAGCAAGCCGATGCTTTTAAGGCCACTCGCTTCAACCTTGAGACAGAGTGGAAGAATAACTTCCCCAGGTAACGAGTAGCATAGATCCTGCCTTGTCTTTCAGTACTGAAATATCTGTCTTACGCTTTAGGCTATAACATGTTCATAGTTTAGGAGTTAGAGCTATGTACGGGCTAAAAAGTTGTATTCAAGTGCCGCCAAGTTGGTGACCATGTTTAATCTAAATAGAAGAACCTTTCACAGTTCCTCCAATGAAAATATTATAGGAATAAGTTTAGAAAAAGGCCAAGAGTGGTGTTTTGTAACCACAATCTGAAACCAAAAGGGCGGCCATAAATTTTAGTCAACCGCTGTGTTAACTGGACTGCCAGGAAACATTTTGGCACAATCCCTGTATTGTTTTTTGTATTAAAAATTAACAGATGGACACAAAATCATTTTTAAATATCACTAGGGTTATTATTGGGCCATTACTAATAATCTCGCTTGTTTCTACTATTTTGGTTCGATTACTCCAAATAGTCAAAATATTAGGGATTTGCATGTAGGTATTTTTCACTTTGAGTCAAGAATTTTAAAAAGCTCCCAAATTTGAGTATATTCATAATTTTAAAATGTTAAGTGTGTACCTATATATTTGTTTATTTTAAAAGTAAAATTGTATATTTAAAATCTCAATCGTCAAAACAAACCAAATGTGAATACCACATCTTTAAAACATGAGATTTTAAAAATATATGAAAACAACACATGGTCTTAAAATAAAAATGACACCCATCTTTATGGTGGAAAAAGAGAGGCTGCCAAAGAAAATGGTGGAAATGAAGTACGTAGGAAAAAGACCGTAAGGGAGGCCAAGAAAGAGATGGAAGAAGCAAATAACACAAAGTGTGCAAGTGAGAGGATAAGAATGGACACAATTAAAGAAGGAAGAATGGTGGAAGGATAGAGGAAGGTGGAGGCATTTTACTAAACTGACCCAGCCGCAGGCTGGAAACATTTGATGATTACTCATATTTATAAATCATAAATACTTTTTTAAAAAAGTTTAAAAAATGTAAAGTTTGGTTTCTAAGCTAGAAAAAACACTTTAAAAAAACATGATTTAAAAATAAGAACAACTCCCCAATAAAAACATAGTAGAAAAAATTGTTAAAATGGTTTTAACAACCATGTCTTTATAGACTAAAAAATTACACTCACAATTACAAAAAAGTTCAATAAAGTGTCATTTTAATGAGCTAAAATTTCCCCAAAATCAGCCTTTGTGGCTTTAACTACCTGATAATAAAACACAATAATTACATTTAGTTAGAAAGTAGAAATGTTTCCTATTTCGTAGATTAGTCCTATAGTGTTATAATGGTGCATGATCACTTCTTTTGTCCGCACTCTCTTCTCTACGATGTTCCCCCATAGACTACGCGAACTGGACAGGGACGAGTTGTTTGAGAGAGCCCGCGGAGAGATCTTGGACGAGATCATCAACCTGAGTCAGGTGTCTCCTCGGGAGTGGGAGGATCTGCTGATGAAGAAACTGTGGGACAGGGTGTCGTTGTTTGTGTTCGAGAACATCTACTTGCCGGCTGCACAGACTGGGAACACTAGTGAGTTGCATATTTAATAAGATAGTGGTCCTACACCTTAGCTCAGTTTGTGGCGTGTCTCTCTACTGAGCTAAGGGTTTCTAGTTATATTCCTAGCATGGCCGAAAAATGTATCATTGATGAAAAGTAGGTTTCCTCTTTCACAGTGAAGTATTAACGGCCGGGGGCTGGATGTTGTGTCTGTTCTGGATTTAGACACCCACTCTAATTAATAAAATGTATACAGTTTTTGACGCTTCAGTATTAATTTTAATATAATTACATGCACATAATGATGAAGATTGAAAATATATGTGTATTTTAGCTGTCAATATTATTTTGACGAAGCTTTACATTGTCAAAGCCTCCCCCTGGCCCTCCCCGCAAATTTTTTTTTAAATTAAAATTATAGCTGAAACATATTTGGAGTAAATTGCCTTATGTTTTTGTTTATTGTTTATAGGCAACTTTAACACGGCTGTGGACATAAAATTGAAACAATGGGCTGAGCAGCAGCTTCCTCAGAAGTCCGTAGAGGCCGGCTGGGAGGCATTACAGGACGAGTTTCAAAATTTTATGGAACGCGCCAAACAGTCTAAGGACCATGACAACATCTTTGACAACCTCAAGACTGCCGTGGTGGACGAGGCCATGAAGAGACACTCTTGGGAGGACAAGGTATGGAATCATCATCCTCTAATGCAGTGGTTCACAAACTTTCTAGACCGAAGGAGCCCTTTTACTAGAAAAAATACATGCTGGAGCCCACATTAAAATGTTTACACTACTATAATAAACATTCAATAATGACAATTAATTTTATAAGTATAAAACAAACAATCACATGTTCTGGCTTCGCCTTTGGCAAATGTCTTTTATTCAGATTTGAAAAAAATCTGCAACACTAATTACTGATGCTATTTTATGGAGTGAGAAAAAAAATGAATATTTTAGAATTGCCTCACAGAGCCAGAGATAGCTGCCAGAGCCCAAGGGCTCTTCAGAACACATTTTGAAAAACTTTGCTCTTATATACTTGGAATCATATTCTAAAGTTTTTCACAAAACAGGGCTTCCAAAGTTATCACCTTCGTATTGTTTGAATCTAAGATCAAACTCATCTTCATTGTCTTCAGCCTGTGGCCGTGTCAGTTTAGTAAATCTCCCTCTGTCCTTGCACCATTTCTTCTCCTGCACTCTCATCCATTCTTCTCCTCTCAGTCTTGCTGTTACCTGCCCCTCCCATTTCTTCCTTGGTAAAACTCAAAACTATTTGATTGAATAAATGTGTTTTGTTGTTTGGGAGGTTTCAAACTTAATACTATTTTGAGTATCTTTATATATACTGTCTATCTAGTTAAGAAAAAGGTACAGAAAATTGTTATTGGAATGATGACAGTTTCCTTAAATATTTATAATATCCATCTCTCTCACAGAAAAATAAGGGATTATCACTTGATTTTCAAAGCTGTCAATTTAAGTGCCATTGTACAATTTTATTAATAATATATCTTAAACCCCTAAAACATTTTTTGCCCTCAGTGGAAATCTAAACAATTGCCAGTAAAACCACTAGCCAGACATGTTACCTAATGAGCTAAGCCATGGCTGTTTTATTATTACACCTTTATACCCCTTCTAGGCATCAGAAATGCTTAGAGTGATCCAGCTGAATACGTTGGAAGATCGTTCTGTTGGTGAGAAGCAGCATTGGGACGCTGCGGTCAAGTTCTTGGAGACCAGCGTAAAGGAGAAGTTACAGGTCAGACTCTTTAATATTTATTCAAACAAATCTGAAGTAAATTTTTGTTTTATCACCAAATCTTACTACCTTTTTAGGTAGTCTTCATTATACCAGTCTAACACAAGAGTGTCACCATAAACCAGTTGGTCATTGAATCGGGTCTGATGTGATTGAATTGCATGTTGGAGCTTGACTTTATTTACAAGCTTAGAATGAAATATTACATACGATTGTCCAATAAAACATTTTATAAATAGTTACCCACCTCGGTGGCATAGTTAGCTGAAGCGCTAGTTTTGTGTTGAGCTAGACTGCCGAGGATGGAGAGATTGAGGTTCGAATCTCGCTCAGGTGGACTGGGGGTGGTTTTTCCTAAATTGTTTCCACTCTTCCTCCACGCAAATGTGGGTTCACTTCCTCTATATTCGACCTTCTCAATTCCTAGCCCATTAGCGTAATTAGTACATAAGTGTATAACCCGAATGGGTAGTAAGACGCGGTGCTAAATAAATAAAATAGTAAAAATATAAATAGTTTTAGTGTTTAAACTTATATAAATAAACACAAAATATCAGGGATCAACGGGGTCCCGAACCCTAGGGAAAATGTCGGGAATTTATCAGATTACTTAAGTTGGCCCCTCACTCCTCAAAATTAAAATTTAAATATACAAGCTTTTGCATCATTTTGCACCCTAATCCCAGAGCCAATACGACTTTATGTTTAGGGGGGGGGGGTCAATTTAAGAGTACACCCCCCTCACTAATTGGGGATTTTTAATGCCAAAATAAAAGTCCTGTTTTACACCGTTTTGAACTAGTATATATATTGGTTTGCTTCGAATTGAAAAAGTGAACTTTGCACACCCCTACAATCAAGTGTAGACCCAGACTCCCCTTATGTTAAGTGTTTATAATGTAAAGAAATCCATAACAAAACATGAGTTTGGAATGTTTATCTTGTTAATAGTTCCATGCTTGTTCTAGCAAACAGAAGTTATCTTGAAGGAGATGTTTGGTCCTGGGACGAAGGAAAGGTGGGTCTATTGGAAGTACCAGACTCCAGAGCAAATCAAGAGGTCAGCGGTAAAAGGGGAACTGGAGAAAATCCTGTACTCGGACTTTGTGAGTGATACTGTCACCAAAACTAGCGCTCCGACTCACCGTTTTCCCAAATTGGTCCTGGTAATTCCTTAACATCCCTTTTATCCTTATTTATCCTATTTTCAATTTTTAAATGTGTGTGATAAAATGTCGAAGCACTAATTCTTGGGGTTTCATGTTTATCACATTGCATGAAATCGAGAAATTTAAGAGCTCAACTTTGAACTTGACTAGACTATTTAAAATTGTTTTCAAGATTTATAACTAATCAAGTTGTTGATTGAAAATTTGGGAAATAATTGAATATATAAATAAATTTGTTACTGCTGTAAAAACCCAAATATATTTTGAAATATGTATTTTACATTACAAAAATGTATGATAAAAACAGTCTCAAACTGTTTTATTCTCTCTTGTGGTGAATCTTGTTGACAGAAGCATAGACCATCATTGTCGTACGATGAGTTGACAACAGTGCGCAAGAACCTCCAGCGTAACGAGGTGGACGTTGACAGCGACTTCATTCGGGAGACGTGGCATCCTGTCTATAGGAGACACTTCCTAAAACAAAGTCTGGCTCGAGCATACGACTGCCGGAAAGGCTATTACTTGTACCATCAAGGTCTTGAGTCTGAGGTGATTAGCTATATCTAATACTCGAATATATATTTGCCCAAATATAGCGTTATGTTTTTCTCCTAAAACTATCCTTCTTCCGAAAATTGTATTTGTATTATATGCCTTGCATTTTTAACTGGGGGGAGCGAGCGGGGGAAGAAGCAGATTCCTACATAGGTTTATTTTGTAGTATGTTGGAAATGTACTGGCTGGTGGGAATCTTTGCACACGTCTAGTAATAAACTTATTATTATTAAGCTCAGTTTTCACTTCTTTCGATAGCAGTAAGACTCAAATTGATTAATTTAATCTTATAGTCTTTGTTATCGTTCCTTGAAGGTGTCAGCAATTACTAAATTCATAACTTACAAAAAAATAAATGGACACAAGGATTTCTTGTAATACCTGTATTCTTCAAATATGAAATATGCTAAATTTATATTTTAAAATGAAATCAAGTTATATAATTTGAATCTCATTCATGGTAAATTAAGTTGACAAATGTTGTCCGCTTGCACTTGTTCTTTGATTAAAGTTTTTTGTCACCAGATGGAGTGCGCAGATGTAGTATTATTCTGGAGGATACAGCAGATGTTGAAGGTCACAGCGAATGCCCTCAGACAGCAAATTATGAACAGAGAAGGTGAGTCCTAAGTTTTGGTGGATGTTCATTTTCTAAAATAATAACTTTACTTTAGGTTTATATAACCATTTTTCTTCTAGTTTGCTAAGAGCAAGAAAATTACATATAATTGTTTTGTCCACCTTTAAGCGGATCATTCATTATAAACAAAAGGGAGACTATATCTACTTTTCATGCTACATTTTAAAGCTTATCTTCGACCACCATAAATTTATTCTCGTCAATCATATAATTCATATTTTATTTTTGTTTAATGCACCACTAAGCTATTTGGCGATATTGCCCTAGCCTTAGACATTTGTTCATATAAACATCTCTCAAGACATTGAAGCTATGGGTACAAATCATGACTACTAGATTGTAATGGTCCAGTAACTTTGATAAAAAAAATACTTTTTTTTAATGGGCTCTATCTGCTTTGGTAGTCGAATGGTCCAAAGGTGTCACACTCAGATAGACTAGTTTTCCAGTGATGGGGCGATTAAGATTTGACTCCCAAGGGTGGTTTTCCATAAATGGTTTCTCATTCTTTCTCTCATGCAAATGACAGAACATTTTCTCTAAATTTCTATCTTTCTCATTCCTACTCTGTTAGCATAATTAATATGTATGCATATAACTCAAACAGCTAGTAAGACACAATTGGGGGTAAGGGGAGGGGGAAAGGGGAGGGAAATAACTCTCAACTCTCCCATTGTCTAAAAATTAATACCAAGGACCTTTCGCTCTGGAGCGAAATTGTCACAAAGTTTTTTTTGTTCAAATTTTAAGTATTGATCGGACCCATAGCATATTCCACACTATGTTCCGTAGGTTTGAAGAAAATCCATTTGACGGTCCGAGAACAAGGTTCATTTATAAGGGCCAGAACTAGTTTAACTATGCTTGCTATATAGGGTTAGTGGGTTGCTTGAATGCTTTTAAATCAAGCTCTTTGTGAGATTTTTTTTTTTTTATTGCATCCTAGTACCCACCCGAACTATCCATGCTTTTAATTAAAATTAAGATGTTAGGGATGATTAAAGGTAGAATTTAGAGGAAATGTATTCACATTTGTATGAAAGAACACTTTAGCTCAATCAGTAGCATGTCTGTCTACTCAGCTAAAATTTCCGGTATGGCTGAAAAATGTATCATTGGTTAAATGCGGGTTTACCTTTTCACATTGATGAATTAATGGCTGGGGACTGGATGTTGTGCCTGTCCTAGTAAAGTTAGATTATAAGGCATATGAAGCTACGACAGGCATAGCAAACCGATAGTGGCAAAATATATTAATTTAATAAAAAACTGACCCAGACCACAGGCTGGAAATAGTAATGGATGTAAAGTAAAATTTGTATGGGAGAAGAGTGGGGAAGCATTTAGGGAAAACCACCTGCGTACTTATCCAGGATTTGAAGCCATCCTGTCACCATAAAACTAGATTGAGTTGAGTTGGCACTTTGTCCTTTATGTTTCACAATATGGGATTTGTGTGAATCTTAGGGCCGTATGCAAGAACTTGACTAAGTGGATGCTTAGTGGACACCAGCATCATCATAGGTTAAAAGGTAGACCGATAGTGTTAGATAGACCGCTCAGTCCACTAAGCTTTCACTAACGTTCATGCGTACCACTCTTAACTCATTGCAAACTCCTTGTGTGGAACCACCATCCATTGAACTAAATTAACGTCTATGAAATAGAGGGAGTCTTTTCCAAACTATTAAATCACCATTATCTATGCACTTTATTCATTTAAGTTCTGGTTTGTTTCAAGAGTAAGAACACTTAAATCTGGTTACGAAGCTTATAAACTTCGACTTTACTTCAAAATAAATATCACCTTCGACTTGTCTTGGAAACAAATTTCGGCTTCAACATTATTATGAAGCTTAGCCAATAAAAAAAAATTGAAGTTAAAATACTCAATTTATGTTCGATTAATGCCATTCTGAGCTGTGTTAGTAACTTGAGTTATTAGATTAGAATGAAATACGACAAACAATTGGGCTATAAAACATTTTCTAGTTAATTTTAGTGCATTAAAGTTAATTAAACAAGCACAATAGATTTTTAAAGCCTAAATTAATAAACAAAAAATATCCGATTCAGCTTTGAGAATAGTTTATACACTCGATTCTAGTTTCCTTCAAATTTAAAAAGTGGAATTCGAACACCCCTAGTTTCTAATATTTCATTTTTGATCAATTTTAGTCCTTAACAGAAGTGAGACATTGGTTTCCAGATAGCAGGCAAAGTAAACACCCCAAAGCCAAGTTTTTAACACTAAAACAATCCTTTTTCCCTAACATCACATTTCTTGAATGATGGAAAATTGTACTTTTATTCTAGCTCGTCGGCTGGACAAAGAGATAAAAGAGGTCCTCGAGGACTATAGCCAGGACCAAGAGAAGAAGTTGAAGTTTTTGACTGGTCGCAGAGTCACTCTAGCAGAGGAACTTAGTAAGTCATAGTTTTGGATTCTTCAATTTGAGGATTGGTACTAACTCTTTATCATCATCATGAACAGTTTCTAGCCACTGGCCAGGTTTATTTGTAACATAAGCCTCTCCAACGTCTACTTTCTCTCAACCACTTCTTCTCCTCCATGACCTGATCTTCTCCTCTCTTATCTACACTCCCTTCAGCCACCTGTCCCTTGGTCTTCCTCTCGGCCTCCCCCCCTCC
>CABFWB010000031.1:622460-661150 GCA_902151455.1 Timema bartmani
GGGGGGGGGGCACGCTTGCTTAAAACAAGATGGGGTGGGGAAATCTTGCTTCCGAGCTTGTATAGTAATATAGGTGATCAAGGAAACATCGGCAGAGTGAAAACAAATAAAAACATAATCGAGGGATTTGATTTATTGAACGAGTGAAGTGAACTCTCAGTTTTAACTCCACCGATTTGCATTTTTGTGTCTGTGGGGGATATGTCTCACGATGACGTTTGAACGCATCAACCCATTTAATTCAAACTTGGCACAGTTGTTCTTTGTGCCTTCATACAGATAAATTTCGTTGGAGAAGAAAATCGAACTAAGGGTTGGGGAGAAATCAACCCTTATAAGTACAAACACACAGCTTTTAGCATTAATTAATATATGTATTTATCTTTTAGGCCATTTCCTGGTACCTTATACGGCTGAACATTGGTATACAGGTGTAAAAACTACTGTAATAACATTAACAAGAATTAATTTTTCTAGTTGCTTTTTTTTAAAGGGGTAGGGAGGTACGAAGCAGATAACTGGGGGCCCAAGAAACGAAGTTTGCTCAGGGCCCTATGTTTGCTCATGGCGTCCCAGACGATAATCCGGACTAAATGGGGTAGGGAGAAATAGTAGGGACTACCGAAAATCCGGATGAAAATAACATAAAACTACGAGGACATTTATAACCCATCGAGCAATGGAGAAAGCTATGTTGTTGTAAAATGCAGTATGTTACTCACATTGTGATGAGATTTTAAAATCCATTAAACTGGAATTGAACTGCGTGGTCCTGAATCAACTAACCAACAAGCACTTGAAGGTCGCTTGAAGAAGCTGTCGATCTTCTTTTGCGAACTCTAGGCTCTCTCTTTTTTTTAGCACCGCGTGTTACTACCCATTCAGGCTACACGCCTATGTACTAATTACACTAATATGTTAGGGATGATGAAGGTCTAATTTAGAGGAAGTGCATCAACATTTGCGTGGAAGGAGAGTGGAAAACCATATAGGAAAAAACCTAAGTGCAGCCAGCCGGGATCGATTGAGAGAGTACCTAGTGCCTTAGATCATGTGGCCACCGAAACGGGTAACGTTCACACGTAATTTTAGTTTATCTTAAATACGTTAGTTTACACCAAAAGAATATCAGAAACGTTTCAAGTTTTCTTCCCACTCACGTATCGACCGCAACGCTTGTGCGGTTGAAGGTGTCATTAACGTCGGCTCTGCTGTAAATCAGATAATATATATTAGATATTATGATCTAAGCCTTTACAAATATATCCTCTGGGACTCACAATATACTGAAACTTTTATCGGAAAATTTACCAGCACAGATAGAGATTTTTTTTTAAAAAAAACGGTAAAGTTTCAATCGAAATAGGGGCAAAATTAGTTAGACAATACCAAATCCAACAAAATAAAGGCAATTAGAGATAAAAATATTTATATTTCCAGGTCATTGAATCCCATTGGAAGGAGATTATTTAGAAAAGGCTTTTAATTTAATATTAAAGTATTGACATATCTGTTTTACAGTACACCCGACGTTAGTTACACATTCAACCAACAAGCGCTGTAGTTTATACGTTAAGGGAAGAAGAGAATTGGAATTGCGGTTATTGCCTTTATTGAAATTCATTTTATAATTTTTTTCTAGTGTCAACGTCCTTTGGAAAAATTAAACTTCTGATAACTCTAAGAAATGCACCGATTTAAAGAGTTGAAATTATTTTTTCACACAAAAAAGAAAGATTGAAAATTTTACAAAGCGGAAACATTTTCGGTAAATTTTTATCTCTATGAAATTTATCGATTTAAATAATTGATTTTTTCAAAAAACAAAANATCGATTTAAATAATTGATTTTTTCAAAAAAAAAAATGAAAATTTTACAAAATGTAAACAATTTCGCTAAATTTCTCATCTCATGTCTCTAAGCGCGAGTAATCTATGAGATGTCAAATGTCCGTGCCACGACAGCGCCGTTCAAAACACGACCGTGTGAACGGGGCTTTGGGACATCTTTCCAACGTGAGCGCCCGCCTCTGCGGTATTGGAGCTGTTAGACTCATTTGAATCCTCTGGCCTGTTTTTCTCGCTGTCTCCGGTTCACTACTGTTCTCTTCTTTTTCCTTTCTCTCTCTTGGTGTCTGACCGTCTTCCTGTCTTGTCAACGACCGAGCGCAGTAACGCGTCGTCGTAAAAAAAAAAAAGTTGGCTTGCTTTTAAAAGGGGGTCGAGGCTTCGACACTTGCAATCTTAACGTCGTGCCACTAGAGTTTTTTTTTTATCTCTCTTACTCTGGCATTGGCGAAACTAGCTTTGTGATGGCAGAGGGGGTGGGGGTGTATAGAATGGGGTTATATCTTTCTCTGTCTTTTTTTTTTTTACGTAAAAGCTCTTTCTCTTTACACTCCAACTCTTTTTTGAAGTTCTCTAACATCTCTTTTGTGTCGTGTTTTTTAGTTTAAATGCAGTGCCTGTGGCCAAGAGGAAATAGAGCTCGTCTGAAAGATCCTGTTTCGATTCAGGGGGCATGCCTATTTAAAAATATACTTTTTTTTTAAATTCTATAGCTTCTTTTTTTTTTTTATCTTTTAACATATCATTTGTGTCATGTTTTTTTTAGTTTAAATGCAGTCTCCCTAGCATAAAAGAAAGAGAGCTCGTATAGAGGGGCATGTTTCGATTCCGGGACGTGCTTGGAGAATTTAACTTGATTATATGGGTGCGTCTTCGCCTTCAGATAGGCTCCAACAAAGCTTTTTAGCGTTTGTGCTAGTTGCTTGTTTTTTTATTACTGTTATTAGTTGTACAGACAGAAACAGGATTAGATTATATTACACGCTTCGGTAGTCAAATGGTCTAGGACTGGACTGTCAATGACAGGGAGATCGGGGTTCGAATTCCGGTCGGATGTACTGAGGGTTGTTGTTCTTAAATATTTGCCCACTCTCCCTGCACGCAAATACGGATACATTTCCTGTAAAATTAAACCTTCCTCATACCTAAAACATTAGCGTCGGGCGGGTAGTAAGACATGGTACTTTAAAAAACTTTTGGCATGAGCTAGTTCGTTATATTCCAATTTGACTACAAATTGACATATATGACGGCTAGAAAAATTACTTTTTATACGTCAATTCATGTAATATTCAGTTGTCAATTTTTATAGATGTTATAAATACCTATAAAATAACACTAATAATAAAGTAAAATGTTATCAGTGTTTTTTTTATCTATTTAGCACCGCGTCTTACTACCCGTTCGGATTATACGCTTAAGTACTAATTACGCTAATGGGTTAGGAATTGGGAAGGTTGAATATAGAGGAAGTGAACACACATTTGCGTGGAAGGAGAGTGGAAAACCATTTAGGAAACCCCCCCAGTTCACCCAACCGAGATTCGAACCCTGATCTCTCCGTCCTCGGCAGCCGAGCTCAACACGAATTATCAGTGTTGGCCCCAAAAAATATGTTTGTATTTTCTAACAAATTCTCTGGATTGTTCTGGAGGTGTCATGACTGAAGAATGACGTCAGTATTGACTACGCCACGTGTATTTCATAAATGGTCTAAAAAGGTTCTTCTAAAGACGATAAGGCTATATTGATCATATTGATCTCTATTTTGTGTTGAATCAGCACTGAAACATTTATAGCGTTGGCGTCGAAGGGGAAAGGGTTGAGAATAATAACTTGATGATAATGATGATATAAATTGTTCAGATACTTGGTCGGCTGATAAAGTGTGTGCTTTCTTATGACCCCATATTCAGTGGTGACGTTTTCGTACTTGGTTCAGTAGATAAACTTGTATTGAAACAATGATGGAAAACTATCATGACACAGCGAGTTATCTACTTCTAAATATACGACGCATCATTGGGGGTTTTTTTCATTAATGCCTTTGAAATAGTTTATGCTACCAACAAAAATTAAATTTCTATCAGAGATCAAAGTATGAATTAAAAGTAAGATTAAAATTTTGAGATAGCCTGGCATTACAAAAATTAAGACTTATGCTATGATTAGAAAACATTAAACTAAAAATACTCCCTTCGACAATTATTTTTCAAAACAAATATAATTCCCTTTTTTTTAAAGAAGTAGTAGTACTAACCTGCTTCGGTGGCCGCATGGCCTAAGGCGTTACTCTCACAATAGACTAGATTATCGATGATAAGGGGATCGAGGTTCGAATCCCGGTCCAGTGTACTGAGGGTGGTTCGTCCTAAATGGTTTTCCATTCTATATCCACACAATTGCGGGAAAACTTCCTCTAAATCCAACCTTACTCGCCCCTAAAACCATTAGCGTAATTAGTACATAAGCGTATAATTCAAATGGGTAGTAAGATACGATGCTAAAAAAA
Source organism: Timema bartmani (assembly GCA_902151455.1). Classification (NCBI taxonomy): domain Eukaryota; kingdom Metazoa; phylum Arthropoda; class Insecta; order Phasmatodea; family Timematidae; genus Timema; species Timema bartmani. The sequence continues at coordinate 626,821 of CABFWB010000031.1, forward strand.
ACCTTCCCCATTATTAACTCATGAGAATAACCTGAACAGGTAGTAAGACGTGGTGCTAAAAATATAAAATTAATAGTAGCACGCTAAAGTTGTATATCTACTGTACATGCGTATGTAATAAAGTTTCGTTGAAAATTTACTCCCAAGTTTCCATGATAGCTACTTATTTTGTTAATAGTCACTCCAATAGTTGATCGTTCACACGGTAATAGTTGACTAGTGCGAAATTAAATACGGAAACATCGCTCGTACGTGTGAGACAGTTGGCCATTTTTCAGTCATTATTTTTCTTGGGTAACTTTTATTTCTCTAAGGCTTTATTCCCAAATAATTAAAAAAATATACTAACAATATATGTGGGCATAGGCCGTGATAAAGAGTGATGAGGTATTGGGCTTCAAATGACACCCAGGCAGCTTTGAGAGAATTTGGTTCAAATCCTGGTTAGGTCGATAATATTTGTATTTACACAATGGAAAAGTGCTCGTGAGGTACGAGTGATTCGAAGCTCGCTATGAATGTGGTTCAACGCTACTATAATTATTATTAGTACGTTTAACACCAGGGTTACTAATAGCTTAATCTACGTGGTAAGGATGAGGAGACTAATAATCTAAAGTAAATACACCCGAACTTCCCGTCACAGGCAATCGCAAAACTGGTGCCTTAGAACATTTGACCACCGACGAGAGTGATATACATAGTTTGCTGTATTTATATCAGTATCAAGTTAGGTTAAGACACTAGAATCATGTTCAGTGTACACTCCGTCTATGGTGAAATTTTACAATCTTACCTTGATCGCCTCTACTGTATAAGCTGCACCATAGCGGAAACAAGCAAGGTAAGATTTGCCCTGAAAGGTGACGAGCGTACCTTGCATTATTCCACTATGGTATAGCTTATAAGATAGTGTAATCCGTCAAGGTAAGACTGCTATCTTTCAGGGTAAACGGAGTGTGCATGCATTAAATGCGGTAAAAAATAAATAAAGAGAAGCAATGCACTCATTGTTCATATATCGACGATAATGTATTCTCAGTGAGATTATTATGTAGAGCAGAGCCTACGTGTGATTGGTCAAATGGAGGCGAGAGATAACACTATCATAGTGTACAGTTTTGTATTTATATTCATTTGAGTTATTTATCCGTGCACTTTCTGAACCGATTGATTATATCAGCACACGACTAATAAACTAACTTAAATATAGAACGGACACAACATCTAGCCCTCACCAGTTAATTCATCACTGTGAAAGGGGGAAACCCATATTTCCTTAATGATACCATTTTCGGCCATACCAGGAATCGAACCCGTGACTCTTAGCTAAGTAGACAGACACGCTACCTGCTGAGCTAAGGTGTCGGACCACAATTTTATCAGGCTCTGCTTACTCTGGTAACACCCCACGACACGACACTGGTCGTACGAGCTTGGTAGGGACGGGCGGGGTTCGTCAGACGACCTCCGACTGAAGCACCGCGTTACGTCATCCGCGTGTATGCCTGGAACAAAGAGACGAGCGTCAGCTATCGTAGAGCTGAGATCAAAACGCGCACGCGCACATACAGTCCAATTTTCAAATGAAAGACCTTTTATAAAATGCGAATATAGTTTTTTGACATCAACATTGAATACATTTTACTATATTATTAGTGTCATTTTATAGGTATTGATAATATCCATCAAAATTAACATCACTTGATGTACTTTACGTGAAAGTAGATCTATAGGCCGTTTCAATCTTAAATTGTAGATCAGGTCTTATGGAGCGCGCAGTTGCCAGATTTTATCCGTTTGAGTCAGAGTGACAATTTTAGATTAGAAACTCGTGAAACTGAGACACATTTTCATATTTTGTAAAAAAAAAATTTTTTAATGGTAATATTTTTTATGACAATTTTTAATGATGATAATAAAAAAACGTGAACCTACCATAATTCACTTTACTATGCCCCTCCCCTTAGCAGCCGGCCCAGTGGTGTATTTGTCAGTACACCTGGCTACGAGCCTAGGGGTCCCGGGCTCGATTCCCAGCTGGTACGTTGGTTATTTTTCCCGAAAGGGGAAATATCCCAATGGTTAACACGGTTTGGTTAGTTAGGCTTAAGTTAGGTTTAATTGTTTCCACTAGTTTCACACCCTCATACTCGCTATCACCATCACCTCATCTCATCGGGACATGGAATAAGCCTCCACGGAAAGGATGTACTATTATTACATTCGGGCGTCCCCTGGGAAACGGTACATTAGTACTGGCTAATTTGTCCACAAAATTGAGCTACGAATGATGTATCACAGATACGCAATATATATGTATATATATTCTCTTAGCAACACACACATTAAAAACAGATATTATGAGCTTACAATGTTGGAGGTGAAAGAGAAATTAGGGTTTTTCTAGAATGTAGTAGAGTCGACACATACAAATAGCCTGAAATTCACATCTTATAACATTTTGTTAGCTTAGTGTTAGACTAAACATTTAAAAATGACAGAGGGGCAAAGCCCACACACCCACCAGAAAACTGCAGGCCCCAAAGTCCGTAGTCAAAAACACAACAAAACAACCCGGATGAATCAGTGAATGTTATATAATATAACATGTTCATCTCAAGTAAATATCGATAGTTATTTTCAAGCTACAAAACAGCGGCTCCTCTGGGTATAAAAAGGACAGTGCATACGGGGAAACCAATGGGTTAGAAAAAGACGGTGAGTATCCATAAGAGCCTGTGCAGCAGATTAAGATTGAAGCGTCCTAGAGTAACTTTTCTATCTGTCAGATAAGGCACTTCCTATGAACATCGGACTGTACAGAGTCGACCTGCTGCTTGGAATTAATGCCCTTCCTCCCCTCCTCCGCCTTCTACTCCCCTTCACCCCTTTACAAACATCACACACCGCGTGTGGCCGGTGGAGGAGAGGGGGGGGGGAGGAAGAGAAAGAGGGATATAAAGTGTCAACTTCACCCGGGCGGTTTTAGTTTCCAAAGGAGATGTTATCGACGTCATCTTCGTGGCAACGTCGTTAAACTGAAACGATAAATATTGGGGAGGGTTGAAAACATTCACCCGAAGGGGAAAAAAGCACGTCATCCCCGTTAGCTGAGTGGTTCGGGTGGTCGGCTACAAGGGACCCTTGTTCCATCCCAGTCTCTGATTAAAATACATAGATATTTCAAGTTCCTTGGAATATAGTCGTATGCTACGTGTCTCTGTTTTAGGTTAAAAGCAGATTACAGACTAAACAGGCGAAGTTTTAAATATTGATTTCATCTTAAAGGTATTATAAGCTGAAGAAAATGTAAAATAATAAAAAATATAGCATTTAATTTTTTCAGATTTTTTTGGATCAAAGTGCACTTTCTAAACACACCTATTAAATCGACACACGTTTTACAAGATTAATTAACCTAGGGCAGTACGCTCAATATTATAGTCCAGTTTTAATAGGAAGGACATAGTGTACAAAAGTTAATATAGATTATTTCACGTATTCATACGTCAAGTCATGTGATCTGCAGCTGTCTATTTTGATGGATATATGGTGACCCGGTGGTCTAGGGGTAAGGTGTCAGACCTATATGCTGAGGGTCCGGGGTTCCATCCTCAGTCCCGGCACAGATTTATCTGATTGCCAAACCCTTCCTTCACCTCTGACAAGACGTGTATTAATCACAACTTGTGAATGTGTGGAATGCCAGGCCTCCACCGTGGTTCGGATCCCACATTAAACTGTAGGTCCTCCATTTCATCTCACAGTCACCCTACCATTACACATTAGCGTAAGTGCGTATAACCCGAACGGGTAGTAAGACGCAGTGCTAACAATAATAATAATTATTATTATTATTATTATATGGATATAAATAATACCTATAAAATACCACAAATATAATAAACAAAATGTGTTTGTATTTTCTAAATGGCCCTTTTCAAGAAAATTAAAGCCTAGAAAAACGTGGTGTACAGGTTAAAAAAAAATTCCATTAATTTGTGTTAACATACATTATTATCGTTTGATTAGAGCAGTAAACTACGGGAACCTTAACTCGTAGATTAGTGTGCTGAAAGTGCACCTTAAAACCTCTTCAGGGTCATCCATAAACCACGTAATGCTTAACGCTGCTGATAGGGTGGGTGAATGGAGCTCTAATGTCCTCATGATGTTACTTGGGGGTACATAACAGTGTTACGTAACACAGATCTTATATTATTAAATTCTAATGTTGAAAAAAATAATATTATTGTTAATAAATAAATTGTTATAAAATTCTTTTAAATCTTTCATATTCAGGATTTTAAATTAATTCTGAGTAGTATTAAATCTAAGTACTTATTTTAGTGTCACAAAAAGCTTCGCTATGAAATAATGATGTGAAAAGTTACGTAATATATACTGGAAGGGGATACGGGTCAGGCTAAATTTCTATTTGGTGTTATTTGTGAGGCAAATGGGGGGGGGGGGGCCAAAAAAACAAATAAAAAAAAACGTGTAGGGGGGGTGAGCCGTACCCCTGGTTATTATTTCCCACCTGGGCAAGCGCNCAAAACAGATAATAATAATAAAGCGTTACGTGGCTTATGGCTGATCCCTTGTTATTATTCCTCACCTTGGCAAACGATTGACTAGGCCGCCTGTAGTAAGATATTGATTAAACTAAGAAGGCAGCGGGATTCAATTTCCCTTTTTGAAGGGTCTAACGCCGCGAGATAGAACTAGGCGGCAAATCTTCTAACATTTCTGTGTGCCGGGTTGTGTTCCAACCGAGCCAGGGGAACGACTGGCGGGTTGACATCAGAATACTGTGCGCGAGACACTTTCTTCTTATGCGGAATGGAAGATTGGTTTTATAGTGGCTTCCTCCCAATACATGGCAACAAAATGGGCACTGATTTATTATAAGAGTCCCAGAGGTCCCGGGTTCAGTTCCTGACCCTTCCAACTTTTTCGTTAACATTTATAACGGTTTACTATATAATAGATTTTATAAGTATTGATTAATTTTATCTATCAAAAGTTGCAGTTGCAGATCACATGACTTGACGTATGAATACACTAGAACATTGTTAATCCGAACTAATTGGGACCAAAGCTTGTTTGGATTAGCGAAAATTCGGATTGAGCGGAAGAATACAGGCATACAGTTTTGCCACAAATTTTAAATTACAGTTTAATGATTTTAAATCAAATTTTCATTTATTTAACTGATGTATAACTAATATGTACTGTAGTTATTTTTATTTACAGGAAAAAAAACCATTGTGTTGAATAAAACATGTAAATAATAAGCATTTATTATTAGATATCACTGTTTCTTTCAATTCTCATTTAACTTTGTGCTTGTGAGCAAATAAAATATATTTAATTTTACTTAATATTTTCCCCCATTTTCCGAAAAGTATGTTCAAATTATTCGGAATTTTGGACTACCAGCGTTCGGTCTAACGTTATTTTACTGTAGATTAAAATAGATACAGCCCGTTATTTATAAACTGGAAACACATGTTGCCAAAATGGTGTGAATAAAAATATTATAATTGTATTTATCTATATACTTATACCGTTTAGCTAATGAAGTAATGAGAAAGTATTAAGTAATCCATAATGACTATTTGGAGATTTTGATAAATGTTTAAATTAAAATTAAAATAATAAATAAAATAAAACATAACCAAACAATTCCAAAGCTCGGTGACTTTAAAACAATGGTTGTGATCGGAAATGGGCTTCCTATATAAATCACGGTTTACGTAGGGCTTCGGGTCGAAAGGCAAATTTTTTTAAAAATTGATTTTAAGTATATTAAGGGTTTAACTCGCACTTAATGTGACGGATTTGTCCCTAGAACCTATCCAGACAAATAATCACTATGATTTGCTGTTATTTATTATCATAATTTTCAAATATACATTTTATAGTAACTAACAGTTGACCTTAAAGGAAAGGGTTGATAGAATAATACAAAGCTAAGCCTTGAATATCCACCCCACCCTCACCTTCTTCACCTTGATACTAGTGCTTTCTAGCGGTGAGAAATGGAAATAAATTTCAACTACGTTTCAACTAACCGCATATACTTTTATCCATTTGCTAGCGTGTTCTTTGAATGTATACATCCAACGGTGTGGACAGCAATGTAAACATGTTTGTTCCTTTGATACACTACTACGGTTGATTATTTTGTATCTAAAAATAATCAAAGGAAAGCTTACTATCATGAGTATGTTGTAAACGCTACCCTTTAATAGCTCGTAATTACTTAACAAACAACACTCAACTAATAAAGTACCATTTAGAGCTAATCACCATCAACAGAGTAATTTAATTAACGTCGGTCACACCAAAACACACACACACACACACATACACACATGTTCAGAGAGAACGTTTGCATAAGAAATAATATTATTTACATTCTTACATATATCTCCGTGGTCTAATGAACCCACGGGTATCGAAGACCCCGGTTCGAACCCCATATAATTCTTAAATGGTTAATGTAATATAATATGGGTTATTCCTGTTTTAATTATTTTTTTGGTACCGCGTCAGAATAACCGTTCGAGTTATACACTTATATATTAATTACGCTAATGGTTTTTTAGGATTATAAAGGTTATATTTAGAGGAAGTGTATCACCATTTGCGTGGAGGTAGAGTTGAAAAACCACCCTCGGTACACCCGACCAAGTTTCGAAACTCGATCTCCCCGTCATAGGCAGTCTAGTCTACTGTGAATGTAACGCCTTAGACCATGCAGCCACCGAAGCGGGTGTTTAAATTTATTTATTTAGAACCGCGTCTTACTACCCATTCGAGTTATATGCCTTTGCACCAATTACAATAATATGTTTGGGATTGGGAAGGTTTAATTTATAGGATGTGCTCCCGCATTTGCGTGGAGGGAGAGTGGAAACCCGTTTAGAAAAAACTCTCAGTGCACCCGACCGGGAAATAACCCCAAACTCTCCGTCCTCGACAGTCTAGTCCAACACGAGTTCAGTGCGTTAGACCACGCTGCGACCGAAGCAGGTGCTTTAATTATTGACGCAAAGGTTGGGAGGTGTGTTGTTCCAGGTTAAAGACGCAGCCTAACTCAAGTTTAGAATAGTTTTCATTGTAGAGTATCAAATTATGTTGGTGTGTAATTATTTTGGAACTTCATGGTTATACTTAGAGTAACACTTCATTTAACCCTCTAACTACCCCCCTTTCCGCTACCCCGTTTTTTGTGGCAGCAAACTGCAGGGAACCACAAGCCGGTTGTCAGGGTCCAGGAAAAAACAAAAAACTTGGATTATTTACTGTTATATTCTCCTCCCCCAAAGCATTAAATGATAACATTTGATTCAGAGAGCTTTATTTTATCTACCTAGATATCTTACATAATATTCTTTCGTAAACCATTTATGTTTGTAGTAGTCTATGATTTCACTAGGAAGTAACTTTGAGAAATTATAAACTGTTTTGCTGCCGAGATTGATAGCATTTACTATATTACTAGTGTTATTTTAAAGGTATTGATATTACCTCTCAAAAGTGACAGATGTATATTACATGACTAGACGTATGAATATATGAACGTAGCTCTAATAACGTTTTTAGCTGCTAGCTAAACTTAGTAATTTAAAAATTGGACTGTATACAACCCACGGCTGTGTATCATTTTTGGACACTTTTTAAAATGAAAGCATTTATCTTGGAAATTAATCTTATTATTATTATTATTATTATTATTATTAGCACCGCGTCTTACTAACCGTTCGGGTTATACGCACTTACGCTAATTTGTAACGTTAGGGTGATTGTGAGATGAAATGGAGGACCTACAGTTTAACGTGGGATCCAAACCACGGTGGAGGACTGGCATTCCTCACATTCACAAGTTGTGATTAATACAAGTCTTGTCAGAGGTGAAGGAAGGGTTTGGCAATCAGATAAATCTGTGCCGGGACTGAGGATTGAGCCCCGCACCCCCAGCACAGAAGTCTGACACCTTACCCCTAGTCCACCAGGTCACCTTTGAAATTAATCTTACCAGATTAAATTGTTACATAGGTAGGCCTATAGAAAATAAATTTGGATTCAATCCAAATAAGGCGAAATTATGAAACTATTAATATTTTTTCTTGATATCGAGTTAGTTTAAGAAAAACGCTTGCTGCACTGTGAGTTATCTTATGCTAGTTTGCAAGTCGTGTACTCATACAAACGTGTGTTTGGAAAATTTCACGTTACCGATACTTATAGTGCAGCATTCTACCTACGACTTATTGTCTCGTTTTAAGAGAAACAATTTAAAGTTTGTACTGTACATACATTTTTAAAGAACTTTGCTAAAAGTTAAAAAATATATAATGAAATATGGCTGGTGAAACGCCTTTTTATTTATTTATTCTAAAAAAAATCTATCAAAATATCCAACAAGAAATCATCAGTTCGAAATTATTTTTATCCCAACTTAAAACACCTCTAGTTCAAAAAATATATAACCTTTAAATAATTATTTTATGTTTATAACGTGTACTTCAGAACTGGATGATCACATCAACTCACAACTTAAAAACTTAGTAAATTCTATAAGATACAGATCACCAATGACCCTCTGTCGTTAATTTATCACTGTGAAAAGTGATAGCCTCAATTTCTCCACTGATACATTTTTCAACGATGCTGAGAATCGAACCCTGGAACCCTTAGTTAAGCTGGGATAGAAGAGAACGTGAGTTAAGGTCTGTATCTTTACAGGGGTTTTTTTTAGCAAATTTTTAACTAAAATAAATAAAATATATCTTCAGTAGATACGTTTAGTTAAATTTACTATACATACTTTAGTAATTTCAAGTTCTTGCATATTTGTTATTTAAGCGTGTAACCTTAACGGATGCTAAATACATAAAATTTGTTATTTAGAATTTGAGCAGAAACTTTTTAAATCAAGATAAAAATGCCTGTTAAAATTCCACGATACCCATGAAAAAAAATTCAATAACTGTTAATATAACAATACGTAGAAAATAGAACTAAATGTATCTACTGAAACAAATTTTTTGTCAAAAAATTGTTTTGCTATAAATATTGCAGAAAATATTTACCTTAAATAGCCTTCCCTTTCATCCAATATTAAGTAGGCGGATTGAGCTAAGGTAACCGACAAAAAATAAATAAAAAATTCTCCCTGCACCCCATCTGATTGATGTCCAGTTTTCTTGTCACACGCCTCTCCAACGTCCAGATTTATTTCAGCTTTGTATCTCTCTCTCTCTCTCCTCTTGTATTTTCAGACTATAGGTTCTTGAAATCAAACTTCGACTTCCCCTCCCCCCTACCCTCTCCAACCCCCATTGTACCGAGAGATATTTTGTCGGTCCTTCGCGCGCTATCGTAGAGCGGACCGTGGCTAAAAAAAATATCTATCTATATATACGTATAAATCCTCCCTGTCTTGTGCCTTCTGTAGGCTTTTGTTTCTCCTAGTAGCCCGCGTGCTTCGTTCTACCTACCTCTTAGCTTCTTCTCTCTCGCACGGTTCGATCCGCTGTAACAGGGATGGCCAAACTGGGGGACCGACAGACGGTCGCCCTGATTAAAAAGATAGATTGATATTTTCCGCAGTGACGTCCCTCGGCCTATTAATTAGGTGAGGGGGTTGAGTTGGGGGAGGCGGCACCTAGAGCCTATCACATATATGTAGGGTACAAGGGAAAAAGAGGGAATGTCACAATTAACTCATTTTTAGGACAACAACTTTTACATCTCAAACCTCATAAGGACCCCAGCAAATATTTTTAAAAATTAGCTTAGATATGACAGAGCCTTCTTTAACCATAATATAAAGTATATTAAAAAGGTTTTATGATTGTCTAACAGATGGCAGCACTAACTTAACTTATGTTTAAATTGGACCAGCCTCTTTCCCCCCTCCCCTTTTTAACCATCATATAAATAAAGCCATCAAATAGTGTGTTGAGGTAGGCCTACTGTTAAAGGAATTAGTGAAAGGGAGGAGAGAGGAGGACAAAAGCTGCAAGCAAATATTTAAGTCATTATTTTAACTATCTTATTTGTTCTGAAAATTGAAAACTGACACCTGAACACGGGAATCAAACCCGGGACCTTTGGCTTAGTACGCCAATGCTCTAATCACTGAGCCATCCAGGATTCATCCCGTGCCCAGGGTCATTCTTCATCCATATTTTAAGGCAGAGCCTATGATGGACGTGCGGATGGAGTAATCCTCACTCAAAGCATAAATAATAGCTTTGGCTATTTAATTCCTTATCTTATTTGTGTTTTCTCGAAAGTAAAATCCAAACAAATAATGGAAAATTAGAGTAAGGACATTTTTTGTATATATTTCAAACTATCTAATCCCAAGAGAAGAGTGTACTATGTATTTATGATGTATTTGATCATAATATTGAAGTTTTAACATATTTGGTCTACAGAAGAGCAGACGATAGTGAGACCTTCAACCACCGAGTGATGTGCTCGATAGTTGAGTGTGAGAAAATATCTGTAGTGGCTGTGATTATTTTATTGTAGATAATTTGATAATTTTTTTACTGTCAGTATCTTTAGGAGAAATTAAAACTGAAATGTAAGCTTTAGAACTTGGGATATCTAGATTTCATTCTTTCCATTTAAACATCTTGATATAATTTCCAGAATAATTAATGGAAATTTTTATACATTTTTTCATATATAATGATCACGTAGTAGCTTTACAGTTCATACAGAACCTGTTAGGGCTCTACACATATATTAATTAGGCTAAATGACCTGCTTCGGTAGCCACACAGTCTAAGGCGTCACTCTCGTAACAGACCTGACTGCCGATGGCAGGAAGATCGGCGTTCAAATCTCGGTCGGGTGTACTAAGGTTTGTTTTCATAAATGGTTTTCCACTCTCCCTCCACGCAAATTTGGGTGCATTTCTTTTCAATTAAACCTTCCTAATACATTAGTGTAATAAAGTAGATTACACATGTACTTAACTCGAACGAGTATTAAGACTTGGGGATAAAAAAAAATTGGCTAATGGTATAGAGATAAGGAAGGTAGAAATTTAGAGGAAATACACCCGCATTTGCATGAAATAAGTGTAGAAAACTATCTAGGAAAAATCGTTCACGGTACACCCGGTAAAGATACGAGCCCCCGCACTCGTCTTCAGCAACAAACCAGACTAAACGCTCTTGGATATTCAGAACACGTTCCCACCGGTGTGGCTTTCTGCCAGATAAAAAATTACTAAAAAACGAAACTCACCCGTCTCGTAAATATGTTTTTTGTCACTCGTGAAATTGGAGTCCATTCAAATCACTTGTCAAAGAGACAAGGAAAAAACAACTTATTCGTGATGTGGATGAGTACTTAACTGTTTTTTTAAAATAATTATTCAGCTCCTGAAAACTATCACAGATGGACGCATAGACAAAGTATTCAATTTGCCCTAGTCTGGTTTTTTGGGGGTCGAGAGGTTTGGGTTTGAATCCCAACCGGGTATACAGAGCTGTTTTTTCCCCTAAATATTTGTCCATTCATCCTCTACTTCAACACAAACGTGAGTATAATTCCTTACATTTTTTACCTCCCTCATCCGTACCTCATTAGCGTAAATGTTCGGATGGCCTGGACGGGTAGTAAGACACTGCACAGCACAAAATAAATTATAATAAAGGGCCGTAGTTTACGTGAACGGATTATACCATAGTACCTATAAAATATAAAGATGACACAGATATCAAATAATTATCTCCAACACCCCAACACAGCCCCTTCACCTACTAAGGGCACAAGCCGCCACTGCGGGAAGTTGTCATCTCTTAGGGTGGGGATGTAGGGGACGTGGGAAAAGCTCAGTGTTTTTGCAGTTTTTATAGCAAAACTTATTTTTTTGTCAAAACAAATAAAATATTTCTTCAGTGAAAACATAAAGTCTAATTTCCTTCACACGGGGATATCAACAGTTGTTGAATATCTGTCAAGGGTGTCCTGGAATTTAACGAACACTTTTTATCTTCATTTAAAAAGTTTCTCATATAATGTCGCTATACTCATGACAGTTATTCAACAACTGTTGATATCTGTTTCTATTGGATAAATATTTATTTTGACAAAAGAAAATGAAAAAAATGTTGCTATAAAAAACTTTAAATACGTACCCTTTTTCTCTCCTTCCCTACATCCCCACCTTAAAGTTGTGACTGATCATTAAAAACCCGTTATTTTTTAACCACCCCTGTCTCCACAACATCACTGTGTAGGTCCACCAAGGAAGGCCTAGTAGCTCCGTGCGTCACACCGTCTCTCTTACTCTCCTTCTCTGTCTGTTTGTCTGTCTATCCTCGTACCTGCTATCTTTCTCTCGCGGGTGATTGGACTGAAGTGCCGCCGCTTCGTTCTTCTTCCTCCTCTCTCTCTCTCTCTCTCTCACTTTAACTTCTCTTCTCTCCTCGAGCTATATGCTCCACAAAAGTTTCGTATCCGAGGCGCGTACCCTGTAAAGAGCGAGAGAAAAAAAAATAGACGGTCTAAACACTAGATAGCCCTTGTACATTAGTTGTCTGGTCTGAACTAGCATAGAGGAATAATAAATAAATTAGAGGGGACAAAGAATAGAAAGAAACTCAGCACTTTTTGTCTTAGGCATAAAGGAATTAATAACAACTATCGGGGACAAAGAATAGGAAGAAACTCAGCATTTTTTGTCTAAGGCATAGAGGAATTAATAACAACTGTAGGGGACAAAGAATGGGAAGAAACTCAGCACTTTTAGTCTAAGGCTTAGAGGAATTAATAACAACTATAGGGGACGAAGAATGGGAAGAAACCAATCAATTTTTGTATTAGGCATAGAGGAATTAATAACAACTATCGGGGACAAAGAATGGGAAGAAACTCAGCACTTTTTTCTTAGTTCTGTCGAGTTGTTGCTAGAGATGAAAATTTTCCGGGAAATTTTAAATCGGAAAACTTTCCGCAGTGGCGGCTCGCGGTGGAGAAGTTAAATTGTGGAGGTGGCACCTAGAGCCTATTGTATTTCAAAATATAGTGTGTTAAGAGACGAGTGTGTTATATGAAGGGGGAGGGGTAGATAGAAATCATGGAGGATAGGGGGAAAGACAAATATTGGACCAACCTTGAAATTATTTTAGTTAACTTATTAATGATAAAAAAATTGAAGAATGATTTATGAACAAAACAGGTATTTTAAGGCTCGCATTCATTTGTTTCTTTTACTAGTTTTTTTAGCACCGCGTCTTACTACCCGTTCTTGTTATACACCAATATGCTAATTACGCTAATGTATTAGGGATAAGGAAGGTTGAATTCACATTAATTTCACCCGCATTTGTGTGGAGAGGGAGTGAGGGGAAACTCATTTAGAAAAAACCTCCCTCAGTGCACCCGAATCGAACCCCGATCTCCCTGTCATTGTGAGAGTAGTGCTTTGGACCTTGCGGCCACCAAAACAGGTGTTTCTTACTACTACAACTAATATTACTACTATCACTAATTATTATTATTTCTGTTATTAGTATTATCCATTTAATCAGTTGAAATTAATCAAGAGGAAAATTTTCCGTCTCACATTTCTAGTTGTCGCATAGGAGCTATGATAAACAACCTTTGATGATTTGTTCGTAACTTTAAAATGAGGTGATTATCCGTTCACAATTTTCTGGGGGACAGTCCCTAATACCCGACTTTTGTCCCGAACTTATTTGGTCCCCCGATTCGTTGAATATATTAATGTAGTTTGAACCGTGTAAGGGCTACATTATAATGTATCTCTTTCATTATGTGTGTTACTGCATTTCATAGACCTAATTTATTGGCATTGTAATAACACAAATATAAGACATAGGACTAGAGGGTATACTATTTACCATTTACATATAAAATATACCCTATTTTTTTTATATAGATAACCGAATTTCAACCACCAATATTGAATGAAAGCCACTAAAATTTGGCATAGTATATAAATGTTTTATTGGATTATTCAAACATTATTAAAAGCTTCGAATAAAACTCCCTTTACATTTACGTCCGTTATTATTTCCAGCCTATGGCTTGGATCAGTTTTTTATTCAAAGCATATATTTCCCACTAACGGCTAGCTAGGTCTGTCGTAGCTTCATATGCCTTATAATCTAACTTAAGTCTAGGACAGGCACAACATCCAGTCCCCGGACGTTAATTTATCAATGCGAAAGGGTAAACCCATATTTCATTAATGATAAATTTTTCGGCCATGCCGGGAATCGAACCCGGGACTCTTAGCTTAGTAGACAAACATGCTACCGACTGAGCCAAGGTATCGGATCAATATTACCCCCGAATGTATTACTGTACAATTTCTCTCTATGTAATTTTTACTCACGCACTTGGGGCAATTAACAGCCCGGGAAACGTGTGTTGTGTCTGGTAGAGAATTAGGTTAGTTTGTGAATGGCTGATAGGCCTACAATTAGTTATTTTAGAACATGGACCGGTGACCTGGTGGTCTAGGGGTAAGGTGTCGGACCTCTGTGCTGAGGGTTCAGGGTTCAATCCTCGGTCCCGGCACAGATTTATCTGATTGCCAAACCCTTCCTTCACCTGACAAGACGTGTATTAATCACAACTTGGGAATGTGTGGAATGCCAGGCCTCCACTGTGGTTCGGATCCCACGTTAAACTGTAGGTCCTCCATTTCATCTCACAATCACCCTACTATTACACATTAGCGTAATTGCTTACAACTTATATGAGCGACTGTCCAAAGAAAAGAGCGCAGTAAAAGTATTTGTTCAAAAAGGTCCACAAAGTTTTGGATGGATTATATTCTAACGATGACAAATGTTGAGTCAGTGACTATACAAGAGAGGAGAGTATCGAACCCGGTTCTCCCTGAACCAGGGTGCTCTCGCTCCACTGTGAGCAATCAGGCCTCCCTCCCCCCTTCCACTCTCATCATCCCTCTGCCCGTTGTCATCATGGATTAACTGGGATAGGATAGGACACACCATGATTTCACACTCCCTGATCAAATTAGTTTCAGGAATTCAGTTTTAGCGTCAGTTCCAAAGGAATTACGTGGATAAATAAAATTTTAAGTTAACTCTTACAAACCTTTATTTAGAAAAATCTACTTTTTAAATAATATTTTTTATAAAAATGAGGTGATTACATCTGGTCCACTCAACACTCCTAAGTAAAGTTTGTTTAGAAATAGTACTTGGTGAATCCAATCTTCGATAACCGATGCTGTGTAGTTACATCAATGTAACTATCTCTATTGAGTTGAGAAGGAATGAGGAGTAATAAATATTAGCTGTAATTATTATGAAATGGTGCAAAGTTGCAACATTATAGTTACCTCTAGTGAGTTGTATAGGGGTGGAATGGGACTAACCCTTTCTTCATTATTTCATGGTGCGAAGCTGCAACAGTGTCGCCACCTTTAGTGGGTTGTGTAGTGGATTGTAAGTGTTGAGTCCTGCCCTCGTTAGTCCGAGGTGTGCGCGGGAAGTACTGTGCACCACACACCCAGACACGTGCCGTCGCCGCTTGGTCTGCCGCCATGTACACTGCGTGCCTGCTCTGCTGTATGGTCGGATCCCCCCCCCCAAAAAATAGTAAAATATACTTGGGCTGTAGGCCTATTATTATTAATTTTAGTAGTCACGGATGTATATTAATAACAATGTGGGCCATCAGTGACTTGAGACGTTTAACTAAATACAACCTGCTTCGGTGCTTGAATGGTCTAAGGCGTCACTATCGCAATAGGTTGGACTGCTAATGACAAGAAGATCGAGGTTCAAATCCTGGATAGGTCTACCGATAAGTGTTTTTCTTAAAAAAATTCCACTTTACCTCCATATAGCTAAGAGTACATTTCCTCTAAATTAAACCTTTCTCATCCCTAGCTCATCAGAGTAGGCTTAATTAGTACATATGCGTATAACCTGAACAGGTAGTAAGACGTGATGCTAAAAAATAAAAGTATAAATATATCTGTGTCCTTGTTTTTTGGAGAAAATTTAATCGAAGGGTAGTTTACTAATAATATATTTTTGAAATGTATTTATTTGAAAAATAATTTATTTTAAATTTAATTTATATACTATTTATTCGAAGCTAGAATACTTCTAAATCAAATTATTTTCAATATGGCTGTACAGCGACTGAAGCACAGAGCTTTAAGAGCCCGTCTCACCACACGGATAACCCCTAACAGAGGCAGGCTAATACAACTCAAACCAGACGCCACACCATTGTGAGGTTTTCTGTATTCTACTTTAGAAAAACAATGGACCTGAGACCAGCGAAACCATAGTAAAAATAAATTTAAAATGAAATACAACTAAACATATCTCCTTTTGGCTGTTGTAAAATTAAGAAGGCAGAAAACAGCACTTCGTAAAGCTTTCTGAGTTTGAGCTTAGTACGATCAGCAGCACCCATTGGTTTTTGGTGTTTTCATGAAAACTGTGGCACAAATTATGAGAGTAGGATATTCTTGTGACACAAATTCAGTACTAAATATTAGCACAGCTCTCATAAATTGGGTGTTTTCACGAAAACCATAGAGGCAAAAATGATGAAAATAAGATAATCCTGTCACGCAAATTCAACACTAAATTTCCGCTTAGGTCTCATAATTTGTGGTGTTTTCACGAAAACTATAGAGGCAAGAATAATGATTTTTAATAGGATAATCCTGTGATACAAATTCAAAACTAAATTTTCACATATATCTCATAATTTGTGGAGATTTCACTAAAACTATAGATACAAAAATTATGAGAATAGATATCCTTGTGGCACAAATTCAACATTAAATATTAGCAGAGGTTTCATATTGGTGGCGCATTCACGAAGACTATAGAAACCTAAATTATGATAACAGTATATTCTTGTGGCACAAATTCAGCAATCCAGGCTAGATATTGGTATAGGTTTTGGAAGCCGTGCCTTTAATGGTGCTTCTATCTTTACGGAAATATGCACCCTCGACCAAATTCGGCCCACACGGATAAAAAAAAAACAACGAATCCCTTATGTTATTGATGTTTTTGTTGACATCGTTAAAGCTGTCATCGTCATTGTCATTAGTATCTCATGCATATCAGGGGCACAGGAACAAAGCTCGGATATGTTTGTTCATGATATGACGTATGCTACCTCCTGGCGGCCATAACTCTTCTCGCTCCGGTTCTCATTGGCTCTAGCCAACCGTCGCAGTCATTACAAGGCGGTGAGGTTTGACCTGGTTATCTCTTATATATCATTAGATAAGCCCATTTCCGGTGATTTAATTCATTACGAGAAAACGGCTGAACAAATTTTGATAAACGAACACTAATTTTAAAGGTTAGGGGTCTAGGATTTTGGAATAAATATTACTTTATAGAACATGCTCTAGGGTTTTATCAAAGAAAATGGGGACATCTGCAAATTTAACTGTTTAAGTGTAACTGTACAGAATGAAGGCACAAACCCCATACTTAGGCTATATCGTGTGTATTCTCTTTAATTAACGAAGCAACTTTGATTACAAAAGTTTCATGGTCCATTAGTAAATATTTTTTACGCGGTTGGTGTCCATTTCTTGTAATCGCATATATCGTAGACTTTGTAGAAATGTGATGTTTCATTAAAGGAGCTGTCAACTCTTTTATCATATATATTTTTCTTTTATAAAATAATTACGAGGGTGTAACACCACCCTTACAGCCTAATTGAAGAATGACCCTGAGCACGAGACGATTATTTGATAGATCAGTGGTAGTACTTTGGCATACCATTCCAAAGGTCCCGGATTCTACAGGGTGTTCCCGTGTTAAACGGTTAAACTTTGGGAAGTGTTAGTGGATCAAAAAACTAACTCATAATGTATTTAGGAGATTTGCTCCTTTTAGCTTCCTTTTCGCGCAAACAGCAAAAAAAACTAAATAAAAACACATGTTTTTTTGAAAAAGTCCTCGGCAATGTCTTAATATTAATTTTCCTGGAAGATGGATCGGTCGTGTTAGACCTGTGGCTTGGCCTCTGCGTTTACCTGACTTAACGCCACTAGATATTTTTGTATGGGGAGCTCTCAAACTAAAATGTATGAAGTGCCTGTTAATGACCTTCAATCATTAGGACAAAGGGTGACGCAGGCGTGCGAAGAAACAACAGTCACACAATGTCGGTCAGCCACTCATTATCTCATTGATAGGTGCAATGCTCGTCACCGGGCTGGAGGCCATCAATTTGAACAAATTAAATAAATACAATATTTTATTTCACACTTACCTATTTGGTTTTTATTTATTATTTTGCTGTTTGCGCGAGAAAGCGAAAAAGAGCAAATCTCCTAAATACATTTTGAGTTAGATTTTTGATCTACTGCCAATTCCCAGAGTTTAGCCGTTCAACCCGGGAACACCCTGTATTACCATGCCCAGCTATCATTGTTCATGGAAGGCTTAGATCCTTCCATGGCCAAGTAATTGACTTCCAGAACCTGACATCTGATGCCGTCTACTGGCTGGAACACCTGGATGTCCAACTCTGACTATTACTTATAAATAATTAATGTACACCTTGACAATCAGCATTGATTGTATTGTAATATCCATAAAACAATAATCATTGTAAATCCATACGCTAAATAAATAATTGTTCAACTATATTTAGTTTAGTAACTTAAAGATGTAACCCAGATACGGCTGTATCCATAACCATAGTAAAGTTCCAACTCCATTTATATTTATTTATAAGTTCAAGATTTACCCACTTGACGTAGTTTGGCAGAGGTTTCAACCTAGACTGGTTTCGCTAGGAATTATTTCTTAATGACTCTTACGTTGGACAAAAATTGTGTTACATTTCTTTAAAATATCCTGAACTGTCGTGTTTCTTTAGGTCAGATGGTTTAAGTATATTTTTGTTATTCTATTAAGAACGTCAAAGTAACACAAGAATATTAAGGCCCTTGACCCTGTGGAGTGCAAGTCTAAAACCTATTTTGTGGGATGGTGGACGGGAGGGTAAAAGGCGTGGCGTGGCTTCACAACCGACCAAAGTATCCTTCCGCGCCAACAAGAACAGATGGATCACGGAAAGAAACCATAGATGGTGCGGAAAAATCATACGTTTGGAAATATCATTTTTCTCGAGAACGAGTGAAATTTTTATAGTAATATTTTCAACACCCCTTCTAAGATAATGTATCGATGTTTATTAACTATTACATTTGCTTATTTTTTGTTATGAAGCCGGCAATTTTCTATCGAAAAATGTCAATTTTATTGATATTTGAACATTGTTAAAATTATAGAGAAGGTGTGTGTATAAAAAGTATAACTTAATAAACATGCTTTTATTCTTGAACAAACCGTTTCCAAAAAGAAAATTTCAAAACAATAAAAATTCTTGAAGATAAACGTTTGTTCCCACGGCTCTGCATTTCCACGCCAAATGAAAAGGGCCAATCGCCTTAACTAATAATTGTATCGGTGAGCACGTGTTCAAAATTCCAGGCTCATAGAAGCTTGTTTGTCGGTGTTTATTTATAAAGTCTGGGTTCGAATTCCAGATGAGAGTACTGAATTAAATATATACATTTATAAAATTGATGTAGTTTATTCAAATAACTTGTAGTCTCACTTTAAAACATTACTGGGACCATTAACAAAGGATACCTCTTCATTATTCTGCTAGCCGGATGACAATGTATCAGTCTTGGTATGGTCTTACATCACAGTATGAAGAAGACGCGGTCGGTTGCTCCAATCCTGGGAGGGAGGAGGAACATGGGTACTCGAGAGAGAACTAATCACCCCGCCCAGCCCCCCCATCCACCTCCCACTCCCCTCATATCCAGTCAAGACCAACTGGACTTTCCTCGGCCATACCATCGCCAGACACTCGCCTTAGGTCGCCACCGCCTCTGGTCTCTCTCTCGTCTTCTATTGATTTTCGAAGCTCCCCAAATTCCGAAACGTCGTATTCCACCACCATTCCCTCCCCCCAAGTTACTGGTCTAAGGTTTCATCAGTCTCGTCTGGTTTGATTAGTTGGGGGGGTGGGAGGGCTCCTTACACGCCCCCACCCACCTCTCTCCCCTGCACCCTTAGCATTTCTCAGATCTTAGATATGAGAATTCTTCCTTTAAAAGCTCAGTAATACGTGTCCATCAATCGCTTCTGTCTGAGAATGTCTTCAATTTACTGGACCAGTGGTCTTCAAACTTATCGTTTTATGGGCCAAATTTTTACTTTTATTTTGTTTTTGCAGACCAGTTATAAAATTAAATAAATATATTAGTCTGCTTTTTTATCGTGTAAATAGAGTTGTTGAGTGCTGAAGAGTTTGGGGCGTTAATATGCTAAGCTTTACAAAATCATTAATTCATTAGCCTAAATAGTTTTTATTTTGACCTAATTTAATACAAACTTTGAGGTTTTAAAAATCAACACAAATATGTTTGCAGTTCTATGTAAGGAGGTATAATAACACAATTTAATATTAACTATGCATAGAACACTACTTCCCCAAGCCCTTTAAGTGAATATATATTTATTGAAAATAAATTATAGCTATAGTAATGGAAAATGGAAAAACTATGTATTAACAATGACCGAGAGAATTAATGGAAGCAATTGTTTTAGTGCATCTTCTAGGAAGACACAAATAATTTGGCTACTCATGCATAACTATCACTGGTACGGCTCCATGTATAACATTGGACTTGGGCCCCTATAAGTCATCCAAAAGTTCAACAAACTGAAACGAGATAGAAATCAACATTAGCAGACAATATTCCAACCACCTCTGAAAGGCTTTGATTCCAATCCCCCCGGCACCGGTCTGATATTTAGTGATCCACATGGTACCTGCAAATCAACGCTCCCAAACGCAAATTACTACTCACATCGTCACTAAGCGCCTGTGAGAACAAACGCTTCTATCAAAATAACATTCAAATATTGGTATTCTCCGTGACATGACGTGGAGACCGAATAACTGACAGTTCCTATTTCCGCCGCAATCAGCGCGGTCTAGTCAGCGACTGCCAATAATAGCTACCTGTTAGTGCCAGGCGCTGAGCAAGCGTGTCAGCTCATTTTTTTGTTGGTAGAAGGTGGTAGACGGTAGAGCAAAGTGCGAATATACGATCAAATTGTCATATGAAGAACCTTCTGGGAGAACACGGTATGATATTGATAGTTTCTAGTTGAATCGTACCGGATCCATTTCGAATAATTATCGAAAACTCGAATTACACGAAATAGCCAGATTTTTTTAAAACGCTTTAATGTTTTAAGTGTTCTAATTAATATATTTACTTTTTAAATAAGCTAACCAACGTTTTTTGTCGGCAACCTTTTTGGGCCCCGATTTAAGATCCCACTATCACCCTTGGGTTCTTCTCTCTACTTTTGCTTCTTTTTTCCTCTATACATCCTTTATTCCTTAAATTCAACCGTTCCTCAAATAGTCATGTTTCCATTCTTATTAAAAAAAAAAGAACAAAATCGAGACATTTTCACTATAAACTATTTCATGTTCTTATGACATTACCGATTATGGCTGATCAAGGTATTTTTGGTCACACTCAAATATTATTTGAAAGTACTTTTTATATATATGTGAGATTATAAGACTCAAAGATCTACTTTTAATAAAGATATAGGTTTTTTTACGCAACCGACTAAAGATTGTCGTGAGATCAACCAGTCGATCGCGATCGACAAGTTGCCTACCCCTTAGCTACGCCATATTGGAAACGTGCAAGGGAAGCTTTATTACCTTACACGATAAACAAAGTGTACCAACATAATTATTATAATTTTAAAAAACTATCAAATTTTACTTGTGATTTTTTTTGACACATAACCAAGAATCATTCATCCTTTGTAAAAAAAATAAAAGACCTCACCTTGAACTACGAAACATTTTTTCACTGTCGACATTGATTACATTTTACCATATTATTAGTATTTTTTTATAGGTACGGTATTGATAATATCCAACAAAAGTGACGGTTGTTGATCACATGACTTGACGTATGAATATATTATAGTAGTCATAGTAAAGTTTCTAACACCCACTTTGGTGGCCGCATGCTCTACTACAGAGTTATCCAAAAGTCAAGCAACCCAAAGAAAAAAAACTTATATTTTGTGGCATCAATTAGGCATATTGTTGATTTATTTAGCACGCGTAATTCTGGAAAACTACGCACAAACGATTGTTGGCATTCCATGTACGAGTTGGCCTTAAAATAATGTTCCGAAGTGAATACCCGCTCTGCTCGTAAAAAACTCATCTTACACTTTCAAATGCTGTAACTCAACTGGCTAGACCTAGGGCTCAAGATCACACGACCTGCACAACACCCGGCCAACATTACAATGTTGCCATACATATAAACAACATGTTCCTTTTCCATGTTCTTCTACGAGAAATATCCTTGGAAAAACAGGGTTGCTCGACTTTTGGATCACTCTCTATAAAGCGTCACTTTCGTGTTAGACTAGACAGCCGATTACAGGGAGATTGGGGTTCGAACCCTACACGGGTGTACTGAGGATGTTTTTTCAAATGGTTTTACACTCTACCTTCATGCAAATTTGAGTACATTTCCTATGAATATAACCTCCCCTATCCCTAAAGCCATTAGCGTAATTAGTACAAAAGCGTATGAGCCAAACGGGTAGTAAGACGCGGTGCTAAAAACCAAATATTTTTGGAGTCTTGCGGGAATGGTTTCTGTTCGAATCGAAAAAGTGGAATTGGTACACCCATTAACGTGAACCGACTTTAGCAATGATTATGAGTATTAATTTAATCTTTCAAGGTTTTTGAATTAGAAGAATATAACTATTCAATGTAGGCCATACTTTTTTTTAGCACCTCGCCTTACTACCAGTTCGGGTTATACGCTTATGTTCAAGTTACACTAATGATTTGGGAGATTAGGGAAGTTATATTTAGATGAAGTGTACCCGCACTTGCATGAAGGAAGAGTGGAACACCATATAGGAAAAACCACCCTCAGTACACTCGACTGAGATTCGAACCTCGATCTCCCCCTCATCGGCAGTTTAGTCTACCGCAAGAGTAGCAAGTTTAACCACGCGGCCACCGAAGCGGATTATATTTTATTCAAATATGTAGATACATTTGTTAATATATTTTCTAATGGCTCTGTAGCTACAGTTGGGCTCTGTAAAAGAGTTTATTTCTTGGTCAACGGTACATTTTTACATTCTCATTTAGATTAAATATTGTAAACGTAAAAAGTTCTGCCTTGAGACTATGACTGAGCCATCAATCCATGCCTTTTCAAACAGAAGAAACTTTTTGACGGATTTCGGTCAAACTTGATATTTAGATGTTAATATATGCTCGTACCTCGAGGGAAAATAGTGAGTTAGATTCTATCACTAAAATTGAGGGCTGTTGATTGATTTTTTTTTTAAATACGATTTTTTTTAAATTAGATCTAAAATATGTGTTCAAACTGGGGTGTTACAGAGTAAAAAAAAACACATACGTTAGTTAACTGATAAACAGATTTTGAAAATTTTGTTCCAAAATTTAGTAAACTAGAAGATTAAGTATGCACGACTGTGTCTTACCAATTATATTTTAATTAATAATTTAACCTTATTGGAAAGAAGCTTTCTGAATTTCCTTTGTGATACATAATATAACGTCTTATTCTAATCGTAATATAAATAACTGTTTAGATCCACACCTGTGGACACGTGGACACGTGGACAAATGCGTTACTCTCATCTTAGTCTGGTTCTCTCTAATACGGAGATCGGGGCTCGAATCCCAGTTGGGTTTACCAATGTAACTGTTCCTAAACGGTCAACCTACTCTATCTCACAACGCAAATGTGGTAACATCTCTTTTAAACTTAACCCTTCCTCATCGATATCTTCATTAGCCTAAATAAAATGAGTATATCCTGGATGGGTAGTAATATGAGGTTTAG
Source organism: Timema bartmani (assembly GCA_902151455.1). Classification (NCBI taxonomy): domain Eukaryota; kingdom Metazoa; phylum Arthropoda; class Insecta; order Phasmatodea; family Timematidae; genus Timema; species Timema bartmani. The sequence goes on from CABFWB010000031.1 coordinate 650,831, forward strand.
GGGAGGAGGGAGTAGGAGGGAGCGAGTATTTATCTCAAATATGTCCTCCCGTGTCGCCTCTGACCCGCTACATACGTGACATCCCCACACACGTGATAACATCTCGCCGTCGTCGTGCCACGCGTGACTAGGTGGGGTTTGGTGGCGGGAGAAGGGAGGGGGAGCAGGCGTCACGTGCTCCCCACCGTGACGTCATCACACTTCGATCCCCGCGCCCCACCGGGGCGCCGAGGTGAGAGCGACCGACACCCTCACCCCCTCCACCCAGACCGATCCTTTCCGACCAAAAAAAACCATTCTTCATCACTGCGTCCAATTTATTGTCGTCGCACGCATCAAGGGGCTCAAAAACGACCACGCCATCACTACCAACCGGATAAGTTAGGTAATTTTAATTTTCTATCCTCACCCCTCCCCCTCCCCTTCCTATTTAGAGATCGAAAAAAAACCTTTTTGGTGAAAATTCAGATCATTTAATCCCAAGGGAAGGGGATCTACTCGTTAAGGTCATGATTTATACTTTTGATGTATTAAGGTGGGGTAGAAGAGAGTGCGAGAAAAGGTCAGTTTTTTAATAACAAAATTTTTATATAAAATAAATAAAATATTTCTCAAGTAGAAACTTAAAGCTTAATTTTCTCAACATGATGATGTCAACAGTTGTTGAATATCTGTCATGAGCATAGCAAAATTAGATGAGAAACGTTTTAAACGAAGAGATAAAACCATAGTTAAATTCCAGGACACTATTGACAGATATTCAACAACTGATGATATCACCACGTGAAGAAAATTAAACTCTTTTTGTTTCTACTGAAGAATTATTTGATTTATTTTGACCAAAGAAATGTTTTGTTATTAAAAAAAACTGTACGAATATTGACCTTTTCTCGCGTCCCCTGCGTCCCCACCTTAACATGCATGGTATACAGCACACCCGATGTTAGTGATACCTTCAACCACTAAGCGCTGTAGTCGATACTTGGAGTGTGAGAAAATAACTGTTATTGCTTTATTGTAGCTCATTTGATAATATTTCTGGTTTTAACATTGTTGGAATAAATTAAACTGAGGTGTGGAACTTTTTTTAAGCTTGGGATATGCATTCGTTAATTTTGATTTAGGGGGGAAATTATTCCGTAAATAATCAAATAAAATTTTTCTATCTCACATTTTTATCCCCTAACCCCATCCTCTTTCTTTTTTCCACTTTCTCTCTCTCTCTGTATTTATAAATACATATACACATATAGTCCTATATCTTAGATCATCGATAGCGTGTCTGCCACTAAGCTAAGGGTCCCGGGCTCGATTCACGGCATGGCCGAAAATTTATTATTGATGAAAATATGGGTTTACCCTTTCACGTTGATAAATGAATGACCGGGGACTGGATGCTGTGCTTGTCCTAGTCTTTAAATTATACCATAAGGCAGGGGTCAGCGAATTGGGGGGTAAAAATGAAATTCTTGGGGGTAATGAGGACTCTATAGACGTAAATAGAATTATATAAAAAGCGCGTTCCTTGTTACGAAAGAATTTTTTCTTCTGGCAACACTGCACCTGGCTGATGTAATAGACGCGTTTAGGGGACGTCACGCCATGTTGAACTCCAATATTTAGCTGATATTTTTGAGTATGTGAATGCATTGAACAAAGAATTGCAAGGAAAAAAACATCAATATAATTTCAGCCAGAGAAAAGATATCAGCGTTTGGATCAAAACTTTTATATTGGAGACAGAAAGCAGAACAAAACAAAATAGCTTCCTTTTCAAAGTTAGCTTTGTTTTTGGAAGATTGTGAAGATATTACTTTTGACTACATCAAGGATACGGTTATAAGTCATCTTACCAAACTTAAAGAGCGGTTCTTTGTTTACTTTCCAGATCTTGATTCGCATACTGTCATTTGGGTTGTAGATCCCTTTAAATGTGAAATTGCTGATGTACCAGAAGAGCCTCAAGGGTTGACAGAGGCACTTCTTGAACTTCGATCCAATAATGAAGCACGTAATGAATTTGGAAACAAAGCAGATCTGTCATATTTTTGGATGTCAATAGCTGATGTACCAGAAGAGCCTCAAGGGTTGGCAGAGGCACTTCTTGAACTTCGATCCAATAATGAAGCACGTATTGAATTTGAAAACAAAGCAGATCTGTCATATTTTTGGATGCCAATAGCTGCAAAAGCTTTCAAAATTGCACATGAGGAAGCAGTCAAAAATTTGCTGCCTTTTGCAACAACCTACCTTTGCGAACAAGGATTTTCTACTCTGATGAACATAAAAACAAAGCAGAGAAATCGATTGGACCCCGAAGACAGTATCCAAATTTCTCTGACAACAAAATGAGCTAATTTTGATGCTATTGCATCAAAAATGAAACATCATTTCTCCAAAACCTGAAGTGAAAAAGTTTTCAAAAAAATAATTTTGTTTCATAATGAGGATATTAATTTATTTTAGACTTTTTTTAAATTTCAAATTGTATTCTCCTTATGGAAATAAATAGATTCAATAAACTTTTTGAATTTGAATAATCTATTCTATGATTTTCTCCCTTTCAAATCAAGGGGGTAACGTCGGCGACAGTAAATATATTTTGGGGTACTGGGTAAAAAAGTTCTCCGACCCCTGCTATAAGGCATATGAAGCTATGACAGGCCTAACAAATCGGTAGTGGAAAATATATATGGCTTGAATAAAAATCTGACCCAGGCCACAGGATGGAAACAGTAATGGATGTAAAAAAAAATAATTAAACACTATATATACAGTATACACTATACACATATCTATATATAGAGATAGGGTAAATTCGCTTTTGCGAAAAACGCGAAAAGAAAAAAAAGGGTCGAAAATAGGGTATTTATAAGTTTTCTTTGCGTTTCATGGCATTTGAAAGTGTTTAAAGCGATTTTTATTTCGCAAATTAACGCGAAAAACGTGATTTTGAGAGTATTTTAGCTAAAGTATTCTATTTAGCGAAATAGACGCGAATTCCCTGAAAATGCTGTGCATTTAAATAAAATGCTGAGAATTTCTATAAAACGATGTTTTTCAGCAGAAATAAGTGATTAAAAAATCATTGAGTTTCACTCGTCTGTGTGCTTCAGCTCGGGTTTTACTTGCATCCTGTGCCTTCCACAGCCCATCCGGCTAATCGCCACATTCTGTTAGTCGTTGCATTTATCATAAATCCTTTGTATAGGCCCTAAAAACATTGACGAAATACATTTTTACCGATTTTGCTACAAAATGCTAAATTATGCCACAAAACGCTAAATTTCCAATAATTAATGCTAAAAAAACAGAAAATTAATGCTATTTTACCCTATCTCTATCTATATATAATGTGATAACAAAATGTGGGAATGTGGGAGAAAGAAGTTTCATAAACGAAGCATTGCAGTTGATAGAGAAGTCCACCTGATGGATTTTAGGGAAGGGGAGAAAGATGAATGGGGGCTAATTATATATGATATATCACTGTGGATTCCCATCCCTTTTCCCCTCTAATGGGGGCGCATTTAATCTAATCTACCTTCTTAATCCCTATTCCATTAGATTGATCCCGTTAATAGCCCGGCTAGATCACCCGCACCAGTCGACCCGTGGACAAAAGCGACAGTCTAGTCTGGTTTGGTGGGCCGGTAATGGAGAGGTTGGGGTTCGAATCCAAGTTGGTTGAACTAAGCAGTAGAGTAGATACCTATAAATCAACATTCGCTGAGTTTGAATGTGTATAAAGTGTCAACGCTATTATTTCTGCACTTTTATCCAAATGTGAATTTTAGGGACACTTTTAATAATGTATGTACTCTGTACAGTGGTATATCTTTTGGTTATCAAATCAAGTCTGGTCTTAAAATTTAGATTATACATTTGCCACATCTTAAGTGTTCTTTTTAGCATAACGTTTCACTACCCATTCGGGTTGTACGCACCTCTTTAAGTGCTCTAAATTATAATTGTACTTCTCATTTTTTTAAACTTTACTACAATTATTTACAATCTTTAAACATAGGGGGGACAAGGGAGCTAATTTAATGCCCCACTTAAACTCCCACCCCCCACACACCCTGAGCTTGCCATTGGTACTAGCGTTGTTAAATTATTACACGCATCAGTGGTCGAATGGTCTAAGTCGTCACTCTCACAATAGACTGGACTACCGATGACGAGGAGATCGGTGTTCGAATACCGGTCTGGTTGTATTGAGGTTGTTTTTTCCCCAAATGGTTTTCCACACTCCCTCCACGCGAACGTGTGTACACTTCCTCTAAATTCAACGTTCCTCATCCTTAATACACGAACATGATCAGTACGCATACGTATAACCCGAACGGGTGGTATGAAATGCTCCTAAATAAAAGTGTCAGTGCCCCAAGTCTTGTGTGACCCGACTGTATCAAGGAAACACCTTACTGATGGCTGGATTTCACGTCCCACCCCTTTCTTCCTGTGACGTGAGTCCAACCCCTCTCCCCTGCCCCCGACCCCCCTTGGTGCAGCCGCTATTTAGGCCTGCTCACCCGCCAAGGACCGGGGCCTACCGATTGCGAGGAACACGACTCCGGACGACAGTGGACTAAGGAGCTCTCGTCAATAAATCTTTTGGAAATTGAACATTTTAATATTTTTTTATGTATCTATGTTCTAACCGTTATTTATATTATTTTAACCTCTCCTTGAATAATTTATTTTATAAACCGTTTGGTTTGCAAATTATTTATACTTTTAACCTAAAAACCATTTAATTCCTTTAATCAATTTTAATGTTTCAGATATATACTGTATGTTTATATTGTTAAACTTTCAGTTATAATTGAAACAAAGCAGCTATTTTCAACTCTTAGCTTATAAATTATATTTTAATCAACTGTACACATATGTTTTGTCAGTTATTGAATTACTTGTGTCTTTATTTTGTTCAATTTATTAAATCACCTTATTTCATAAGTAGAATCAAACCTTATGATTTATATCGGGGTGGTCCAACACTTTTTTTCTATCCCAAGGGCCAAATGAGTTTTCACCGCAGGCAAAAGATTATTTAGCTATCCCATCAACTTAATACAGGCCTACAAACCTACCTTAGTAAACAGTTATTTTTAACACTTATTATGTTTTTGATTTGTATACTCTTTCAAATTTTACTGCAGCTTTTTTTTTATTAATCTCCCAAAAATGTAAAATGAAATATGAACGCGCGCGCATACAAATACACTTTTACAAAACGCATTATTATATTTACATGTTTTTATTAATCAAATAAATGCATAATAAAATACAATTATGACATTTTAAAAATAAAGATAGACACCTATTTGTTTCTCATCAGCCACTCAGAGCTTCCCTTTAATTTACCTCCAAGATGGCGTGGGCCAACCGTTGGAACACACTGATTTACATTAATAATTTTACTGTCTAATGTGGGGCAAGTAATTACAATACAATAGGCTGCTACACGTAGAGAAATTTACCTTATCTTTCTTATACTATTCGTTTAGTTTAGTTTCCTACAAATAGTCTTATTATTATTAGTATTATTATTATTAATAGCACCGCGTCTTACTACCCGTTCAAGCTATACGCACTTACGCTAATGTGTAATGGTAGGGTGATTGTGAGATGAGATGGAGGACCTACAGTTTAGCGTGGGATCCGAACCACGGTGGAGGCCTGGCATTCCACACATTCACAAGTTGTGATTAATAACAAGTCTTGTCAGAGGTGAAGGAAGGGTTTGTCAATCAGATAGATCTGTGCCGGGATCGAGGATTGAACCCCGGACCCCCAGTACTGAGGTCCGACACCTTACCCCTAGACCACCAAGTCACCTACAAATCGTAATATCAACTTACTGTTCTTGAATATCTGTCGTGGGCATAGTGGTATTTTAATAAGGCTTTTTGAATAAAAATAAAAAAGTACTGGCCAAATTCCGCGTTGAGGTTCCTTCCTACCTGTAGAAATTAAACTAAACATATATTTTTTAAACTAGCACCACGCCTTACTACCCGTTAGGGTTATACACCTGTGTAATAATTTCACTAATGTGTTAGGGATTAGGCAGGTTTAATTTAGAGTGAGTGTATCCGAATTTGCGTGGAAGGAGAATGGAAGACAATATAAGAAAAAAACACCTTTAGTACACTCAACCGGGATGGAACCTTGATCTCTCCGTATTCGGTAGTCTAGTTTATTGCGAGAGTAGCGCCTTAGACCATGCGGCCACTGAAGCTGGTATAGATAATTTTGTCATGTTGGTATCGTGTACTGCCTGGCCATGAGATTACTTGGAATCTCAGTACCGCCGATATCGGCGCTAGTAATGACGCCGATTTCATCAGTACGTGTACATCCGCCCTTACTTTTACAGTTTTTATAAAAAAAACTTTTTTGACAAAATAAATCAAACATGTTTCAGTAAATACGTTTACCAGCTTCGGGATGATGGTGGAGATCCATCCCTAGATAAATACACCGATCTCGCTGCGCAAAGCAGGGGCTGCTAAATTTATAAAAAAAGTTCTGAGGGAAGACCCTTCCAAAAATAAGTTCTAGAGGAGTTTAATTAAAAGAAAATTTAAGGCAACGACAGTATTATAAATACCTCCTATGAACAATTAAATTTCAAAAAAGATTTTGGGGAGGTTTACTTTAAATATATTCTATAAGAACCTAATTTTCAAATACGTTTCAGATAAAGACTACTTTAATTAGCTTCTTCTAGAGGCAACCAATTTTCAAAACTTTTCAGGCAAAGACCACGTTAAATAGCTTCTAGCTCTCTCAAATTTTGTCTGAAGGAGTGTCTCCACCCCCACCTCCACCTCTACCTTTTGGCCTGAGGGACATAGCCCCTGAACACAGTCTTATTCCTCCCCCACCCTCCTTATAGAAATAGGGTTCCACCGCCACTTCACTGGTTTATACGTATCTATGAATAAATAGCACGTGTAGATATTCAGTTCTACGTATATTATTGGCTCTCCGCGTTTCATACTTATTTTAAAGAACGTGAACGTTAAATGGAAAAGGGGAATTTTTAAACAAAATTACGGTAATTTTAAACAAAACAATAAAAGTCTACTCTGAAATTTATTTTGAAACTAGATTTGTGATGGGGGTTTCAAAGCCCCCCTCCCCCTGCTCTCCATCCCCTTTTTCAAAAGTTTAGCGACGCCACTGTGTAGAGCTCTTATTTTTTATCCGTCACAGAAGTTAAGTTCAACAAAAGCGTTTAAATTAAAATTAATTTTGTTAAAGATTAACTCTGAGAGTGTCTTGTATCATAACTTAGCGATAGTCTACCGCTTTAAATAATTTTATTTTTGAACCCCTATTACCCCGCTCTCCCCCCCAACACAACCTAAAAAAAAAATATTTCACAGGCTAACAATGGGAAAAATAAAATAAAATACTAAACAGTTTTAAACAAAAAAAGTCCGGCAAGTGCGACATACGCCGCTGTTGTCTCGAGTGATGGCGGAACGAGCCACGACGACAGCTCGCGCGGTCTCGCTTGGTCAGGGGCAAAGAGGGCGAAGGGGTTGAGGGGTGAAGAGAGTGAGAGAGAGAGAGAGAAGAAGGTGTGGGGGGTGGGGTAAGAGGAGGTAGGAAGGAGAGAGACCCAGGCGCGCCGCCTAGGCTGGCAGGCCTCGTGGGAGCCAGCGCTTTCTGGCATTACGCGTGTAGGCGTATCGGACGGAGTGGGATCCAGAACAGGGGTGTTCAAATTGTGTTCGATGGGGGACACGTCTAACTTACCGGGGAGAGAAAGGGAGCATTTCAAAAAGTTATTGATTTCTAAGAGTGTAGAGGATAAAGTGGACTGATCGGGTGACTAATGAAGAAGCTATTTGGACAAGGCGACGGACATGTCAAAAGATAGAACACCTAATAATTTTATTTCCACGAAGGAGTTTCTTCAAACCAAAATAGTACGATTCACTGACCAGTGTTATGTTTCCCATGAATATATAAATTATTATTTTTTCACAATTTTTGTTTCTCCACCTCATCTTACTACCCACTCGTGTTGTATGCATATGTAATTTACTATTTACGATAATGTGCTGCCCATGATTAAAGTATTATTATATTACGTGAACCCGCATTAGCGTGGGCGGAGAGTGGAAAACCATATAATAAAAACTACCCACAATACAACTGACCGGGATTCGAACTCAGATATCCCCGTTACCTGTAGTCCAGTCTATTGCGAAAGTGACACCTTAGACCATTCGACCACAGAAGCGTGTTCATATCATTTTAATTACGCAATGTGTTAGTTATACAATAGGTACCGATTTGCATCGAGGGAAAGCGGGGAACTGTTTAGGAAATCCTCAATATAGCTAACTGAGTCTCGAAGCCGGACTACCTCGTCTACCGGCAAACCGAACAAGACGAGATTAAACACTACAACCAAAATCCAAACTATTAATTTACCATTTTAATGTACTATGTGAACGAATGCGTACCTTCTAAACATACAAATTATATCAACACATATCCTACACACACATTCACACACACATACACATTTAATTTAGAACAAAACAACAAATATTTACTGCATTTCCACCTTCTCCGGTTGCCACATGGTCTAAGCTTCTAAGACGTCACTCACGTGTTAGACTAGACTAATGATGACAGGGAGATTGGATTTCGAATCCCGATCGGGTGTAATGAGGGTGTTTTGTCCCCAAAATAGTTTTACCACTCCCCATCTACGCAAATACGATAACACTAAATTTAAATTCAACCTTACCCATCCCTAAATCATTAGCGTAATTAGTACATATGCGTATAACCTGAACAGGTGGTAAGACGCGGTTATCAAGAGAAGGAAAAGTTACTGTACGCCAGGAAGAGTCAGCAACTATTTTGGAGCCCGAATCGACTTTTACATTTATCAAAGGTCCCGCGATCACCCTTCTTTACTCCACTCAACATTTAATTCTTTCTTATTTCTATAAATCTTGTATTTATTCCTTAAATACAATATTTCCTCCAATACTTATGTCCCTGCCTTTATAGAAAATAAATATAATGTAACCTCCGTTTACACTGAAAGGTGGAAGTCTTATCCTGATGGATTACGCTATGGCCCCACCTTATAAGCTGTACCATAGTGACATAAATGCCAGGTAAGCTTGCCTTTTCCGTGACAATGTAGTTTTCTTACGCGATCGACTGAAAACTACTGCCGGTCGATCGAGATCGACCTGTTGCCGACCCCTGCTGTACCTCTATATATTTTCTAATTGTTTATCAGAGAACTAGCCAGTCTGTGAGAAGATTCTGGTAGGAAGACACACTTATAAAATATAAACTTGTTTTGTGGTCAACAGAAGAAACATTTTACTTATATTATTAGTACTGTCACTACTCCGCGCCCTCTATCGTCTTTGTTTTGTCAGGAGGGCCATGGGAAGGGGCTGTGACTCACGAGAGACAGAAATGGGTGTTGAGATATATATTAGCACCGCATTTTATTACCCGTTCGGATTATACGCTTATGTACTAATTACACTAATGAGTTAGGTATTAGAGAGGTTATATTAATAGGAAATGTACCTGCATTTGTGTGGAGAGAAAGTGGAGAAAAATATTTTCGAAAAAAAAAAACCAGCCTCAGTACACCCGACCAAGATTCTAAACTCGATCTCCCCGTGATCAGCAGTCTAGTCTAAAGCAAGAGTAGCACGTTAGACCACGCGGCCACCGAAGTGGGTTCGTTAATATGTTATTTATTGAACAGTGCTACTTGTCTACGGAAATGGACACATAAAATATGATGGTGTTTGAACTATGGTAACCGACCGTCATGTCACTAGACCCGCAAATTCAGAAATCTTAAGGAGAGAGACTTGCTCCTATCAGAAAAAGAATATATCAATTTTACAGCTTGAAGTGTGTGTATGTTGACTTTCCCTTAATTGTTATGTGCTCTTGACCAATCAGCTAAGAGCAAACCTTTTGAGTAGGGATAATTGGCAACTCTCCAATCTAACGGGGACTTGGTCAGCATTGAACTATATTCAATGTGGTGTGTGCACTCAAGAATCCATTACTTGGTTTACTGATAATTTCTACTCGTAGTTCAACATGACTACATCAATTACATTACACAACCAGTGTCTACGAGAGAATAACTGCAACTAGGCGGAGATCGTTATATTATTATTATTATTATTATTATTATTATTATTATTATTATTTATTATTATTATTATTTATTTATTATTTATTTATTATTATTATTATTATTATTTATTATTATTATTATTATTATTATTATTATTA
>CABFWB010000031.1:678381-694527 GCA_902151455.1 Timema bartmani
GGGGGGGGGGGGGAACTAACTTTTTTCAGAATGGTGTGTTTGTGTCTGTGACCGGATGGTCTCTAGTTTGATCCTAGCCTGAATTTTTATATTATTTTTATTGGTCTGTTTTAGTCTCCAGACATAATAATTCCCACAACGAGAGTGTTGTTCTAGGTTAAGCTAATTTAGGACTACTTGCTGTAGTGATCAATTTACTATAAAAGGGAAATTAAATTAAATACATCTGGTACCACTTCATTAATATTTTATGTCTGAAAATGGCCGTGTGATTAACTCTAGACAAAATGAATATCTTAGCTCGCACTGACATTCACCTCACCTTTTACCCGGTGGCTAAGTGGTAAGGGAGGACAAATATTACTCGAGGACAGTGGTTTTCAACTCGGGATATACAGAGTATTTATTAGAGGTCCAGGCGTATAACCCGAACGGGTAGTAAGACGTGGTGCTAAGTAAATAAATATTAGAATGAAGGAATACCAGTTTGGTCGGGGTTTTTTTTCGCTCCAGGTTAACCTAATTTGAACCTAATATTAAAAACATGGTACTCTGTGAAACCCACTCACAGTTCTGAAATTTATATCCTAATTACCTGCTTCGGTGACCGCATGGTCTAAAGAGTCATTCTCGTGTTAGACTAGGACTTCCGATGACAGGGAGATCGGAGGTCTAATCTTGGTTGAGTGTACTGAGGTTGTTTTTTTTCAAAATGGTTTTCCAAACTCTCTCTCTCTCTCTTCGCGTAAATGCTGATACACTTCCTCTAAATTTAACCTTCCTAATCCCTTACACGTTAGAGTAATAAGTGCATATGCGTATAGCCTATACAAATAGTAAGGCGCGGTGCTTATATATATATATATATATTTTATTTTTTTTTGTTACAAAAAATTGTTTACCACTTCCCTTCCATGCGGATGTGGATATGTTTCTCTCAATTTTACTTTCTTCACCCTTCCAAGATTAGTGTATTTATATATTACAAATATATATTTTCCAAAAAATTAATAACTAAGAAACTCAATTTTTGTTTATGTTATTACAGTAGTTTTCCCCAGTAAAACGAATTTTCAACCGTAAAAGGTATCAGAAAGTGCCCTAAAAAGTTTAAATAAATATAGCCAATAATTAATGTTTTTTATAGATATAAAGGTTGATTTCTCCCCAACCCTTGGTTCGATTTTCTTCCCCAACTAACGTGATCTGTACTAAAGGCACAAAGAACAACTGTGCCTAGTTTAGATTAAATCGGTCATTGCGTTCAAAAGTTATCTTAAAACATATCCCCCACAAACAAACAAATGGAAATCGGTATAGCTAAAACTGAGAACTCGTTTCACTCGTTCAATAAATCAAACCACATGATTATGTTTTTATTTGTTTTACAATCTGACAATATTTGCTAAATCGCCTATACAGGTAGACTATTATACAAGCACGTAAGCAAAAATTTCCCACGCCAACTTGTTTTACCTCTTTGTCAACTAAGAAAGCACCCCACCCCCTTCCACCAGCCCTAAATCGCGGGTCCCTGTGTGACCGCACCGTTTGCACAACCCTAAGGGGGGGCCCCACCCTCACACACAAATATTACGTTTTCTTTACGCCCTCGCTCGGGATGAAACCAAACTCCCCTAGACCTGTGGTATTGCCAACCCCTCTAACCACTTCCCAAGTAGCCCCAGTCGCTGGTAAACATCGTATCCATAGTTCAATCAAGGCTTTATCTCCACGAGTAAACAGGTGGTCTGTAAATGAGTTTGACTGATAGCGCGCCCAGTTCAAAAGAGACTCACCACAGCCCAGGGGTTGATAACGAAGCCGACTCTTAGGATAATGTCTGGGTGGGGGTGGGGATGGGGGTGGGGGAGGTCATCGGTTGATGGCATATGCGAGGCGTCGTTCTTCACGACATGCCGGAACCTTCTACGTTTCACAAAGCTTTTGTTGAGGTTAACTTAGGGGGTTTCTTTCTTCGAAAACGTCTCTAGATCTGAGTTTTAAATAAATAACATCCAACTCCATAGCAGAGAAGCACACACACACATTTACTTTAGGAATGGGGAAATGGTCGACCTCGGTGGTCTTGGGGTAAAGTGCTGGCCTCATGACCCGATATTCGTTGGTTCAAACCCAGCTGGGGTCGATGGTTTTCTCTTGAGCTATAAAAATCCGTAGCACAACTTCCTTCGGAGGAGAAGTAAAACCATCGATCCCATGTCAATTGTGGCCATGTAAAAGAACCCTGGAAGGTATTTGAAAATACCTTTCCCAACAAAATTGGTAGGCCCTTCAGCTCTCGCTCATAGAAATTCTCGTGTGTTGATATAATCAGTCGGTTCAGAAAGTGCATGTTAAATACCTCTAATAAATTAAATGAATGGGGAAATGGTGGAGAAGATTGGTGGGGGTAAAGGAGGAGGGGGAAGAGAGTATGGGGTGAGCTATATAATTAGAGATGTGAACGTAATATTTGTGTGTGAGGGTAGGGCCCCCCTTAGGGTTGTGCAAACGGTGCGGTCACACAGGGCTGAGAACGAGTGAAATTTTTATAGTAATATTTTCAACACCTCTTCTAAGATAATGTATCAATGTTTATTAGGTGTTACATTATTCTTATTTTTTGTTATGAAGCCAGTAGTTTTCTATTGAAAAATGTCAAAATTATTGATATTTGATCACTTTTTAAATTATAGAGGAGGTGTGCATAAAAAGTATAAGTTAATAAACATGCTTCTATTCTTGAACAAACCGTTTTCGAAAAGAAAATTGCAAAACAATAAAAATTCTTGACAATAACCGTTTGTTCCCACGGCTCTGCATTTCCACGCCATATGAAAAGGGCCAATCGCCTTAAGTTATAATAAAGTAATGACATCGAATCCAGTTCTATTCTCACACTCGCATATCGACTACAGCGCTTGGTGGTTGAATGCAAAAGTGTCACTAGCATCGGAGATTCCCGGTCTGCCGTAGACCGGATATATTAGTACTTCAATATTATAATCAAAACTTCCGCTTCGGTGAGCGCGCGGTCTAAATGTCTAGCTCGTCTGTTTTACCGGAAACGGTGAGGTCGGAAATCAAATCCTGAACGGTTGAAATAAGGGTGTTTATTCCTAAACGTTTTCCCCCTCCCCCTCCACGCAAATGCGGATGAATTCCCTCTCATTTCTATTATTTTCTTCTCTAACCCGTTAGTGTAATTATTATTATATGACCCTCTTCGGTGGCCGCATGCTCTTAAGTCTAAGTTAAGGCGTCTCTCTTGCGATACCCAAGACTGCCGATGATGGAGATCGGGATTCGAATCTCAGTCGCGTGTATTGAGGGTGGTTTTTCCTCTATTTTTTTCACTCTTCCTTTACGCAAATGCGGATACCCTTACTCATCCCTAATACATTAGCATAAGTAGTACGTTTGTTTTATAACCCGAACGGGTAGTAAGACGCGGTGGAAAAAATAACAACCAAAGCCAATATACGTATATATCCCCTTTCCCTGCGGTTAAATGATTTGAAATTTCTACTGAACAGTTTTTTCCTCGATAAAATGTATCGAAACTATTGTTCGATTGGTTCTTTCCCCCCTAATACTATGACAAAAGTCTGGTCTTAAAATTTAAGCTCCTGCAGTAGACACATTTTCAATTATCTCATTTTTCTTTTGTTTTTCTAATTTTTTGTTTAGGTTTTTACTAAAATTATTTGTGAGCTTGGATTGAGGGGGCTAGGGTATGTGGGCTTATGCCCCGTTTGCGACTCTTTAATATTTTATTTTTAAGTCTAAACTTCCGATAATATTGTCTGGCATTCGTGGCATACGAGCTTTTTGTTGTAGAAGATTCCCTAGAGTTTTCTTTTAAGAAGACGAGCTTTTGTTTTCTCTTCTTAGTAAAAAAACAACACAGTATTGACCCTTGAAAATGAAGAGTTTTTTTTTTGTTTTTTAAAAACAAAACAAGTCTTGGTATTAGAGGTAGTGTACATCGAGTGAGTGAGTGAGAAGGTTCGTGCCATGCATTCGATATCCCAACGTTCAGTTCCCACACGCTCCGCTCGACACACACACACACACGATCTCCCGGGTCCACGTCGTGTCCGCTCGGGTGACCTCGGCTCAACTCGGCCCACGTTCCACGTGCATCCCGTCTGGTAGGTGTGAGAGGTGGGTGGGAGTTGATAGAAACTCCGTGAAAGAGCAGGAGTGGTATTAAGGTGGTTGACAGGGAACGCGAGGAAGGGCCTCAAGATTTATCTTTCCTCTACCAAATATAGTAATTTTTTGAAACGCTCAGAACAGAAAATTTAAGATAATTTAAGAATTAGCAGCGAGCTTTTCGTAGTTTCCTTTCACTCTATTCTTATTAAAAATGAGAAAAGGTGGTTTAAACTAAAAAAAGGTGAAAGGTAATATAAGTTTAGACATAATAAAGAAGTAATTCCAAAAATGTACACAGACCATTATATTTTAAGCCATACGGCCTGTCAACGATTGATACATTTTTCCTGACCAAGGCAGCGGCCTTAAGATCATAATATCTTGCAATTCTTACAACTAAATTATTTGTTGGTCGAAATAAATAAAATATGGTTCCAGTAGATACGTTCAATTTAATTTATCACACAGGGTAATTGAGGGCGTCACACGCCATTTCTTATACGATTACATTTTCTGTTTTTAATAGGCCTATGGTGGCACATTATTTGTTTTGTATCAACACTCTAAAGCTCAGCATAAACCATCAAAAATATGTTTTCATACGCCCTTCTTGTAGCATCCCAACTTTTGGTTACAATTTACTCAAAACACAATTTTCAATCATACACCCTTTTTAGTGTGAGTTTATTTCTTGAATTATTTGTCATGAACCTAGTTTAGTTTGAATAAAAACTTTTAAAATGCAGATAAAAAGTTTCGGTGGAATTTATTTTGGTCAAAAACTTTTTTTTTAACACATAACAATGCGGAAAGTGGCTGCGAAGACATTCAGCTCTAACGCAATATTTAATTCAACGATGCGTTATTTAAAAATAGAGTTCACGCTAACATAAATTCAAAAGATTCTAACAAGGTTTTTTTTTCATTAACAACCCTATATTTTGAGTTTTATTAATAGAAAAAAAAATTGAAAATGTAACATCAGGTCATCGACTTTTTAATCATATTTGCGGAGTTATGAAACTATACTTTATGAAAAAGAGCTTTAGATTTAGCCTTTCTTTAACAAATAATAGTGATAATAATAATAATAATACTTAGCACCGCGTCGTACTACCCGTTCGGGTAATAAGCCTAACAAATACAGTTTTTTTTAAAGACAACAGAAAACTTAATGAAAAGTTTCGTAGTTTTCTTTCTCCTCTTTCTTATTGGCATGTCAAAGGGTGGTTGTAGTTGAAGGGTTAGGGGAGTAAAAGCTTCTAGAGATCAAATAAGTACTTCTAGAAAACAACATGTCATGTGGCCAGACAGCGATTGACACTTTCTCGCAGACCGAGGCGGCCGTATGACAGAAAAGAGGAAGGACTTTTCTAAACAGGGTTTTGGATATTCTAAAGTTTATAGTGTCAGCGCAAATGCGTAATAGACACAAAACAATTTAATAAACTTTATGGAGGTTGGTGCACCCGGCATCCTTGTCCTTTCCTCGTCGTTTCGGCTTGGTACATATATCTGTTGGCGTACACTTGTCCGTATCTCGTCAAATCGGCGCATTTATACATTACCTGTATGAAAATTAGAGAAGAAAAAAAAAATAGAGGGAGGAACTTAAACCGGGAATATTTTCTTAGCCGATACGATACGCCATATTTGTGCGCCTACCTTAGTTGAAACAGAACTTATTTTTTAGCAACCTTATTTGTGGAGTTATATCACTTCTATTCTATATACTTCACATGTGGGTGTGAGCGAGAGAGAGAGGGATATAACTGTGATGTAGGATAGAAAGAGAGAGCAAGGGGGAAAAAAAGGGGTAGAGTAAGGAATGTAGAGAACGTAGGAAAACAAGAAGATACACCACAGAGCGGTCAGAAGGGGAAGTGCATGTATAAAAGAGAGGTGTTTTTTTTGGTGTGTGTGTGTCTGTGTTTTTTTTCCAAAGCGTCGGATGCTCGTAACTTATGCATAGACACACTTCAGTGTTCAACATCCCCAGGTGAAGGCTGATGGGTGGGCCCAGGCTATAGATAGATAACGGCGCGGCGGGGTCGCTCGCTATCTTGGCGTAGGTGGGGGTTGACAGCAGTGGCGTGACCACGGCCCGAACAANGGGGGGGTTGATGTCCCTTCCATCATGTGATGACTCCTGTCCCGAGTGGGAAGTGGAATGAGATGCTTAGTCACGAGACGAACTCTGACCCCCCCTCCTTTTTTTTTTAACCCGGACGTGGACAGTTTCGTATGGGAATGCGGGTTTTCAGTCGAATTTTCATAGAAATATTTGACAATTTAAAAAAAAGTTGCTGGATTTATTTTCACGTATTCTTACGATAAGTCATGACCCGCCTCTGTGGCGTAGTTGGCTAACGCGCTGGTCATGTTGAGCCCGACTTCCGAGGACGGAGAGATCGAGGTTCGAATCTCGGTCGGGTGAACTGTGGGGTTTTTTCCTAAATGGTTTTCCACTCTCCTTCCACGCAAATGTGGGTTCACTTCCTTTAAATTCAACCTACCCTATTCCTAATCCATCAGCGTAATTAATACTTAAGCGTATAACCCGAAGTAGTAATACGCGGTGCTAAATATTATTATTATTATTACGACAAGTCATAAGATCTGGCAATATCACGTTTGATAAAGCAACATTACCAATGCAATAAAATATTATTAATGCCAGCCGCAAAAAAAAGTTTGTATTTTCTAAAAGGCTCTTCCTATGAAAATCAGACTATAGTTTTATCTGGCCATAGTTATATTCCTTCGGGCTATACGAATTTGACTACACCAAGAGAGTAAGGATGAGGGGGGTGGACTGGGGAGGAAACGTACCTGCATTTGCGTGAAAAAAAGTGAGAAACCGTTTGAGAAAAAATATAATCTCTGTACACCTTGCCCGGAAATAGAACCCCCACCTCTCGATCATCGGTGAACCAGACTAGATGAGCTTGATATCTAACCTGCATGCCCACCAGTGTGGGTTCAATTCTGTCACTTTAATGTAAATTATCTATCAAATATAATCTTATGTTTGGGAACTGAATTATTATATTCTTGCGTGAACTATTACTTCTGTAGTTATTTGCTCGGTTATAGACCACTATATAGGTTTTTTTTAAAATCTAATATTTGTTTACTGATAGCTGATTTTTTTAAATTGGCATTTTTTGAAAATAGTCCTAACGTTTTTGTTCAAAATTGGTACTAGGAAACTGTTTTACATTCCATAAGTAGAATTAATTGGTTTTTCAAAAATAAGTTAAGTTAAGAGTAGTTTACTTATGTCAAATTTTAGAAGATTTGGAATATCTCGAAAATAGCTTTTAAGAATTTTGTCGTACTATTTATTTTAACACGTTTTAAGAGGGTTAGTACTCACGCCTTTAAAACACTTTTAACTTTATACGTGATGTTTTTACTTGAATGTGTGACTAATAGATCGAAGCATGGACGGCAATGTTACCAAACACAATAATTGTGTTTTTCCCCTCAAAACTGTTTGACTGTTTATAATATTCTTGAAGTAGAAGATAAATAATTCACAGCTAATATATATAGAAGTCAATTATTTAATTTAATACAAAGTGCGCCACTAGATGTCAGTAAAGTAATTGAACCTTATTGTGAAAAGTATCAAGCATGTCCAATTAAAAACTTCATGTCTATAAGTCAAATCTGTTAATTGTGTAATAGGCTTTTCCTAACCTAATATTGGGAAAAGATAATAATTAACCCATACTGTTAATTAACCAAACTAAGCAAACATAATTTCATATTTATTTATTTTACTGGTGTCGCTGGTAATCGATCACGTGGACCGTAGATAATTAAGGAGATAACCTAATGTCTAAGTGAAGGTGTCATACAGTACATGTCGTGTTAGGATAGACCCTACCTTTTAATAATTATAGTCACGAGACTAAACCAAATGAGACCCCTCGTGTCATTCACCGTTCATTATCATACAGACGTACGGTGTTGTGAGCTCGTGCGTGTGAACTAATTATCATTCTCATATTATTCCTTCCACCCGCTTTACTATTCATCGTCATGACCACTTTCCTGCACGCCCTTGAGAGCCAAAACGGCCTCAAGGTGCGTCTATCGAGAGGTCAGCTCACTCACGTGGATATACCAACACAAGGATAATCACACTCTCTTAAGTAGACAAGGTGCGTCTATCAAGAGACCAGTTAACGCGGGTAGACCAATATTAGTAAATTATATTCTCGGTTAGATTAAACTAAGTAGACAAGGTGTGTCTATCATAAGGTCAGCTCACGTGGCTAGACCAATACTAGAATAATAAAACGTTTTGTGTGGACTAAACTAAGTAGACAAAGTGAGTGTATTGGTTAAACTAAGCAAAATATGCAAGGTGCGTATATTAGAAGGTCAGATCACGCAGATATAGCACACTACGCCTCTTAGATTATCATCATCAGGCAAATTAACTATATTAAATGGTCAGATCACGGAGGTAAGCTACTGGCCCTTGAGATACGTCTATTAAAAGGCTAGATCATCCAAATATACTATTATTGGCTGACAAGGTGCGTCTATTAAGGTGAGTTGGATGGTGACTCAAAAAAAGGCCAGTGTTTTTGCAGTTTTTATGGCAAAAACATTTTTGGTCAAAATTAATAAAATATTGCTCCAGTACAAACAAATAGTTTAATTTTTTTCACATTTTGATATCAACAGATCCTGAATATCCGTCATGAGCAAGGTGACATCATCTAACAAACTTTTTTAAATGAAGATAAAAAGTTGTCATTAAATTCCAGGACACCCTTGACGGATATTCAAGAATTGTTGAGCTAACATATAAAGAAAATTAAATTCTATGTTTGTACTGAAGCAATATTTTTTTATTTTGGCCAAAAAAAAGGTTTTGCCATAAAAACTGCAAAAACATTGATTTTTTTCCTCGCGTCCCGTTCCATCTCACCTTAAGTGGTCAGATTATACTAATTTTTGTCTACAAAGGTAGTCTATTATAAGCTTGACCCACGCAGGTAAATTAGTCTCAGCTGGAAAAGAGCGTCTCTCAAGAAGTCTACTCATGTAGCTAGTTACGGTCATTCATAAAGTTCAATTATATTTTCCTTTATGACTACACAAACAATGTCTGGCCAGAGTTGGCCGTGGCTTAAAATTGCAGAATAAGGAAAACAAGATTTTATGATTGTTAAAACAAAAATATTTAAGGTTTTGAGCGTATGAGATTAAAATTATCACTACGGCGCATGTACAGGAAGAGGGACTTTTAGAAAATACGATATTTTTTTTTGATCAACACTGATAACATTTTCCTTTACTGTTAGTACTATTTTATAGGAATTGATAATATATATCAAAAGTGATCACATGACTTGTCATATAAATACGTGAAAGAAGATCTAGTAAGTTTTATAGCTGCCATTTTAAGACCTTTACTATGAAAATTGGACTGAACATAACTTACTCGTTAAAGTTACTAAAATGGTTTGGTAGCTTGGAATTTTAAAAAAAACCAAATTTAAACATTTACATAACCTGAAAAATAAAAACAATCTTTAAAGTAGATGTGTTTGTCAAAAGCAAGGTCATTAATACAATAAGGTAAAATCGAGGGCGTCTACCAACGTTTAAAGAGTCTATTCTAAGGCTTCACTCTCGCAATAGACTTGACTCCCCATGACGGGAATATATTGTTGTTCGAATCCCGGTCAAGTGTTTTAAAGGTGGTCTTTACCAAACGGTTTTTCACTCTTTTTACCACCCAAATACGGGTAAACTTTCTCTAAATTCAAACGCCCTCATTCGTAACATAGTTGGTACACGAACGTATAACCCAAACGGGTAGTAAAACGTGCTGCTAAAAACAAAGCAACAAAAACAGTCCCCGAGCCGACCACCGGATGACAAAATCGTCACGACCGGCGTGACTAGACCTACCCGGTTAAAAAAGCCCTTTACTCTCTCTCTCTGTCTAAAAGAGAGGAGCGCAGTGGCGCTATCGACCAGCGGTGTGGGCAGCCGTGGAGTTAGTGGGTGGTGCCTGGCGGGGGCTCGAACTACGCGCCGTGACACTGCATGTCGCCCGGAGCCAGCGAACCCCCTACTAACCCCTCCCCCACCCTACCACCCATCCCCGCCTCCTAGGTTATGTGCCAGCGCACGAACAACGTACGGTACCGTCTTTGACAAGACGCGCGACGCTGTTGGTACAGTTACAAGCAAAAGTGAGGCGACACCCTTTCTCCCCGTTTTTTAAACAAGTTCTTTCTGCCGCGTTTTTATCGGCATCGCGGTGTTAGGATCAAGGACGAGGAATCATTTAGATTTTAGGATATAAAATATATTTGCTTCCAAGCAGCGCTTCAGTCCATTTTCATAGTAAAGGTCGTTTATTAAATATCAACAATTTTTTTACGATCAACATGAAAAACATTTTTCTATTTTACTCGTGTTATTTTATAGGTATTGATAATATCTATCAAAATTGTCAGCTGTAGATCACATGACTTAGCGTACGATTATATGAAAGAAGATCTAATTGGACTGTAGGCTTGCGCTTGCGCGGTTGATTCTATTAGGACCTGTGCTCTATCCCTGGCTGATGGTGTTTCTTCCGATGTTGTAAATTCCCTTAATCTATTTTTCAGATGAGTACTGGCGCATTCCCTTAACATTCATCTTCATATGTCTGACCTCTAAATTAGTTTATTCCATTGAGACATTGACATGAGTCGAGATGAACATTTTCCGTTAAAATTTCAATCCGAAAATTTCTCGGTACTTTTTCCAGAAAGCTTTCCGCAGTGGTGCCTCGTGATATACTGAATAGGTGGAGGGCTGTGTTTGGGGGAGGTGGTAATTATAGCCCATTAGGGGCATACATAGGGTAAATATTGAAAATTTCGTAATGGTGCTAAGTTCGTTATAGTTTTTCAAAAAAGGATTCCTGCCATCTACACCCAAAAGTTAGAACTAAAAACATAATTGGTTTGTTTGTTAGTGAAGTTTGAAAAACTATCACGAACTTAGCAAGATCAGTAAATTACCAATTTTTACCCTAAATCCATCGAATAGTTTGTTGGGGAGTAAAAGTTGTTGACCATTAAATCAACTTTAAAATTAATTCTAATAATTTTATTTATATTTTGCTGAAAATGAAATCGATTCATAAAATTGCCATCGTAGATGAACATTTTTCGGTAACATTTTCAGAACTTTAAATTCCAAGGGGAATAGGATGTATTTGGTAAGGAAATTATTTTAATATTGAAGTATTATTAACATATCTGGTCAATAGAAAACCAGACGTTAGTGTCACATGCAAACACCAAACGCTGTACTCGATAGGTCTACGTGAGTCAGAGAAAATCTTAAAATTTTCCGTCTCATACCTCTAGATATGGGCGTACAAAAAATAAATAAGCTTTACATTGCGTTTTCATTTCATGAATATGTATATTACCTGTTTAACTGTAAATGGGTGGTCCAGCAGACCGTTTACTGTAGCTGGTTCGATTCAAGGCGTGTAAATACAAATTTGATATCAATAGACCGGTAAAGGTGGGGTGTTGTGGACTATATTTTTGTACTTTTTATAACAAAAACATGTTTTTGCCCTAAATTAATAAAACATTCCTCAAGCAAATACGTTTAGTTTAATTTTTCTACGTATAGTAATCTCAACAGTTCTTGAATGTTTGTCATAAACATCGCGGAGTAAGACACGGTGCTAAAAAAACAAAATAAAAAACTGCGCGTTATTTCTACTGGAAGTAGTCCACAAGTTGGTTTCCCCTGTTTGGAGGTCAGGGCGGAGCGCGTGCCTTGCAAGTTGGCAAGCCTGCTGCTCTTTGTACCACAGACTGGCTTTACCGCTCCCAGGGGTGGCCGGGCTACCGTCCTTGCATAAACAAACATTCCTACAGTACAATTATTTTTTTTTACGGTAAATGCCTTATCTAACAGGTAGAAAAGTTACTAGATCAACTTTCACGTATTAATACGTCAAGTCATGTGGTCTGCATCTATCATTTTTGACGGATATTATCTATACCTATAAAATAAAACTAGTTATATAGTAAAATATTATTAATATTAACAGCAAAAAGAAAAATTTGTATTCTCTAAAAGTCCCTTCCTTTAAAAATTGGATTGTAAATGTCTTGCTTTGAGTTAAAAAGATTTAAAAAAAAATTAGGTTGAGATATTTTTACGTACGGGGTAAGGAGGGCAATTATCGAAAAAATGAATTTTAGGGAAGAGTTGGGCAATTATAAAAAAAAGTAATTTTAGGGGAGAGTTCACCTCATCAAGCCAAAGGGGGGCTCCGGGTTCCCCGGTGCAGATATTTGAAAATTGGATTGCCCTAGGCGATCTTTAGAGTAGTATTCACTTGAAATTTTTTCTAAAAATAAAGCTATCTAATAACTATTTAGAGTGGTCTTTCCATGGAAAAGTTTTGAAAATTGGATGGCTCTAGAAGTTATTTTTGAGTTTGACACAAAGCCATCTTTCAGTTTTATATTCGAGAATATCACTGGGGAGTGAAATAAATTTGAGGAAGGCAAATTTACTGTAGTGGGGTTAATTATTTACAAAGGAGGGGGGATACTTCTCCTTTCTCCCCCGGTTCATCTATCCCAAATTATAATAGTATAGGCTACTATTTCAACACGTTCATAATTTAAAAAGTATAGTTGGACCCCCCCAAAAAATGACAGCATTGAATGAATGTTGTGTGCCAAGAAAATAATCTCGTGGACCACTTTGGGCATACGTTCCATTTAACCATCTCTGATTTAGATCACTCGGTAGCGTCTCTGTATATTTACGAAGCTGGGGGTCCTGGGATCGATTTCCGAAATTGCCCTAAACTTTACCATTGTAATTTTTTAGGTTGAGGATTGGATGTTTTGTTTTTTCTTGTATTATACTAGGTGTTTATAGTTGGCTTTGTAAAGTAGTCCGACACCTTAGCTCAGTTGTTAGTATGTCTACCTACTTTAAAGAGTCCTGGATTCGATTCCCGGCATGGCCGAAAATGTATTATTGATGAAATAATGAGTTTACCCTTTCACATTGATAAATTAACAGCCGGGGACTGGATGTTGTGCGTGTCCAAGTTATATTATAAATCGCATGAAGCTACGACAGGCTTAACCAGCTGGCAATGGAAAAATATACGACTAATCAAAAAACAAACTGACCCAGATCATAAGCTGGAAACAGTAATGGCTGTAAAAAAAAGTTTTTTTTTAAAGTATTCGTTAAAACCATATTAAAAATATAAACGGTTACTTTAACTGTGGTTTTCTATTCCTTTATCCAGACTAATGCCCCTTTGGTCAAGTCGGTAATAACATGTCTTTTAAACGTATAAACTAAAAATAAAAATTAGGACGAATTTTAAAAACCCGTACTAAAATTCACCTGGAAGGAATATCACTAACCACATTTAAAAAACATTAGGCTGCAGTCATCCTGGGATCAAACCTGGTATTGTTGTGTAAGAGGCAGGCGAACTGTACGCTCGACCAAAACTGTAAGTTTGTAATTATTGTTATTATCATTATTGATAATGATTTCACAATATTATTGCTAACGCTAAGAAAATGGGAACAAATATTTATTTTTCATATTTTTTTTATCTCTCATAAGTTTAAGAAAATAAAGCTTACTTCCCTTTTTTCATCTTCAAATGTTAAGTTTTTCTTCCACTTAAAACCGGTTGGTACATCTGTGTATAAAAGTAACGTCATTTATACACAATTACGTTTTCTTGTGAATAGGTATCTTTGTCTTCGTATTTCGGGGACTTCTTTAGCGACTGTAACCCGCCTCGGTGGCGTAGTTGGCTAACGCACTGGTCGTTGTTGAGTCAGACTGCTGAGGACGGGGAGATCGAGGTTCGAATCTTGGTCGGGTGAACTTGGGGTGGTTTTTCCTGAATGGCTTTTCACTCTCCCTCCACACAAATGTGGGTTCACTTCCTCTAAATTCAACCTTCCCAATTCCTAACACATTAGAGTAATTAGTACTCAAGCGTATAACCCGAACGGGTAGTAAGACGCGGTGCTATTATTATTATTATTATTATTATTATTTAGCGACTGTGAGTACGGGCTGCCATCGGTATGTATTTTTTAGTTTGTTTTAGCACCGCGTCTTACCCGTCAGTGAATGTGTTAAGAATGAGCAGGGTTGAATTCAAAGAAAGTGTAGGCCTACCCATATTTGCGTGGAAAGAGTGGAAAACCATTGAGGGAAAACCACCCTCAGTATACGTGACAGTTTATTATGAACATATTTTATTTTCTAGTGGATAAACATATATTTTAGATCATTCTCTCGATGGATGTTTTCCAATTATAGCGCTGTCTCTTGGCACAATCCAGTTCATCGATAAACACGTTTTACATTAAAGGGTTATTTCAAATCTCCTCACCACGGCCAACAAAGCTGTCTGCTTGCTTCTGGCTGTAAAGCGCATGCGTTGACAAATGCGCATGCGCACTGATTTGAGATGGTTGGTTCTGAGATTTAACTGGTTCTCCTGTGCCGAACATCTCAGGCAGAGCGGACAAAGTAGAGATGAGTTGAACTTTAGCGGAACAGCTCGCTCTGATAAGGCGGGAATCTTGTGATTGATTTACAGCTCGTCACGTGACCCCGTTTCTGTTCTGCGCTAGTATTCCGGCGAACGTCTAGTCTGTATGTCTAGCACATGGAAGCTCGGGGTACGAATCTTGGCTGAATCTACTGAGGGTATTTGTTTTTTTGCTGTAAGGTATCCCACTCTCCTTCAAGGTCAACATTGCGGGTTGATATCATCCATATCAGCATTTGTTAATCTGTGTGCCGCGGCACATTATTATGCCACACATGTTCGGCAGGTGTGCCGTGTGAGTATAAAGGAGGATCATAAAGAACGAGAAAAAAATTGATGGAATAAAAAGAAATCTCCATGAGCAACACTATTTTTTTAAATATCACAATTTTACTATTAGAATTCTAGCTACCTATTTAACTTTTAAACACAATCTTAGTACACGTTATTTTAATTATAGAATATCTTCTTAAGAAACTGAGGATGTGCCTCGACAATTTTAGCTCTTTGGTCAGTGTGCCGCGAGTTTTAAAAAGGTTGAAAATCGCTGCTCTATATTCTACCTTCCTCACCGCTAAATCAGTAGCGTGATTAATTGCGAATATTCTAGAACTGTTGTAATACACAAATAAAATATAAAATAAAATAATTCTACAAAATATACCCATATCTAGTGTTAATTTTTAGGTATTGATGATTCCTATCAAAAGTAGCATCTGCGGATAGCGACTTGACGTATGAATACGTGAAAGTAGATCTAGTACATTTTCCAACTGTCAGATCGGACTGCAATGTGTGTAGTCCAAGTCGTTTGAAGCCAGAGTCGGCATCGGAGCGTGTGAATAAAAATAAAATCTGTTAAAACGCGGCCAAGTCGTCGGAGCGCGTGAAGTGAGCCACCGTAGCAGGTGGTAGCGGTGGTGGTAGTAGTATTTCTGTCCGCTAGGGGGGCTGGGCACGCCTCGTGCCAACCTGCTCCGCACTTCCCCGCGGCAATCTACTTGACAGTGCACGTGCCTTATACAGTCTCTCTCTCTCTCGTCCACTATCACAACACGGGTTCCTTGCTTTGATGAAGGTATGGGGGTAAGGAAGGGGAAGGGGGAGGTGGCCCTCAGCACATCAACGCAAGGAACCCGTCAACAGTCTCAACTCGACTTTTAATAAATGATGGCCCCAAGTTTACCATTTACACTAAGGCAGATTTGTTTACTATACAACGTCCCGCGGACTCGCAATTTATTTCAATACATTATACAAACATGTATGTATTTTTTTACATTAAATAAACCGTGATAAAAAAAACAAAATGCCATATTAATATCACAAGTATTTTCGTAGAATAATCACATCCTTTTAAGGTGAGAAAAATC
>CABFWB010000032.1:0-17313 GCA_902151455.1 Timema bartmani
GCGTAAGGTAAAGAAACTTAGTATGTGATTAGGATTCACGTAGCGAAAACAACTCGAGCGAAGAACAAACAATGAATTTGCACTGTTTGTAAACTAATCATTCACTCAAATTGAATTATAGTTGATTAGTAGACATCTGAGAAACAGGTTTTTTGAATTCTAACTGAATCTCGAATCGAAGAAAATATTATTCGTGAATTTCTAGAAACTATCGAATCGAATCATATGCTATAATGAAGATTTAAATAAAAAGAGTTCTGATTATAAAAAACCCCAATAGATTGGTTTTGGACCCTAGTTGTATAAGTTATCATGTTTAAATGTAAGTTCTTCAACTTGTTAATGCAACAATGGTTCACATTGTCAAAGTTAAGAAGTAAAGAGCACCATCTTCTGTGCTGATAATAAAAGAAGTTATATTTATATACATACATTGGGTATACAAAAGTTTCATAAAGGTTGTTATTGAGAAAAAGGTGCGGCTTATTTTCTGGTCAGTTTAGTAATAAAATAATAAATAATAATAAATAATAATAATAATTAATAATAAATAATTAATAAAAATTCACTTTCTCTCACAGGAATTGTTATTAAAAATATATGAACATATTTTAGGCACATTGTGGGATTTACAATGACCTTATCGATATTTTTTTAGCTTGGTTTATTCGAGTTATCGACTTGAATAATAAAAGATTCGAATCAATATCGATATCATCAAAGCTTCGCAGACCCATACTGATTAGGCTTCAAGTACTTGAAATAGAAGCTTTACTGGAGCTACAAAATTAAAGTGTAAGAAGAGGCCACAACGTTTTGGTGCTAGCAAGATGCGAACAATCGAACTATACTGAAGGAGTCGTCCGCACACTATAAACAAACAAATGAAGTACTAAAAGACGCGTTGATGTTGCTCGCAACTTGATTTGCTGAAAGATACAAGTGGTACACTTGACGTAACATAACGTTACGTGAAAGTTCTCTCCTGGACAACTCTTGCGTTAAGTAAACGTCACTACGACGATAAGTTTAGTGCATCGTGATGGCGTCCATTTAAAAACGTGTGGATAGCCGTTACTTTACGTGAACATTGAGTTGATCGTTATTTCAGCATTAAGAAGGGATTTACCGGCATTTGCCAAAGGTAAAATCACATTGTTGAAAACCACTACTCGGTGAACTCGCCCAGGATTCTATCCGAACCTGGACAACTCTTGCATTAAGTAAACGTCACTTTGTTGAAAACCACTACTCGGTGAACTCGCCCAGGATTCTATCCGAGCCAAATACTGACCTTCTGGAATAAAGTCCTTGTTATAATCCATTACACCTATTCTGCCGGTAATGAGGTATACTACGATCTATTATAGCGACTCTTTTAGAACATAAAACAAATAATATGAAATAGCCTACCCATCATTGGCCAGGGATTATTTAATATTGTAATATCATCTAGTGAATTGCGAGTTTAAAAAAAAAATTGTATCGGGGTACACTATTGGTTAGACACTTCCCGCCTCGGTGACGTAGTTAGCTAACGTGCTAGTTTAGTGTTGAGCTTGGCTGCCAAGGATATGGGGATCGAGGTTTGAATCTCGCTCGGGTGAACTGGTTCTTTTCCCTAAATGATTTTCCACTCTACCTCCACGCGAATGCGGGTGCACTTCCTCTATATTCAACCTGCTCAATTCATAATCCATTAGCGTAATTATTACTTAAGCGTACAACTGGAATGGGTAGTAAGACACGGTGATAAACAAAAAATGGCAGGCCATCTACACGAATATTATATGGGTGGGTCTGGTAGAATCCATTCCCCAATTGAGTGAAGTAAGGAAGACACAAACTTAGTAGGGGGTCATCCGTTTCAATCAGATTGAAAGAGAAAGGATACCGGATCCACCCCACTGAGCGGAAGTTGGAACAAGTGGAAGATAAATCTAGGAAAAGAAAGGCACGAGTAAAAAAAAAAACGTGCGGTAGTATCGTAAATATATTGGTGATGATTCAAGCCGACACAAAAAGAATCTCCTGCTAGAAGGTTGAGATGTTATTTATTGGGGCTTGTGATTTTATATGTGGTTGTATTTTATACCGTGTTCTTATGTCTCCTGTTCCTTCCCTTGAATTTATTGAAGACTATTCTTATACTTGCCAGCCAGTTAAAAGAATAGAAAAAAACCCAAGGATGATCGGATTAAGAAATGCCTTTAAATACATTAAGTAAACTTTTATTTACGATATCATATTCTGAAAATTGAAAAGTGACACCTGGACACGGGAATCGAACCCGGGACCTTTGGCTTAGTACGCCAATGCTCTAACCAATGAGCTATCCAGGATTCAGTCACGTGTTCAGGGTCATTCTTCATTCATATTTTAAGGCAGAGCCTATGATAGACGTGCGGAAATCGTCGGATACAAATGTGTTATTTTATTAAGATCACGAGCTATCAGATAACGTAGCCATCTTCGACTCGGTAGTTGGCTTATTGCTGCCCTTTGTACAATTATTATAATTGTACGGGATTGCATATTAAGAATTAAATAGCCAAAGCTATTATTTATGCTTTTAGTGAGGAATTAAAAAGTATAGTGAGGACTAAAAGCATAAATAATAGCTTTGGCTATTTAATTCTTAATATGCAATCCAGTACAATTATAATAATTGTACAAATAGCAGCAAAAAGCCAACTACCGAGTCGAAGATGGCTGCGTTATCTGATAGCTCGTGATATTAATATAATCACATACTTATAGCCGACGATTATCCGCACGTCCATCATAGGCTCTGCCTTAAAATATGAGTGAATAATGACCCTGAACACCGGACGAATCCTGGATAGCTCAGTGGTTAGAGCATTGGCGTACTAAGCCAAAGGTCCCGGGTTCGATTCCCGTATTCAGGTGTCATTTTTCAATTTTCAGAATATGACATCTAGATGGAGTAATTCTCACTATTAGCATAAATAATAGTATTGGCTATTTCATTCTTTTTATGTACGAGTCTATCATTAAATATTGACCTACTGAATCCACCTCCATGCAGATCATAACGTGCTGCCAGGACGGACGAGTGTGTCGCTACAGAAAGATCAACGACCTGGTGTGTTTCCCGATGATGCGGGTGACGCGGGTGGAAGGGAAGGTGAAAGGGATCGAGCAGCCGAGAAGGTGTCACCCCCAGGATATCCCCGTGTCGAGGTACCCCGCGGCCCTGGTGCTCGCCCAACATCCCGAGGACCCTCTCACCTACTATGTGGCGACGGACGAGGGTTGCATTCACAAGTGTTCCTTCAACTACCTCCACCAGCATCTAGACCTGTTCCTGGCCCATGCCGGTCCCGTGTTTGCCCTCCAGTTCTCACCTTTCCACAGGTAACAGTTCTTCCTACCTCCACAAGTACCTCGACCTGTTACTGGTCCTCAATGGGCCCGTGTTTGACGTCACCTCTCATCTTTACCCAGGTAACAGCTCTTCCTACCTCCACAAGATACCTCAACATGTTACTGGTCCCCGATGGGCCCGTGTTTGACGTCAAGTTCTCATCTTTACTCAGGTAACAGCTCTTTCTACCTCCACAAGCACCTCAATATGTTACTTGTCCACGATGGGCCCGTGTTTGACGTCAATATCTCATCTTTACCCAGGTAACAGCTCTTTCTACCTCCACAAGCACCTCAACATGTTACTGGTCCACGATGGGCCCGTGTTTGACGTCAAGTTCTCATCTTTACTCAGGTAACAGCTCTTTCTACCTCCACAAGCACCTCAACATGTTACTTGTCCACGATGGACCCGTGTTTGACGTCAATATCTCATCTTTACCCAGGTATTTGTATTTTCTTAAAGTGAGGGTTGAAAAGATTTGAGGAAAAAATACCTCAATACACCCAGCCAAAATTATAACCCCAACTTTCCCGTCAACTTGGAAATCAGATAAGACGAGATTGAAACCTTTGCCCCCTTGTCCACCGATGCTGGTGATACTATAATTATTCTTGGTTTTACTCTCCTAAGGTAGGATAATGTTGTTTGTAATTCGTGTGTAATTTAGTGTATAGTTCTATGCTAATTTAATTTGTAGTTCATGCACTAATTTAGTTTGTAATTCATGTGATAATTTAGTTTGTAATTCATGTGATAATTTAGTTTGTAGATCATGTGATAATTTAGTTTGTAGATCATGTGATAATTTAGTTTGTAGATCATGTGATAATTTATTTTATAGATCATGTGATAATATAGTTTGTAGATCATGTGCTAATTTAGTTCGTAGTTAATGTGTTTATTTAGTTTGTAGTTCGTGTGCTTAATTAGCCTTATGTTTAACGAGCGTATAGGAGGATTCTACTAAGAAGAGATTTTAAAAAATTAAAACTTTTTTGTGGTCAGCATTGATAACACTTTACTATATCATTAACAGCTGCAGAACACATGACTTGACGTATGCATTGTATGAAAGTAGATTTAGTAATTCTTCTAGCTGCCAAACAAGGTTCTTCCTATGAAAATTTGACTGTATGTTAAATACCTTCTCAATTTATATTTTATTGAAGTGGTTGGTTGCAGCCCTTTATTTGATTCATACGCATCAAGCTACAATCACGTCTATTTACCGGAGAGAATCAAACCCTGTTGCAGAAAGTTGTTCCTGACTTGCGGCGCGGACTGGTACGTGAGGATCTGGGGAGAGGGCATCGCGGAACCGATCGTGACTACTTGGATCGTCGATGGAGCCGGTGCAAGGGGCCGCGTGGAGTCCTTCCCACGCCACCGTCCTCGCCAGCATCTCGGGCAGCAGCGTCTGCCTGTGGGACATCCGGCGCAAGACCATCTCGCCGTCGTCCACCGTATGCTCTCCGGCGAACGCCCACAACACGGTAGTGCAGTTCACCGCCTCGGGTCTCAACCTGCTCGTCGGCGACGTCGAAGGCGGGGTGCACGTGTTCGCCCTCGAAGGCATGCCGTTCAAACCTTTCTTCCAGAAGAACGCAATAGTCAACTCCCTCTGTAAGGAGCTTACAGGAAAACAGGAGTTGCTGGATAAGGTGTTGAAACTTGGGTGACAGATGAACCTTTCTTCTGCTATGACGACAAAAAAATAAAATAGCTGAACCACTTGAGAACCTAGGGAGAACTTGAGCCATAGTTTTGGGCTAGTCAGTGAAAAATTGTTTATTCACTGTCATTATAAAGGTAATCACTTATTGCAAAAGGAATTTTCTGTTTTATACATAAATAAAATAACATTTTTCAAATTTCAACATATAAAATATATTTTTAAAACCAATTTTAGTCTACATTGTATATTATCTGGATTATCACTTCCATGAGCTTAATTTTTATTTAATTGAGATTGCGAAGTTCATACACATTAATACAAAAACCATCCCACTTTTACTCTATCATACATTACATTTCCTTTTAATCACGTATAAAAGGGACTCGAACCCACGAATATTGCCTTGGCGCTTTAATACTACCCCAGACTCTTGAATTCAAAACACTCGTTTTATACTTTGAGTCAGTCTCGTATAGCCTAGTTTGCCCGTGGTGGTGAGGACAGAGTTCAAATCCTGCCGAGTAAATTAAAGTGTTTTTTTTTACCTAAATGGTTTTCTTCACGCAAATTGTGCTCTATTTCCTCTTAGGGTTCTACCTTATTCATCCCTAACCCATTAGTGTAAATATGCGGATAGGCCGGATGAGCAGTAAGTTGTGATGCACGTAAAGAATATCAAGCTACATTTTCTCAATGTTTAAAGCAAACAAATATGTTTGTATGTTATAAATCCTTCCTTTCTACCGCAAATGAAAGGGATTATGTGCCTGACCGCTTGAACTCTTTTAAGATTTACGCCTTAGCGTTCGGCCTTTGCGAGTACATCTGATGATTATAGTAGTAACACTTCCCACCTTAAATAATGATACTCTATGCCCGTTTTAAGTATGAAAATTTGAAGCCTTCAGCGTAAATTCCACGTTCAATATTCCTCTCATAGTGTGATGTACAACTATCATTTGATCAGAAAACACTGGAGAGACTTCTTAGCCATACAAATCGAGAGAGTGTATATACATAGGCCTACACATGTAACACCCCAGACAGTTATAAAGGCTTTACATAATTTGCCAATAGAAGTTGATTCGTTCAAAATACAGGTCCATCGATTTAACCTTTTGTTCGCACAGTAAGTAGAGTTACCGTGGGAACGTCGCGTACTAAAGTCATGGATGTAGAGAATTGAGATGTTTCCCTTGTAAACCATTACGAATGTCTTCAAGCCGATAGGTGAATAACTATCACACTTTAGGACCAGTGGGACGGTTTACTTTTTCTAATAGAAAATATCAACACAAAGTTTATGAACGGATTAATATAAATAATAAGGATAGAGAGGTTAGTTTAGAGGAAGTACTCCCGCATTAGTGTGGACAGGGGACGAGAAAACTACACAGATAAATATAATTTAGAACCCGCTTCAGTGGCCGCATGATCTAACGCACTAATATCACAGTAAAAATAGACTGCCGATGACGAGTAGATTGAAGTTCGAATCTCGGTTGGGTCTATTGAGATTTTTTTTACCCAAAATGGTTTTCTACTCTCCTTCCACGTAAATGCGTGTACACTTCCTATAATATAATATTATTCTTTCTTAAAACCATTATCGTAATTAGTACATAAGCGTATAACTTTAACTGGTAGTAAGACGCGGTGATAAATAATAATAAAAAACAACATCTGGGTATCAATGTCTTGTTTACCTGACGGTATTTAGATAAAACTTTTCAAAAAAATATTACCTCAGTGCACTCGGCCGGGATTCAAGCTCTAGCCTTTCCTGGAAAACTATATCAGACGATACTGACGCTTTAACCCTATTACCTACCAACGTGGGTAATTTTCTTTTAGCACCACGTCTTACTACCCGTTCGGGCTATGCGCTCATGTACTAATTACGTTATTGGCTTTAGGGATTAGGAGGGTTATATTAATATGAAGTGTACCCGCATTTTCGTAGTGGGAGAGTGAAAAACCATTTTGGAAAAAAAACACCTCAGTACACTCTATCGAGATTCGAACCTTGATCTCCTCGTCATCAGCAGTCTAGTCTACTGCGAGAGTAGAGCGTTAGACCACGAGGCTCCCAAAGCAGGTAACGTGGGTAAAGTAATGTAAAATTACTGTTTTTGTACTTATTTACCTGCATCGATAAGCACACGGACTAAACGTGTTGCGTTCAGACACACATATTTCCTTTTATATTATGTTGTCCGCTAAAGATGGTGGATTACGATTAAATAGACAGGAGTCAATAATTATATCTTATTCATTACTAACGCTTGAATTAATTATTTTGTTTTAAGCTAGCTAATATATTCTAACTATAGAGCTCCATAAAATAAATGATATAAGCTACATCCGCTGGCTCAGACAATTTTCTTAGAACTGCTAGCCCACATATTATAATAATAACGGTCCTTGACCAAACGTCGCCGCATTCTTGCGTAGACTGCCAGAGCGAGAGGGATTCGCCTCTCCAAGTATCATAAAGAGAAAAAAACCCACCATAGAATGTTCTCTATAGGCAGGAGAGATTTGTACCCCCACTACTCAACTTTCAGTCAATCACCGCTACAAGAGTTCATGGTGGGTGTGACCCGGCCCCCTTGGGGCAAGCATCCCCTAGCGTTATATTCCTACAACTGACTGTGACGTGGCCATTGAACCCACCATTCAAAACATATGCGTATACTACTACTACTACTACTACTACTACTACTACTACTACTACTACTACTACCACTACCACTACCACTACCACTACCACTACTACTACTACTACTACCACCACCACTACTACTACTACTACTACTACTACTATTACTACTACTACTACTGATAATAATGACAATAATGATGATAGGAAATAATATTATTTTTAATAATAGCAATAACAATAATAATAATAATAATAGACTAACAACCCACTTACCATATCATCATTAAGTCATCGACCTTGGGACTGGTTTGCCGAAGCTCTCCACTTTTGCTTATCCTTGGACAATTTTTTACAGCTTCTGCCAACACCGTTCGCTATCTGATCCATGTACTCCAGTCTTGGTCTCCTACTTGAATTTATCCCTTACACATTTCCTTCTTTATATTCTCGTCAAACTATCATGTCTTAGTATATGGCCTACCATGCTAACTCTTCTTTCTGTATATTTCTGTATATTTCTGTATATATATATATATATATATTATTTTTTTTTAGCGTATAACCCGAATGGGTAGTAAGACGTGGTGCTAAGTATTATTGTATATTTTTACAAAGAAGAGTGTAACACGATAGGAAATATACTGAGACAATATAATAAAATATACATGTAATATTTATAATAATTATCATGTTATTTACAAAGCATTAAATTAACCTCTAAAACTTTTACCTCGTCTAGACAGTTTTGTCGGTGACTGGGAGTTCACGGTTTGAATATTGTCCGGTTGTAGTGAGGTTATTTCTTTCTCTCTCTCTCTCTCTCTCCCTCCACGCAAATGTAGGCATATCTCCTCTAGATTCTACCTTCCTCATCCCTAAACATAGTTTTAACTAAATAATAAATCATACTTAGCACCGCGTCTTACTACCCGTTCGGGTTGTACTCTAAATACTAATTACTCTAATAGGTTAGGAATAGGGAAGGTTGAATATAGAAGAAGTGAACCCGCATTTGCTTGGAGGAAGAGTGGAAAAACATTTAGAAAAAACCCTCAGTTCACCCGACCGAGATTCGTACCACAATCTACCCGTCCTCAGCAGTCTAGCTCAACACGAAACTTGCGCGTTAGCTAACTACGCCACCGAGGCGGTTATAGTTTAAATTAAATACGGTTACTCCAGTAGGCTAGTGAGACAAGGTGCGAAAATATTTATTTGATCTATTTCCCCCTTGGGAAGACCCATTGAAAGCTTTCGATCCAACCGGTCGGACTGTCAATCATGATAGCCGCAGGGTGCACGGTCTCGCCTTCTGGATTGTCCCAAGCGCATGCGTGCTAGGACTATTGGACGGAAAAACTGTTCTCGTATATCATGTAGAAGATTTTTTTATTTTTTGCGGACGGAAAGAAAAGGAGGTTAATAAATGCACAGCTCGCTTTGGTGGCTACATGGTCTAAGGCTATGGCCACCAGGTGATCAAACCAGACCCGGTACCAGGGGCAAAGCGTGGGCCTTCCTCTTTTTGTAATATTCGGCTTCAAATGCGGTAAAACCTTGTTGGTCTGTGAGGAAGTTAGCAAAAAACAAAAAAGGTTTTTTTGGGAAGTCTGGAGACCATATCCCTTCAAATGTCTAGACTCTAGAAAATACTTACATAGGCCTTCATCTGATTTAAAAAAAAATTAGACTCCTCTATAACCTATTTGGAGTGGTCCTCCCACATTATTGTTTTGAGATTTGAATGCCCCTAAAAGCTATTTAGAGTGCTCTTCGTCTAAAGTTAAATATCTACTATAGAAGCTATTTGAAGTGTTCTTCCCCAAGCAGAATTTTGAAAATTGGGTGACTATAGAAGCAATTTGGAGTGTCCTCGTCTGGATAATATTTAAAAATTAAATGTCTAGCTAGTTAGAATGGGCCTCTTCGGCAAATTTTGAAAAAATGGGATGCTCTCAGAATCTATAATATCCCTCCGGCAAAAGGTGTGCAAGCTTATTCCAGGGGAGGGAGGAGTTTATTCCAGTCGGTGGGGGTTGGGGGTGAGTGGGGGAGGGACAAGTTCTTTCCAGAAGGGTTATGCCTCCTCCCTGTTTCTACACTAATTCTTGACTTTGGTTTGCACATTTTTTAAAAATTTTGTTGTCACTTTTACAAAAGAAAAGCAATGTACGAAAATTAATACGTAGCTTAATTGAACACTGAAATGTTACTCTATCCTCACAATAAACTAGATTGGCGATGACGGGGAGATCGTGGTTCAATCCCAGTTGGGTGCGCTGAGGGTGGTTTTACACTAAATGGTTCCCCACTCTCTCTCTCTATGCAAAGGCGTGTTCACTTTCTCAAAATTTAAACTTACTCGTCCTTAGCCCATCAGCTTATTTAGTTCATACGCTTATAATCCGAATGGATAGTAAGACGCGGTGCTAACTAAAAGAGGGACTCATATTTGATACTACTCAGAAATGAAAGATATCTATAAGTATGTTTACTAACGGTGAAAACAATGAACAAAAATATTATTTTCTAAACATTAGAGTTCAAGTATGAGATCTGCTTTAAGTAATATTGTGATGTACCCACACCCTCCCCTTATACAACACCATGTGGCACATTATATCTACCTCCTTACCCGTCTCAAGAATGTACCGTGGTTAAAAGTTGACCCCAATTACGTAAGCAACACGTGTTTTTTTTTCCGAACCAACTTATTATATAAGCACACGATAATTTCAATGAACGAGAGCAAAAGAGCCTACAAATTTTGCCGGGAACGGTATATTCACATACCTTTCAGGGTTCTTACATGCCACATTTGACATGGGACTGACGGCTTTACTTCTGCTCCGAAGGAAGTTGTACTACGGATTTTTATTGCTCAAGAAAAATCCGTCAACCCCGGTTGGGTTTGTAACCACGTACATCGGGTCCTGAGGCGAGAACATTAGCCCAAGACCACCTAGGTCGACACGTGGTGTCTGCTGGTTGACGTATCGTTACATCCCACGTACCCCAAGTGGTCCCAAGTGCTCTCCAAATCCTGTGAGTATGTGATTTTTTTCCCCCCACTCCATCTACAGCCCGTCCAGGATATACGAAAATTTTAATAACGCTAAAGGGATAGTGATGGGTAAGGTAGAATTTAGAGGAAATATACCCGCATTTGAGTGGAGGAAGAATGATACACCACTTTGGAAAAAACCAGTGACAGTACACCTGGCTGTAATTAAAAACCCGGCCTCCTCGTCACCGGCAAACCGAATTAGACGAGCCTGACATTTATTCCGCGTGCCCACTGATGCGGACGACTCTTCCGGGCTAGTTGCAGCGTCCTTTGCGCCTTTGGTGGAATTGATTTCCAGTCTTTGACTACAGTGTTGTGTTAAGATAGATAGATAGATAGATATAATATTTCACTGATCGACCATTGGGGGAAATAGTACATGTCTTTCAAGCATGTTTAATGCAAACAGTCCACTTCGGTGGCGGCATGATCAAAAGAGCTACCTTTTTAACACTGCATCTTACTATCCATTCAGATTATACACTTATGCACTAATTACGCTGGTGGTTTTAGGGATGAGGAAAGCTATATTTATAATAAGTGTACCCGCATTAGCATGGAGAGAGAGTAGAAACATATTTTGGAAAAACCAATATCAATACAACCGACCTAAATTCGAACAAGGTTTGAATCTCGGTCGGGTGTACTGAGTTTTTTCCAAAATGGTTTTCCACTCTCCCTCCACGCGAATACAGTTACACTATATCTAAATATAACTTTCCTAAGCTCTAAAACCATCAGCTTAATTAGTACATAAGCGTATAATCCGAAATTGTAGTTAAACGCAGTGTTAAAAAACTGCAAAAAAAACCCAACAACTTAGCCTAGCGCTTAAAGAGTAGTCTCTACTCTTAAGATAGCAGGACGAGCCCATTTGCCAATTATAAATACCTTCGTCGACATTATCAGGAATCAAATCAGGCTCTCCTGTAAGTCTTCTTTTGATCAACCACACTGATAAGTGATAACTTAGAGCCGAATACACAGGTGTGTACAGTAACATGTGGAACACAGTTCAGTGGTGGACAGGAGACACAAAAACAGTGAGAAAAGTTAATGTAAACAACTGTCCCCATTTGACCTTGTTTCCGAACTATATTCATGTTGGTACTCAAGTAATGTGGATCTGCTTAATATTATAGTGCTCAAAATAGATACCTTTAGCCTGAATGCAAGCATCGCAATGTAATATATTTGTGAAAGAAGGTGGCATTCTACGACATGACGACTACAAGCTTGAATTCAAGCAAAAGGTGTATATTTCGAGCATGCTATAATATTAAGCAGCTCTATATTACTGCAGTACAAACATGACTATAGCTATGAAACAAGGTCTAATGAGACGCGTGTTTATATTAACTTGTTTCATTGCTTTTTGTGTCACCTTTCCACCGCTGAAGTGGGTCCCACATGTTACGATAGATTCCGTATAGGCCTAATCGAGGTTCAGAGGTCAATTTAATTAAGCTGCTTGCTATTTCATAAACTGATATTATTTATTAGTCCAACACCTTAGCTTAGTCGGTAGCGTGCCTGCCTACTGAGCTAAGGGTACCGGGTTCTATTCCCGGCATGGCTGAAAACTTATCATTGACAATATGGATATACCCTTTCACGTTGATAAATTAACAGCCGGGGACTGGATGTTGTGCCTGTGCTAGTCTTAAGATAGATTATAAAGCATATGAAGCCTAGCCAGCCGATAGTGGAAACTATAACTTGAATAAACACTGCCCCAGACCATGACTCCCGAGACTAGACTAGACTAGACTAGACTAAATATACTTACTGCCCTTAGTCACTGGGAAGAGCCTGTGTATAAAGGTGAGAATGCCGGTGATAGGGGGGTAGAGAGGCAAAAAAGGGGGTTGATTAATTTTTTTTTTTTAATAATCCGAATGGGTAGTAGGATGCGGTGACAAAAACAATACTTGAATTTAAAAAGCAATTTAGTGCCAAGACGCAAATATATATGCAAAAAAAATGCGATCCCGTTGAATAGCCATCTGAATACAAATAATGGCAGAGGAATCAAATAGCTTATTGACCGGCTTGTACGAATTTAAGGTGGGATGGGAGGGGATGCGAGAAAAGGCGTGTTTTTGCAGTTTTTATGGCAAAACAATGTTTAGGCCAAAATAAATAAAATATTGCTCCAGTAAAAACATAGAATTTAATTTTTTTCACATGGTGACCTCAGAATTTCTTGAATATCTGTCAAGGGTGCTCTGGAATTTAATCAAAACGTTTTCTCTTCATTTAAACAGTTTCTCATCTAATGCCACTATGCTCATGACGGATATTCAGGACCTGTTGATTTCAACATGTGAAGAGAATTAAACTCTATATTTCTACTGGAGCAATTTTTTTTTAAATTCAGCCAAAAAATGTTTTGCTATAAAAACTACAATAACACTCGCCTTTTCTCGCGTCCACTTCCAACCCACCATAAGATAAGGTTGCAGTGTCAAGAAGACCCTACACAGGTTTCCCTTGAACAAACGAGGGATTTAATGACTCATTATTTCAGTACAAATTTTCATTGTAATGAGGAAACACATACAGTAATAGTTTATTTCTCCCGCACTGATGGGCTGCCAGTATCAGGGTGGCTGGGGATCACATCCCGTCAGGATATACTGATGGTGGTTTCTGTTGAATATTTTCCCATTATCCTTCCACTCGAGTGTGGGTACATTGCCTGAAAATTATGTATTCCATTTTATATTTCATACTAGCGTAACCGACCCCGTGGCATAGTGGTCAGCGCTCTTGGAGACCAGCTAGAGGTGCCAGGTTCTATTTCCGGCTGGTAATATGGGTATTTTTCTCGAAAGAGGAACTATCCTGACGGACACCAGGGTCTTGTTAGTTAGCTTTAAGCTAGGTCAATAATTTCTACTAGTTCCAGACACTCACCATCACCATTACCATTACCCTCTACTCACCTATCCTACCCCTCCCCTCTCCGCCCCCTTTCCTCCCATTTAATCTCATCGGGACACGGAAAGAGCCTCCACGGAAAGAATGTTTGCTTGGTATATTCGGGCGTCCCCTGGGCAAAGGTACATAAGTTCCGACTAATCTGCCAATCAACTGTGCTACAAGTGATTTAACCAAGACACGTATAAATAGCGTAATTAATATTTTTGCGTCAATCTCGAATGGTAAGGATACAATTAAATACACATAGAAGGCATAGGCCTATCAATACGGCCGTTTTGACTTTACTTTGCGACTTAAAAAAAAACGCTCTTCCATCTTCAGTGGCCACTTTGGACCTCCCCTCTGAATGTTTAACGTCAGGGGCTTCCGCAGCCAGCACCCTCATTGATGTTCACCTCTCACCATTTACTGAGAAGGGCTTACGCATTCGGCGTAACTTTGACTTTCAAATTGAGATATTTAACGCCTGAACCCCCTTTATTGTTGGGAGCTTTTAACTTCACTTACAAATATATAACTAGAAGCTTCTTTATGCTGCGGTTGCGTAGAGCACCTGGAATCATTGTTGAAAGGAATCACTTCACAATACTGCGGAATATCGTTTATTAGACCTAACTGAGACTGGGTGTCAGATGGTCCGGAAATTATAGGAAGAATGACAGCACACATCAGTAGGGCCTACGCTAGGAAATCCGACCGCAACAGAAGTTGGTTGACAAAACACATATTTAGCTCCGACCAAGTTACAGGATACTGTACAGTACTAAATACAGTATTGTACTACTGAGTGTGGTACAGTTTTAATTCTTACAGTACAGTACACCTTGCGACTACAGTATTGTAAGTAATGTATTTGATACGAATTAAAAAATAACAATACATCAATTCTCATAGAAATTTGTTAAAAAAAACATCTAAATTTCAGTCCGGATAAACTGTGAATTCGGAAATTAAGGGCCGAATAAACGAAGTTCTACTGTACATATAGATGGCTATTTTAGTCCTATTCTTCATAAGAAAATATTAATAACTAAAGATTGGTTTGTTTTATTTTTATTACTGGTTTTAAATTTTTTCTTCGGCTTTCGATTTAAAGCTCTCAATCCATATTTTATCGTCAGTCTAGTTTATTGCGAGAGTAGCGTCCTAGACCATAGGTCACCGAAGCGGGTTGTTATAGAATTTAGTTTGTTTGTTAGTCGTGTGCTTATGTAATAAGGTATGTTCAAAAAGAACACATAAAACGATCCGAATTTGATTTAATATAAATAAAAGACGCTGTGCACAAAGAATGTAGTTGAGTGTAGTGTTTGGGTTTCATAGCTTTATTTTAAAGCGTTCTCCAAAATAGCTTAGAGATGAGAAACGTGGTTGACATGAAAATGATATGCATCGTGTTGCGGAAGACTCGTTTGTTTTTTAATGAGCGCGAGAGCGAGACAGAAGTACACCAGCTAAAAAGAGATGGTTTAGTAAAGAGGTAGGCAACTAGCTGCTCCAGACCGGTTAGGCTAGGCTCCGCACACCCTCTCACATACACAAGGCGAAGTAAAGGTGACAAACGCTACTATACTAACCTGCCGCTGGCGAACTTAAATTCTTTGTTGTTTTTTTTTAAATAAAAAAGTGCAGTGCGGCAAAGTTTCGCAGATGGCGCTGGGGTTGCCTTGCAGTAGAGGTGGCAGGCCTGTCGGTGCACGCCGGGCTGCAATGACTAAACGACCGACTATAGAGAAAACTGGTTGCAGTCAACTCGACTGCACTCTCGAAGACAATTATTATCATCGACACCGGGACTACGGTCGTGACACCACTAGTAAAATAAAACAGTCTTACGGGACCGTTGGACCGACTAGATTTTAATACTCGTGCCGGAAAAAATTTCTAACGTAAAAACAACTCACCTGATTAAAAATAACTTTATTGTTTTGTTTTTTTATAAGTGAGTGGTGCGCAAGAATGAAACCCCGCCGGATGTTGTAACTCGCCCATCCTTGTCGAGTGCGGTGAGTTGGTAATGTTAGAATGTTCTCAATCATGGTTTTAAGGTGTTGGACAGGGGTTCTATCATTATGTAGATGTATAAACAGTACCTGTCAGAACTGCATGCGGCAGAGTGCATTGCCCACCGGCAAGACGAGATTTCGCGAGACCGACCGAGTCAAAACAGCAACTACATTCGTATTATTATACACTCTACCAGAGACTAATGATTAAATCAAACTGTCGGCGGTGTTCATAATCTTACAGTTTATACTGACTGATAAATTACCTTGGTCAACAGCGGTTGGATTGGAAAAGGGTGGATGGTCATCTAAATATTTATGCAGCACAACCTGGAATACGTAGTTGTTGAGTGACGACATATTACCTACGTCCTGTTGTTCCTCGCAGTCTTGCACCTTTTTCCAGTCTGCCCCCACCATCCTCCAATCCCCCCACCTTCTCCCCCCTTTTACACAAACGTTAGATCACTTTTCGCAAGGTCATATTATCTCCAGCGGTGTTCATGATTTCAAGATCAGGTTTATCTCCCCCTCCCCTTTATAATTTATTTGATTATCGTGTATCGTATATATATTAATTATTACTAAGCAGCGAAATTACTTG
Organism: Timema bartmani; assembly: GCA_902151455.1. NCBI lineage: Eukaryota > Metazoa > Arthropoda > Insecta > Phasmatodea > Timematidae > Timema > Timema bartmani. The sequence continues at coordinate 16,355 of CABFWB010000032.1, forward strand.
TTTCCTTTGAAGCATGATGAGGCACAGGAATTGAGGTACAAGTCCTGATTTTTTCACATCAGGTTTAATTCGGATCTAATTCTTTATTTCAACAATACATTATTATAAAATATATTAATTTTTGTCAACTTTTTGTGGGTCAATTTTGTGACCTGTGTAAGTTAAAAAAAAAAAAAGAAAAAAAAGATCAACAAATTGTTTTAAGCGTTAAAGTTCAATTAACACAACTAAGCGAATAATTAAAGATCACAGAAATTATAAAACTGGAGTATACAGTTGGCATGACTTCCAAGGAATTTCAATTTGTTTTACCCTCAAAAGAACCAAAATATAATAATGTGAATTATTAAAATATATATATTCTAATCATAAAGAAGTGATGGCAATTTTCATACGTGTTCCTAAAATACAAGTAGCCTATACCTAAGAAATTATTTGCGAACTGGCAGCATCGAGTCTACGGGCCGGTAAAGATGCGCGGACCACCAGATGAGTGACAACAGTGCATCGTATATGGTTCAATTTTAATAGAAAGAACCTTTTAGAAAATACAATCTTATTTTTTTGACCAAAATGAATAACATTTTATTATTTTATTAGTGTTATTTTATGGGTATTGATAATATTTATCAAAATTGAAAGCTACAGATAAAATAACTTACGTATGAATATGTGAAATTGGATCTAGTAAACTTTTCATTTATCGGATACGATTCTTTCTATAACATTTGGACTGCACACAAATTTTAAATCACAGATGAATTAGTATTGTCTAGCATGATACTTTTTTTTAACGACACAGGGAATTTTGTGGATGTACGATACTAATATGTTTATTTTCTTGGGTTTGTTAAAAACACAGTACGAAATATTCCTTGTTTTTCTTTCCTATTGCTGTTGTTCGTGTCAGCGGAAATTGTTTACGACTTGTGTTACGGTCTGTACTTGACGTTTTTTTT
>CABFWB010000032.1:24142-57911 GCA_902151455.1 Timema bartmani
CTCTGACAAGACGTGTATTAATCACAACTTGTGAATGTGAGGAATGCCAGGCCTCCACCGGGGTTCGGATTCCACGTTAAACTGTAGGTCCTTCATTTCATCTCACAATCACCCTACCATTACACATTAGCGTAAGTGCGTATAACCCGAACGGGTGATGATAATAATAATAATAATAATAATAATAATAATAATAATAATAATAATAATAATAATAATAACAATAAAAGAAAAAGTATGAACAGAGTTATTAAATGCTCTCCGTTCAGTTCTATCATTACCTTAACAGATTTTCTCACCTTCCGTTGTAATGGAGAGAGAGTATCCCCCCAAAATTTTTACTCAAATAATTGATCTTGTTTAGTCACTTAGTTTAGCATTTCAATTTTAGTCCAAATTCTTATTTCAGTCCAATTTTTATAGGACTAATCTTATCTGATAGCTAGTAAAGTTACAAGATCTACTTTCACGTATTCATACGTCAAGTCATGTGCTCTGCTGCTGTCACTTATGATAGATGTTATCAATATCTTTAAATAAATTTTTTTTTAGCACAGCGTCTAGCTATCCATTCGGGTTATACGCTTATGTACTAATCACGCTACTAGGTTAGGAATGAGGAAAGTTTAATTTACATGAAGTGTACCCGAATTTACGTGGAAGTTAAGTGGAAAACAATTTTTTATAAAAAACACTCTCATTACACCCGAACCGGATTCGAACTCCAGTCACCCCATTATAAACATTCTAGTCTATTCCGAGGTAGCGTCTTAGACAATACAGCTAACGAAGCGTGTATTATCAATGTTGACTGCAAAAAAATAAATGGTACATAACTCCGCACGGACTTTCTCACTCTATTGTTTAAAAATGGAGATATTTACTCAAAACTCGTAATATATGTGAAACGAAATAATATACACTAGCAAACCCAAGCATAAATTGCACTATACTTAAATAAAATATTTTTTGAGTCCAGGTTTTAAATTTTATAATTTTATTTTTAAAGATTTAATGTCCTCATTTGAATGTTTGGACCAATAAAAAAGATCGATCTTGGATCCACAAGAGTCAACACTTCGTATTAAAATTATGACTTCCGGTTAAAATTTTAACATTTTATTAGGTGCTGCACATCTTCAGGTCATCGCATTGCTATTAAATTCCTCATTTTTAAAATTTTGACCAATAAAAAAAGTAAATATTGACTGTTGAATCTAAAATGGAGATAGATCATTGTTGTACAAACATTTCTTCTAAGAGGTTTAAGGAAAAATAAACTTTTTGGGAGACTTATATTTAATTACTCTATGGCATTACAGAATTATTGCATTAAAACTTAAGCAGTATCATTTTACAACTAAAGCTCACAAAATTTTATTAATATATTTGCGAATATCTCAGAAACTGTTAGTTTTATAAAAATATATTTTGGATAAAAGTTTTTTATTTTTAATAGTACTACAATTTTGCAATGCTAAGTTATTTAGTATCTCAAATAGTCGCGGAAATACGGAAATTTCCGCTTCTGTAAAGAGCCCTAAAATGCCTTTTTCATAGGAAAATGAAAATATCCATTTTATTTATAACCTTAATCAACGGCTAGATACGAATTTTAATCAAAATCGTTGGAGCCGATTTTGAGAAAAATGATTTTTTTCCCTTTTTGCTTTTTATTAATCTACTCTTAATTTTAGGGTTAGATAGACACATAGACAGACGACATTGCAAAAACCACTTTTTAGGGTTCGGGGCGTCATGAGACATCGACATCCATCTACATTTTGGGTTAGATTTTTTTTACGTTCGCAATACTTTACCTTTCATGTTCGAAAAGTTAAAATATATTTATACATATATATTTGTGTATAGCTTGAAAGTTAAAGGTTTTATAAAAATACGTTTCAATTAAAAGATTTGTATTATAAATAGCCATACATTTTTGCAATGATAAGTAATTTAATATCTCAAATAGTCACGGAGATATGATAAAAAAAAAGAACTTACGCATCAGACCGGAACGCTTAAAGTCATTTTGCCGAAATATTGAGGGTAGCTATTTTGTTTGGAATATTTATAAATGAAATTTAATCAAAATCGTTAAAGCTGATTTGCGAAAATATAATTTTTCTCTTTTTAACCTTCAGTAAACTATCCTTAATTTTAGGGTGGATATCCAATTCCAAAAACCCCTCGGGGCAACCCTATGAAAACACTAGATATCAAGTTTTAGCCCGATCGGTAAACAGCTTAGGCTCTGTCTAGACCAAGGTACAGACTGACTGACAAACGGAAATTCAAAAACAACTTTTTTGGATTAGGAGGGTCATGAAACGTCGACATTCATCGAGTTCAATTTTTTTGACGATCACAATACTTTCTCTACCTGTAAGATGGCGGGAAAGTAAAAAAGTATTTGTATTTTCTAAAAAGTTCTTCGTATCATAATCCTACTGTAGCTGAAAAGTGCCTCGAATAGGAGCAGTTGTTTATTGGAATGCTGCCAGTACATTCGATAAAGACGAGTACCAATACCGCATTGTTGGCTCTCGAGTAACTACCTTTTGTCATGTGGGTATCAAATAGGCCTCTCTTGCGTCCATAAAACTCCACATCCAATAAAACACTCCCACACAAAAGTTAATTTATCCCCAGACAGATCACTTAAGGAGGGACTCATCTGACAGTTTTTAAAGCTACTAGATACATTTGTTTTCTGCAGCTGTCACGTTTTCAATATAAGGTGTCATTTTTAACAGCTGTGAGATAAATTTATCGATCTCATTTGTCAATGTTGACTCCTCTACATTACAAGCCAAATGGGAAATGGAGGGGGTGGAGGTACTGGTAACCCCCTCATCACAACCTGCCCAGAGTCGACAACCAACACTATATTTATCCGTATCGATGGACGTGTGTTCTAAGCGATAGGCTCGCCTAGTCAGTTTTGATGCTGACGGGGAGGTCAAGGTTCAAATCCCGGCGGGTGTACTGAGGATAGTTTTTCCTAAATAGTTTTCCTACACCCCCTTTGCGTAAATTATACCAAATGTATCGGTGGTATACGCTTGTAAAGAGGCTTAAAAACAATTGACGGTGAAACCGTCCTCTAGCTCGCATGGCTTAGAACAGTGTCGGTGTTGTGTCGTCAAGGTAATACTGATAACAGTGTCGGTGTTGTGTCGTCAAGGTAATACTGATAACAGTAGTCGTGTTGTGGAGAATAGGTTGCCGAAGATGGAGAGATTGGGGTTCGATCCCAGTCGGATGCAATGAGGGTGGTTTTTCCTAAATGTTTTTCCACTCTTCTTTCACGCAAATGCTGGTGCACTTCCTTTCAATTAAACCTATTAATCCCTAAGCCATTAGTGTACTCAGTACATAGGCGTGTAGCATGAACGGGTTGTAAGACTCGGTGGTAAAAAAAAATTGTCTTCTACGTTCTACACTAGAGCTATATATTAAACGTAACGGTGGTTTATAGAGGATGCATCTATGCTATGGTGGTGAGTCTAGCGTGTCAGATTTTTACACCACCGTTGAGAGTGGATTTCAAATAAAACATTATCAAATGCCTGGAAGAAAACGATAATGAAAAAAAAGCTTTTTCCGACCCACATCGGTGGGTACGTGGACTAAATGTCAAGCTCGTGTAGGTAGTCTTGTTTGACAGTTACGGGGAGGTTTTGGATAGAATCCCGGCCGGTTATATATTGAAGGAGGTTTTTCTTTAACAGTTTCCCACTCTCTCTTCCTCTCCACGCAAATTCGAATGCATATACTTTAAATTCTACCTTCATTTTTATCGCATTAGTATAGTAAAATGTAAATTTCCCTGATGGACAGTAGAGCTTGGTGAAAAAAAAACCCCAACTGATTTGAGCAAGAAACCGGTCTGGAATGTGGAATCTACGAGAAAACGCTTCAACTGGTCGCTTAAACGTAGCTTATTAACTTCTAAACGTTGTATGAACAGACAAGTTTTCTTTATAGACATGACAACTGTAATTTTACCGAGTGGTTTACACTCACGTCTTCACTCAAGAAGCCCGGGTTCAATTCCGACATTATGTACTGCGAGTTGATTTCCACCCGCCTTTCTTTTTATGCTTTTAAATCCTTTCAGACTGTTTGTTAGTCCATTGCCGTAAGAATGCATTCCTCTTATCCTATTTATCTATTTATTATAGTTTAAATAGCCACTAGACAAACCTGGCACCAGAGCTTACTACTAATGATAAGAATTTATTTTTAAGGTGAGATAGGAGACGTGAGAAAAGTCCATTGATTTTGCAGTTTTTATAGCATAACATTTCTTTGTCCAAAATAAATAAAGTATTGCTCCAGTAGAAACATAAGATTTTAATTTTCTTCACACGGTGATATCAACAGTTGTTGAATATCTGTCAAGGGTGTCCTGGAATTTAATGACAAAACCCTTTTCTCTTCGTTTAATAAGTTTGTCATCTAATGCCGCTATACTTATGACAGATATTCAACAACTGTTGATATCACCGTTTATAGAAAATTAAACTAAACGTCGCTATTGGAGCAATATTTGATTTATTCTGGACAAAGAAATGTTTTGCTATAAAAACTGTAAAAACATTGACATTTTCTTTAGTTCCCTACCTTAAGTGATGCTCCTTCCTTTATTTCTCGTCGTTTCTTTTTGACGTCAAGATAATATTAAAAAAAAAATTCAAGCTGTTTAAATATACGCAATGAAGTACCTAACCGCTCTGATAGTGTTCCAGTGATAAGACATATTTGGCAGTTTTATGCTTAAAACAAGCTTCATATTGCACACATGCGCCATCTATAAATTTTCTTTGCCACTTTGAAGCATTCTTAAATAGTTCACTAATTGACCACCATAGTGCTACAAATCTGCACATGTTGCCAACTGACGTTTTAGTTTTCTATGCTTGGATTTTACTGATGCGGCAGTGTTTCTTGAGCAGAACGTTACTCTACACTGGACTATGTTCATCGCGATTTGAGGCTTTTGTATCTAAGAAGACGTTTAATACTGGAGCTAGATGCAATAAAACATATTTTGCTTGGGTAAAAAGTATAATTATTTTTTATCTGTGAAATAGCACTCAATTATGTGTATGTTCGTTACTGGTACACGTCATTTTCCAACTTTGACTGTTAAAATACATTTGTGTCTATAATTGAGACACCATTGTTAATTTAAAAGTGGTAGTATTAAACTTAAATAAAGAGATAAATATTGCTAAAAAAAATTATATATTAATTTGTCATTTATATTTGGAGCAGTAATGGACATAAGCTAAGCTAAACACGAAAAATAAAATAAAGTGTAAAATATTGTGTCGATTAATGAAATATTCTACTTGTCCATAATTGGTTCACTGAAATTTACTGTGAATCCTAAGTAATTAAGAAAATTAAAATCTAAAGACTTAAAATCAACGACTTAATTATAATTTAAAATAGTTACGCCACAACCTTCAAAAGCGCGTTTATGTGACAGTTTGAAAAATAATCTAAGTCCACTCAAAGCATATTTTTTTGGCCGGAAGAGCCAACACAGGCTTATCTAAAATCAAAGCAAAGAGGAACAGTACCTGCCGTTGCCACAACACAACAGAAGCATGACTATCATATAAAAACATATTTGAAAATATTAAAAAGGAACAAAAGTTAAAGCTGAACGTGAAAAATAGAAGCCAAGAATAAAGAAAAGAAAGGGGGAAAAAAAAAGAATGGCCAGAACAAAAGTAAGGAAACCGTCATCAATGAAAGCTGGTTCTGCAATATATGGCAAGGATCAATTATTGATTGAAGTGGGTATGATTCAGTAGCTGAGTTCTGCAATATATGGCAAGAATCAATTATTGATTGAAGTGGGTATGATTCAGTAGCTGTCATGCAATATATGGCAAGGATCAATTATTGATTGAAGTGGGTATGATTCAGTAGCTGTCATGCAAATTATGGCAAGGATCAATTATTGATTGAAGTGGGTATGATTCAGTAGCTGTCATGCAATATATGGCAAGAATCAATTATTGATTGAAGTGGGTATGATTCAGTAGCTGTCATGCAATATATGGCAAGAATCAATTATTGATTGAAGTGGGTATGATTCAGTAGCTGTCATGCAATATATGGCAAGAATCAATTATTGATTGAAGTGGGTATGATTCAGTAGCTGTCATGCAATATATGGCAAGAATCAATTATTGATTGAAGTGGGTATGATTCAGTAGCTGTCATGCAATATATGGCAAGAATCAATTATTGATTGAAGTGGGTATGATTCAGTAGCTGTCATGCAAATTATGGCAACATGAGGATTGTGCAAATGTAATAACTAGTTTGAAAAAGTATTACTATGCATAATGTATTAATTAGTATTATTTCATTTAATACAATAAGTGTTCAAGATTAACTGTCCATTATTGATACACCGATATGATACTTACTGGTACACTCTGGTTTTTTTCACGCGTCCATTATCGGTACATTGTGTGGTTGTTATAAAAAATCTTTATTTACTATCAAACAATTTTAAATGTAGGACTTTTCAAATTTAATTGTAAAAGGAATTAATATTTTGAAACGTATTATTTAAAAATAACTCTCTTATAACCGTGTAATTTTTTTTTATCTAACGCAATGAAACTCTGATATTGCCATTGCATCGCTTAACGTGTTCATGACTGGGACGTTTACCTCATTCCTTATACTTATATTATACTCGTCTATTCTAATTTGCATAGGTGGATAGCTAGGATGCACATGACCAGTGGCGAAGTGTGATGATAATTTTATGGTAAGCTGAGTTATGAACATTCATAAAGGGGCACAATTGACGATGCCTAAAATGGGATTTTTTTGAAGTTATAATTCCAATACAGCACTGGCATACAACAACAACAACAACAACAACAACAACAACAACTACTACTACTACTACTACTACTACTACTACTACTACTACTACTACTACTACTACTACTAATAATAATAATATTTTTTTGCTACATCTTCTGTGAAATATCTAATTTTGGTCTTGCTATTTTTCCTTTTATATTCTCTTTTCTTTCAAAAGACAAAGCCTCAGTAAAATCATTTAACAAAAAGTCAACTGAACCGAAAGAGTTAGGTTTTGGATGTCTACAACGTCTCCTTTTTTTTTCAATGGTACAAACACTAAATCCTAAAACATTACTTATATATATTATAGTAGAAGATTAAAAAAAATAAATGGTATGGCGCACCGCACAGACTTTCTCTCTCTTTCTATAAACTCGTAAGATTTCTGAACGGAATAATGTACATTGTATCATCACCACTCCACATAAGAACACGCATAAAATAATATACAATGATATATAATCAATGAGAAAAGAGGCGCATCTTTGTCCACCTAAGAGCATTTCAAACAGTTTAATGTCTTCCACAAGGGTCAACACTTNGCTTACTGGTCGCCTTCAGTGGCTGAGATGAACAGTTGCACACCATCATCCTCTATATCTCCCCGCAGGCCTGATTCTCGGGGTACGTTAGGCGGAAAGGCATCAACTCCTCTGGCCCAAAGGAAATGACACATTCGCTTCGCACACTTGCTAAAATGTCACTACGCTTTTATTTAAAAAATGACCATTATAATTTCAATTTTACATCTGTTTTATTTATGTAAAGGGATGCTTTCTCTCCTTTTTCAAAACCTATTAGGATAGCTGAGTTTATCCTCCATAATCAGATGCCTCGCTACTGCTAAAATGATTTTGAATTTATCGCACATACACAAAAACTATTGTACAATGCCTATCGAAAACACTGGCTCGTTTTTTCACTTTTCAGTTCAAGTCTCAATTTAAGCTAGCCACTTTTGCGCCCTAAAATTTACAAACGGCAACACTAGTTAAACGTTAGCATTCCAATATTGTTTTTATAAACAGCGTATTTTTTTTCTACCCCGTATTACTATCCAAACAGGCTATCAACATTTAACAGGGTAGGGAGGTTAAAGGTAGAACTTTAGAGAGATTATACCCGCATATGCGTAGAGGGAAAGTGGAAACAATTTAGTAATAGAATCCCGCACTCTCCGTCACTGCAAACCAAACCATATGAGCTGATGCCAGTCTCAATGAGAATATTTGTGTTCTCGCTTTACTTGAAAGTAATTTTTTTCACTATATAGGTTTTTTTTAGCAACGCTTCTTACTACCTGTTCGGGTTATACGCTTATATACTAATTATTTGCAGTGGAGGGAGAATGGAAAACAATTAAAAAAACACCTTATTACACCCTACTGAGATTCGAACCTTAATCTCCCATCATCGGCAATATAGTCTACTGCTAGAATGACGTCTTGGACTATGCGACCACCGAAGTGGGTATTTTCACTTCAGTTTAAATTACTGTCTGAGCTTACACTCAGCTTGGAATCACTTTGAATAACTTTACTCTTATGTATTTAATGGCAAAGCGTTTATGGTGTGTGTTAAGTATTTGTCAACTGTTGGCTTGATGCCTCTCGCGTGAAATGACACCATCCAAGGACAAGGAGTGTAAATGTTGAGGTTATTGTACAAATGTTTGATAACAATTAGCGTCCCCCCCCTACTACGTATACTTGAGACTAGCATCGGCAAAGGTAGTGTCAGTTAAAGGTCAACGTTCCGAAGACATTCCCACACTCTTTCTTACTAGGGGGAATTTTGTCACAATACTATAACTATAGCTAAGCTCGCAGATATGCAACTGTTGAAACATGCCTGTTAGCAGAGTTGTCTAGCTTGAAGGCGTTGACTTTTTTTTTCCACGTGCTTCTACGCTTGTGAGCAGGGAGTCGAACCGAAACCAGAATTTAACATTTTCATACGCCACAGTGTCCATACTTTCACAATGAACTAGACTGCCGAAGACGGGGAGATAGGGATTCGATCCCAGTCGGGTACACTAAGAGTGGTTTTTCCTAAATGTTTTTCCCCACTTTATCTTCACGCAAATGTGGGTGCACTTTCTCTAAATTCAAACTTCTTAATTAGTACTTAGGTGTATAAACCGAACGGGTGTTAAGACACCTTGCTAAAAAAATCTAGTTATTTAAAAAAAATTAATATTGGAACCTGAAAAATAAATTCCTAATAACCAGGACCGGAGTGAAACTGATATTTATTTAGGTTAATAACGGTTCTTAAATTATTTTTTTAAGTTGAATTATATGTTCTTTCTTCTTTAACTTAATTTTATTTTAAGATTCTCTATTTTTCCCCGTTTCTCAGCTTTTTTTTGGTCAATGAAGGATGTATGTATTCCTGTGTATTTTTTTAAAAACATTTTATTTGTTGTGAATTATTTTTTTAGTTATATTTTCCTAAGAATTTTATGATGGTGGTATCACTATTACATAAAAAAAATTGTAACCAAAACCAGAACCTATTTAAAAAACAAAAAGAGCCGGAACTTTTCTCTAACCGGAACAAGAGCCAGCCAGAACCTTAAATTATTATTATTATTATTAGCACCGCGTCTTACTACCCGTTCGGGTTATACGCACATACGCTAATGTGCAATGGTAGGGTACGGACCCTCAGCACAGAAGTCTGACACCTTACCCCTAGACCACCAGGTCACCCAGAACCTTAAAATGTTAATTGGAATAACCGGGACAGGATAGATAGCAGGTACATATTTTACTTCGACTCCCAGCTTGTGAGGGCTCTCGGAGACAAGAGCTAATTAACATACGAATACAGAACTAGGACGGTGAATTTCAAGGCAATAAAACCGAATTACCCCGACTACCCGACTCAGACTTAACTCTACTGTTCACCTTACTCTTTATATACGATGGATTGAATATCAAAGCTATTATATTTGTTAGTTACGGTTGTAGACGCATCTAGATATCATACTCTGTAAATTAAAATATATATATATATGAACACGGGATTGAATCCGGTACCTTAGGCCAAGTACGTCGATGCTCTAAACCACTGAGCTGCCCAAAAATCATCCGATGTTCAGGGCCATTCTTCGTTCATATTTTTAAGCAGAGCTCGTGATATTGATTGATCACACATTTGTAGCCGACGATTTCCACACATCCATCACAGACTCTGCCTTAAAATATGAGTGAAGAATTAACCTGAGCATGGAATAATTCCTGGATAGCTCAGCGGTTAGAGCATTGTCGTACTAAGCCAAAGGTCCCGGGTTCGATTCCCGTGTCATTTTTCAATTTACAGAATATCACTCTGTATATAGTAGTTGGGTTAAAAATAATTTTTACATAATTTGTCGTGATAAAATGTTTAGCAAACAGAAAAAATTCATTTGAAAACAACAGTGTTTAACATTAAATTGGAATTTATACTTAAATAAACAAAATAAGAACTCTTGAAATCTGAGGAAAGTGTAGATTCTGTAGTTATAATTTTTGTTGTTGTTGTAATGATGGAATATATACATGTTTGATGTAGTGAAGTGATTTCTAAACTTTCGCCAGTCGTGCCCTTCTTTCAGAGCCACGGCCTTACCAAGAAAGGTATACCCTATCTACGGTAGGAGAGGTGGTAGATAACAGCTCGCAGTATATATTAATAATATATATAGTAGGCTATATTTAATAGCTGCAAGAGTTGGTTTTCCAAATAGGGGGCGAATTGGAGTCCTATCTTCCAGTGATATGGCACCCCCTTCCTCCTCCTCGAGAAAAAAATTTCAGGAATCTAACTTTGAGGAACAAAATCTTAGAGGATCTTAACATAATTCTGAGCTATTTACTCGTATATGAGTTTCAAGAGCCAATTTTAGCAAGGGAAAAAAAGTTGCTGAAAAATTAACAAAAAATAAAATTCTGTTGAGCCCATTGAAAATAAAACATATTTTTCATAAGTTTACTGGACAAAACAAAATGAAAAGAAAGTTGTTGAAGAGGGACTGGGAATAAATCTAATTTTTTATTTTTTTTTATCTCTGTTAACTCTGATATTGATGCTTTAAAGATATTAATAGCAAATAAGGTGACCTGGAGGTCTAGGGGTAAGGTGTCGGACTTCTGTGCTGGGTGTCCGGGGCTCAATCCTCGGTCCCAGCACAGCTTTATCTGATTGCCAAACCCCTCCTTCACCTCTGACAAGACGTGTATTAATCACAACTTGTGAATGTGTGGACTGCCAGGCCTCCACCGTGGTTCGGATTCCACGTTAAACTGTAGGTCCTCCATTTCATTTCAAAATCACCCTACCATTACACATTAACGTAAGTGCAACCAACCGGAATGGGTAGTAAGACAGGGTGCTAATAATAATAATAATAATAGCAAATAGCAGCCAAAGACAACATTTTATTTTCTCATAAAAATTAAAAAATAAATAAAGAGTAAATATTGCAAAGTGATAAGGGGGGTTGGAGCCCCCCATTATCGCCCATTTATGAACACACATGAATATCTGTCAAGGGTGTCCTAGAATTTAATTACAACTTTTTCTTTTCATTTAAAAAGTTTCTCATTTAATCCCATTATTCTCATGACAGATTGATTTCATCATGTGTAGAAAAATACTCTCTTTCCTTATACTGGAGAAATATTTTTTTTTATTTGGGCAAAAAAAGTTTTGCTATAAAAACTGCAAAAACATTGCCCTCTAACTTATACACTCCACCTTAAATTAATAGGTTTTTTTGAGCTGTCAGGTAAGGTTTTCCCCTATGGCAATCTAAATATAACAAGTGTTTATCGAAGTAAAATACGATACGATGCCTTGCTGTCAACATTCCCTACAACACGCCAGCTAATCTTTATTTCAGAAAGCTCACGAAACCTCACCCTCTCTCCTGAAAACTCCTGATGTTTCCAAGAGGGGGCGGTTGGCGTACTAACCCTGTCTTAAACCCTTCCTCGTGGTCGACTTGATTGCAGCGGACTGTTGTTGTTGGGGGGGCGATGATAATGTACCTAGTACGAGCTTGCCCTGACCGGGTCGATGACGGAAATGTTTTATGTTGTGAACTCTCTCTAGAGGGGGAGGGAGAGGGTGGTAAGGGGGGGGGGAGACGACGACTCAATGCACAGCACGTAATTAGACGGGGCAGAGACATGGGCACACCATCATAGGAGGGGGCTCCATCGCATCACTGTTCACTCTCATGCAGAGGTATCTTTAAATTATGCACTATGAAAGTTTAGTTGACCTTTTTATTTCTCCTCCCTCATGTCCTACTAGGAGGTAAGGCTAGTGAATGTTGAATTTAGAGTAAATGCATCCGTATTTGCATGGGGGAAGAGTGGGGAAACCATTTAGGCAAAAAACTATCCTAAGTACACCAGATATGAGTTTCAACCTCCCCGTCACCAATGAGACTGATGTTCTGTTCACCACCTCCAACCGCTAGAGGCCACAATAGTCGGGAAGAGGGTGGGTGGAAACTATAAGGAATTTAATGTAACAAAAATAGAAACATTTGCAAGTTTAAGAAAAAAAATTGAATTATTTATTTAAAGTAAGACAACAGAGGTAAACAAAATAATACATGGCCTCACAAGGCAAACTGGAGAGTGTTAAAAATATATAAATATAGTAGAAACTGCGCTTGCGCAATACATTTGAGGATATAGTTCACAATCTCAAAGTAATAGTAGTCCTTGAAGAAGACTACTTTTGAAACAAAAAAAGTTATAACATAAATTATTTATTTATATGAATTAGTCTGGAAGAGACCCAATAATAATAAAAAATCGTTAATATAATAATAAAGAGCTTAAAGAGCTTCTCTACTTTGTTAACAAAGTGGCTGAATCACCCTTGTGACTTCAGACTAAACAAACAAATTGAATGATTAATCCTTAGAATCCTTATTATACTAATAAAGAGCATAAAGAGTTTGACATATAAAAGTACAAGGTATCCCCACTATTGGAATATCAAAGAGCTTAAATTCCGACTAAACAAATAGGTTAAACCATTAAATATTTTAATCTTTACTATATTAATAAAGAGCTTAATGAGCTCTTCTACACGGTTAACAAAGCGCCTGAATCACCATTGTGAATTCCGACTAAATCATTAAATTTTAAGATTAAAATTTAATTTCAAATGTCAATTCTGATCAAAATAAATTACACAAAGGTTTGACTTCCTGACATAGCTCAAACTTCTGTGGGACTATTACTTCCACCACCTTTCAAGTAATCGAGAAGATTCTGACTTGTTAATATTTAACATTATAATAGAAAACAAAGCAAAATTACATTAGAATACTGGTAACTTCTCACTAAATGAATCGGAGTTGTTAAATTTATAAGTTATAAACCAACAAAAATAAATTACTTTTATAATTTCTTCAAACAAAATAAGTCTACAAAATGTTATCTATAAATGAAACATTATCAAGTTTTAAAGTTAAACAATTATTGGTAACCACAAGTGCAATAAAATTTATATCTAAATTAAATATTCCAAGCAATAAAAAGAATCAAAAAGTGGCTACCTACTAATAAGTCTAAATCTTACAAAGAGACTAGCGCCCAAGCGGCAAAAGGAAATATTAAGTGTTCCATAAAAGGATTTTACTTTTCAAAATAAAATATCTTCTAGTGAGAAATTACTGACGCCTATACTGAACGATTTTAATCACATAATTAACTAAATGTTCAAAAAGCCAAACCCTAATTATACTTCGATTATATTTAAATATTTAATAAAATATAAAAAGTTGCATCGCGAGTGTTACACTGACATTAAATCAATTAAGAAATATTCCAACTAAAGATATGAAAATCATGAGAGAGAACAAAAATAGTACCGAAATCACGAATAAGGACTGGAAACTGTTGCCAGTAAAAAAAACCACATGTATGATTACAAAATAATAATTAAGTACTACTACACAGAAACATAATATAAACTAAGATAGGCTCATAATCACAACATTAGGAAACCACAGTATAAAACCCGCTTAGTTGGCCGCAATGTTTAAGGTGTTAAGGCGTTACTCTAGCAGTAGACTTGATTGCCGATGATGGTGAGAGAGGTTCGAATCTCAGTAAGGTGTATTAAGGGTTTTTCCAAAATGGTTTCTACTCTCTCTCCATGTGAATGCGGATACACTTGCTATAAAAATATAACCATAATCCCTAAAGCCATTAGCATAACTAGTATATAAGCGAATAACCCAAATGGGTGGTAAGACGCAGTGCTAAAAAAGAAAGTATTAAATTATTGTCTTTCTTAAGGATTATGGAAAACAACATTATGACAATAATAATACCGATAATTTAACATGATACCTGATACCTTTTTGGGAAAAGATAAAATAACAAATGTTAAAAAAGGAAAAACAAAATAATATTAAAAATAAATCTAAAAAAATGGATAGCTGGTTCACAGACTTAATTTATTATTTAAATAATATTAATAGCCTACTAATATGACTAAAAATGAGGAAATAGTTACGAAATGAACTGGATATTGCTTTTTGAATACTATCTAATATTCTAATAAGTAATGTAACAGATTTAAGTAACCTAAGTTAAGTATTGTGGATAAGGTATGTTGTTAAAGGAATGAAGTATATTTATAATCTTTTTACTCAACCACATGTATGTATGATAAATGTAAGGTGTGGTATCAGGTTGATAAGCACATTGTGCTTTGCTGAACTATATGTATATTAAATGAATATGTACTCTTGATATAAATTTTTTTAAATATACACTTAAACTAATACTACTTCTTCTGATGCTGACACTACTACTGCAACTACTATTACATTTAATACTGATATCACTATTAATGTAAATGCTACTATTTTTTAATTGCTATTATATTTACAACTATTACATTACTATAACTAAGGCTACTACCAATACTGCTATTACCACTGCTATGACCATTACTGCTATTTATACTGCTATTAATAGTAATAATACCCACCTCAGGGGGTATGCGGATCATAGGCTCATCTAATCTGGTTTGCATGTGACAGGAAGGTTCAGGTTCGAATCCTGCACGGTGTTGAGTGAGGGTGTTTTTTTCCTTAATGATTTTCCAATATTTATCTACGCAAATGCGGGTATAGTTAATACAAATTCCACTTTCCCCACTAGTATAAATAAAAGCGTGCAGTATGAACGTATAGTAGGTAAGCTGTGGCGAGAGAAAAAAGAAGATTAACAATAAACCTAGTAAAGAGAGGAAGTAGTTTTCCATGTCGGTGGTTATTCTGAGTGGTGGTTTTGTTTCAGGTCTGCAAGCAGACCGCAGCAGCCGTCATGTTTGCCAGACTGTGTCAGCACCACGTTAAGGGTAAGCGAACAACAACAATCATCATTTTTAGATGTCGTGGGCTGTTTGAGCAGCTTTTCCAGGGAGGATTTATACTGGAGAGGAACTGAAAACACCTACTCTTATAGCGATTTTTTCCTTGGAGGATATGGATAGGAACTAAAAACACTCATTCTTAAAGCAACTTTCCTTGGGAGGATATATTGTTGCCTGGTGCAATAATTCATCTTGGCGTATATCCCGAACGGGTGTTAAAAAAATAAAAAAATAAAAATATTACATCTCAAAAAAGGTTGTACTGAGGAAAATGAAAAATGTTTATTTGTAATAATAGCTATAAATGAACTTCAGCTAAATACGCGTGTTAGTTTTGTTTTAAATAATCTGAGAAGTGTTTACATTTAGCCCTAGACCTTGAGATTTTAATTCCTCTTTACGTTTTATGTGCTCCCGAATCCAAAATAGTGGGTCTTGCAGTATTATATGTTCCCATGTTGGTTTATATAGCCGAGATGGTTCTATGGATTTTCTTTAATAGAGTAGAAACTATTTTCTTAATACAAAATTGCCTCTGTTTTACTTTTTTTTTTGCTTTTTTTTTTGCAGACACAAAAATTTCCCGGTGCTTTCCTGATTTTTCAGGTACGTGGCATCTCTGCTCAAACTTTATATTTAGATATTATATGATCATACCTGCTGACTTTTTTTAAATCGACTCTAGCATTTAAATTGAGGGTATATTACAAAAAATTTGATTTGATAAAACCAAAATTTTCAAAAAGGCTCTAATGATTTTGTCTAAATGGATATCTAGGGAGGGTTTGACACTAATTTGTTTTGGGTGAAAATTCTTTTAAGGATAATTTACTGCTGATATTTGGGTAATATTTTACGTAAAAAATAGCACTCTATACTTTTTTAGTTGAAAAAATTGTTTAAATTAAGTTTACTGATGATTGATTTTGGAAAATTTGAAATATTTTAAAAATGGCTTTTACAATTTGGTTTAAAATGGGTATTTGGTAAGATAAATAACTGTATATATTTATTTAAACAATTATTTAAGGCCAGTTTACGGCTGACTGCTTTTTAAAAAATTCGAAATTTTTGACAAATTAAAAAATTGAAAAAATAAATGGAAATTTTTAACAAATATAAATTCACACAATAAATACAACACAGTGCAAAACCATTTTTCTGAATCATTAAACATTTTATATAACAAGAATATAGGCCAAATTATGTCAATTTTCAAAAAGGAAAATACACTAAGCAATATTTAATAGCAAGAGTAAAATAATAATATATGAATATTTTCGGCATTTCAAGTCAGTGATATGATTGGGTCTGTTTCCTAAAGTTACAATTTTTATATGTGGACGAAAGTTGGAGAGTGAGAGTATTAAGCCTAGCCCAATTTTTTTTTTTTTTTGCACCTTGGGTTAAACGCTGTTCCCATATTTCCAACTGAATTCTGAAGCATCTCAAGTGGTTTTTATCTGTTAAGTTAAATGAATATATATACATATACATATATATATATATATATTATGAATGTGCTAAGTAATCCCTCCTTCCCCCTCTCTCCCCCAGTCCTGGGTTCATGCGATTCCTGTGCTTAGAGTTGTTATTTATTTCGGTGTCAATATTTGCTAGTGGCGTGGTATGAGTGTAACTTGGTTACAAACTAATTAATATTTTATATTAATTAATACTCATTTTGTAGCCTGCCTTTAAGGCAAGGTGTAATACCTTAACTTCATTAGAGTAAATAAAGACATTTAAATAAATACATAAAATAAAACTCCAATCTCCTTGTGACAGAGCAGAGCAGAGTCTTGATAGACTGACACTTTATACCTTCCAACAACCGATATGGGTGCCTGTTAAATATTGACTCTTCAGCGGTTCCCAAACTGTAGTACACGTAACACCAGTAGTACGTACAATTATTCACGGTGGTACGCCGTTATAAGCCAAACAAAACAAGCAAATTTAAGTCGGAAAAAGATAGAGCCTCATAAAATATTATAAATATATTACGACAAAGTCTAACTAAAAGTAAAACAGATTTAATCACTGATTCAAGCTCAGACAGCCGGTGCAGCCGCGCATTATGTTATATCCCTGGGCATCATAAAAAATGTATCAAAATAGTACATATTCAGCATTATAATGGTGGAACTCCAATTGTTATTTTTGAAATAAATTTGAAGGAGGAACGTTGCCTATAGTCAGATCAACACAGGATCCACTTGGGTGGCCACGTGGTCTACGGCGTCACTATCGTAATAGACTGGACTGCCGAAGACTTGGAGATCTGGATTCGAATAATTGATATTTTCCCCTGAATTGTTTTCCACTCATCTCCAAGCAAATGTGGGTACATTTCCTCTGAATTCAACCTTATTTATTTTTAACACTTCAGCGTAATTATTAAATATGCGTATAACCCAAATAGATAGTAGGACGCGGTGGGGAAAAAAAATTGTACGGTGCACCGAACATACTTTCTGTCGCTTTTATCTCTAAGTAGCCATTTACTAAAAATTCCTCAGATTTGTGAAAGGAAATACTTTGTTGTAGAAAGATCATAGTTGAAATAATATACACTGTTAATCACTTACTTTAAGGTATTAGGAACTAGGAGCAATGTTTACAGAAAAATTGAGAAAAGAGAAACATCTTTGTCAAACAAAGCGCAAAAAAATAACATTTCTTTTCAAATATCTGAATTAAAAAAATTTACATTTTCTTATAACTAATAAATGATTGGTTTTATAAAAATGTATTTTATATAAAATATTTTTATCTTTAGTAGTACTAAAATTTTACAATGATAAGCTATTTTGTGTCTCAAATAGTTGCAGAGAAATGATGAAAATTGGAAAATTACCCGTATGTAAGCAAAGTAATTTTCATGAGAAAATGAGAAATTACAACTTTTTTATAATAATAAAAACAGCGCATGGATATAAAATTTATTCAAAATCATTAGAGAGCAATTTGAGAAAATTGATTTTTTTCTCTTTTTGCCGTTCAGTAAGCTACCCTTAATTTTAGGGCTAGACATCTAATCCCAAAAACACCTCGGGAGGACCTTAGGAAAACCCCAGCTAACAAGTTTTAGCCCTACCGGTAAAATAGTTTCAGCTCTAGCCAAAGGTACAGACAGACGGACAGACAGACAGAAGGACGAACGAACAGACAGACGGACGAACGAGCGAACGAACAGACAGCATTGGGAAAACAACTTTTTTGTTTCAGAAGTCATGAAACGTCGACATTTATTAAAATCTCGATTTTAATTTTTTTTTTTTTTACGATCACAATATTTTCTCCCCGAGGTGTCGAGAGAAAGCAAAAGGAAGTCAATTTGGCCTATAAAAAAATAAGTGATTCACCAATAAAACAGTACGTAATGAGATATTTGTATTTTAAAAATCTTTCATAATTTATTTAATGACATGTGCAAATTTAGTAGTTGAGACTCTTAAACTTATTTTTTTAATCTATTTGAAGTTTTTAACGTGTTTTTTTTTTCTGAACCGACTGATTATGACTTATAAACACGACCTATAAACTAAATCAAATCTAGTACAGACACAACATCCAGCCCCTGGCCATTAATTCATCAATGTGAAAGGGGAAACCCACATTTCACCATTGATTAATTTTTCGGTCATACCGGGAATCGAACCCGGCACGGTTATCTCAGTAGTCAGACACGCTACTGACTGAGCTAAAGTGTCAGGCTTAATAAAGCGGCTTGTAAACGTTCATCGGATGTGTTGAATATAAATTGTATACAGTTTATTACCATAAGAATATTTTTCTTTAATCCTGGTATTTTTTAGCACAATTTTTTATTTTCTTGCATAGATAGACAGTTAAAGCTTGTGGGCTACATGAAAAATACGCGACGGGCCACATTCGAACCGCGAGCCGTAATTTGCCCAAGGCTTACTATTCCTAACTACAAGATCCACGTCACTCTGTTTCGTGCAGGACATGTGGAAAGAAAGGGTTCGACTAGATGGGTGTGTAGAGGGAAAGGGGGGGACCCGAAGTAAACATCAATAATAAGTCTTTCGTAAGGGCACGACAAAGTCAATCGGTTGTGTTTGGAGTTGATCGGAGCAAGGCACAAGAGGCGGCGATAGAGGGCCTATTCTGTCGCTCGAGATATCTCGGAGGAACACAGATAGACTCTGGCCTTTGTGTGTCCTTTATATATTGATTATTAATGTCCACTTTTGAAAGGAAGATTCTTTTATGAAATACTAACTGATATTTTCGCAACCAACATTAACTATGTATTTATTTGTGGTATTTAACGTGCACTTTTTAGAGCACCGACTGATTATATCAGCACTCGAGAATTTCTATGAGCGAGAGTGAAAGGGTCTACCAATTTTGCCGAGAAAGGTATTTTCACATAACTTCCAGGGTTCTCCTACATGTCACAATCGACATGGGACCGATGGCTTTACTTCCCCTCCGAAGGAATTTGTACTACGGATTTTTATCGCTCAAGAAAAATCCATCAACCCTGGCTGGGTTTGAACCTACGAACATCTGGTCCTGAAGCAAGTATTTTAACTCAAGATAATCTAGCGTTGCTTAACAATTTTTCCTTTCCCTGACTGACTTCCGGTGATGAAGAGTTTTGAATTCCGTACGGATGTACTCTTTTAAAAAATATATAAATGGGGTCCTAGTTTACAATCACACAAATATGTTTTTTGTTTTTATTTTCACACCACGTCTCACAACGATGTATGAGTATGATATTGGTGTAGGGAGGATAAGGAAGCTATAATTTAGAGGTAATACATCAGCATTTAAATGGAGGGAGAGTGTATTACCATTTAAGAAAATCTCCCTCGGTAAACCCAGCGATGTTTCTAACCCTCCAACCTCCCCATTACTAGCAAACCAAACTAAAATATCTGGACATTTAGACCACATGCTCGGGTATTGAAGAAATTGCTATGGTTAAACCTTGCATGTTTACTCTGCAAGGTCTTAATACATAACTGGTTTTCCCTTTCACTTACACCGGCAGCGTGCGTGATGTTAAGTTGTTCAACTCCAGCGCCATAAACAGGGGGGTTACAAAGTGGTAGCTGGTTGTGTGTGTGTGTGTGTGTGTGAGGGGAGGACCTTGAGGGGTGTAGGTGTAGGAATGATACTGCTCTATCGAAACAAAATAATATATAACCGCCAACAAAAATATACCTTGGGTATCATAGTAGAGGCTATTCATGGACAATTAAAACATTTGTGTGCCTAACGCCCAGGGGGTTCCCAGATTTTAGCCCGTGGGCCATTTATGACTCTTGAGCAATTTATTTGCGGCTCATAGCATTTTTACCGCATTCTACGTGTATTTACCCAAATCAAGAATATATCAGAACATATATTTTTAAAAAAATTAACATTTTCTTATCACATGACTTGATGTATCAATATTATTAAAAACTAGCAATCCCGTACGGCGTTGCCCGTGACCCCTTCAAAAATTTGTTAAAAATAGCCTAATGAAAAAGCTAATTAAAAATTTAAAAATCCTGTTTCGAGGTGCGTTTGGACCCCCTTCCGTCCACCTATGTTAAACATTTCAGATCTCTGCGTGCCGTAGATTTGGCTGGACATCGCACACAAACAAACAAACACACACAGACAAATACTTCCTTTTATTATTATAGATGTTTTATTAAATTTTGTAACGGTCAAAAATGTATCTTATCTGAATTTGATGGCATTCATACTTTAAATTTAATATTAATTAATATTAGCACCACGTCTTACTACCCGTTCGGGATGTACGCACTTACGCTAATGTGTAATGGTAGGGTTATTGTGAGATAAAATGAAAGACCTACAGTTTAACGTGGAATCCGAACCACGGTGGAGGCCTGGCACTCCAAAATTTAATATCCATCCACGGCGAGCCACTTATTGCTCTAAACATTCACTCCTACGCCTGGGAGTCTGCTCGATCACTAAGCACGTCAAATGAATGATATGATCAACAACTATCACCCTTATCAGCTACCCAAATTGGCGGGAGCGTGGGTAATGTACCAACTTTATCTTGTCTGAATTGCCTGTGATGGGGAGGTCGGGGTTCATATCCTAGCCGGTGCTAATGAGGTGGTCTCTTGTTCTTAAATAATTCACAATGTCCTTAAAGGCGCGTGCTAGCGCGGGAAAATAAAACAATTTAATATAGCAATATAATATATAAGTTATATAATAAAATGAGCCATTAAACGCGTCAAGTAAGACTTTGTTTGAATAATCGCCTCACACTCTCGCCACTAGGGCTAGAGTAACAAAACAGATGATTTCTCGCCTCGAGACAGGCGCAGTATGCAATGCGCAAAGCTCCGACGCTATTCGGGTTAAGCGATGCAACGTGTTATTTAGCATGTACGAAACTACCAAAATATATATTTTTGAATAATAAATTGATAATTTAAAAAGTAAATTAGTTAAAAATTAACTATCAATAACCTGTTTTTAATTTTAGAGCTAAATTCAATATCACGATTTCGGCTCGAGGCATACCCATAAACAATCTTAATAAGTTTGAACGAAATCAATTAAACCGTTTTAGATGCAGCCCCAGGTACAAATAGAATTGTTAAATCCACTCTTTTAGTTTGGGGACCCATAATTAATGAGAATCCATAATAATTTTGAAGTCTTTCATTTTCACGATTACATCACTTTATCTATGATAAATAAATAAAAGAGAGAGAAAAAGTATCAGCTTGCTAAACTAAACAAATACACAGCTGTTTTATTTACTTGAGAATAAATCATAGTCGCTCCTTTATTGAATCATCCTTAATTAACGGTATATAAGCACAGTCCTTCGGGCGAGGAGTAAGGGGAATGACTACAGTTATAAGGGAGCCTGATTTAATACTGGGTGGGGTATTTGTGAGTGTGGACTTATCCGGTTACCCAGCTACAGTCCAATTTTCATAGGAAGTGCCTTATCTCACATCTAGAAAAGTTACTTGGTCTACTTTCACGTATGCATACGTCAAGTCATACCATATGAAGCTATCACTTTTGAAAGAATGATCAATTCCTATAAAATATCACTAGTAAAATAAATATGCATGTATTTTCTAAAAGGTTCCTCTTAAGAAAATTGGACTGTATTTATGTGTGTGTGTGTGTGTGTGTGTGAATTATCCTGTTACTTCAGATACTGTCTCAAATTGGGATATCAAATATCCCCTAGATAGGAAAGGTGTTATCTCAACATGACTCGCAAACTAAATTGACTTGTAAGGCGTATACTCCATTCACGGTAGGAATTACTCTCTGAAAGGTCTTTTTTCCTACCAATATCCAAATATATAATAGATTTCTGGATGGGGAAAAAGGCCTTTTAGAAAACAATTCCTACGCTGAACAGACTTTACACTTCCTCCTGGTCACCGCAACAAAAAAACGCTGCGACCAAGACGCCGGTCACGTTATTTATACGCTCATGTGTGCGACAGAGTCACTGTGTCGCTTGGCTGTAGTCTTGTGGTACGGCCACTTACAGCTCTATAAAAAGGCACTGCATGGCGACTTCTTGGTCGCGGTGATCAGTTCGCAAGTATGGACGTAGTCTTAGGTATACCTTACAAGTCAAGATAGTTTGGGAGTCGTGTTGAGATAACCTCATTTTTTAGAAAGGGGACATTTATTACACCAATTATTATTATTATTATTTATTTTTTATTATTATCACCGCGTCTTACTACCCGTTCGGGTTATACGCACTTACGCTAATGTGTAATGGTAGGGTGATTGTGAGATGAAATGGAGGACCTACAGTTTAACGTGGAATCCGAACCACTGTGGAGGCCTGGCATTCCACACATTCACAAGTTGTGATTAATACACGTCTTGTCAGAGGTGAAGGAAGGTTTGGGCAATATTACACCAATTAAAAACGAAATAGTTTACATTCTTATATATGTAGCTTACGGAGTTATTTTTTATTGTTCGTTTATGCCTATGAAATCAGTGCCTTTAAACTACAATTACGAGAAATTATAGGCTGCATAGCTGCGTTCATTTCTTGACGATAAATTAAGGTAGACTGTACTTTGTGCTATTACAATGATAAATGGTTATTCCGCGTGCTCGATGTTGTAAAAGCCATTGTAAATACCACTACCGGCAGTGATGGGGAGCCTGAATATGAACTTGCAGGCTGTGGCTTAATCCAGACTTGATGCCGTAGGAAAATGTTTACTTATTTCAGTAGCGGGGAACCTTATTTGTATATTGGGAGGATAGTTATAAAACATGTTTTTTGATGGACTTAGACCCTCAAGCTGAATGAAGGTTGCTCCTTTCACTTCCGATAAATGTTTGGAAACTGTATGCCCCTAGAAGCTATTTGGAGTGGTCTTTGTATAGAATTCTTTTAAAAATTTGGATTCCCCCCAAAAAGCTATTTATTCTAAAATGCTGCTAGCCTGGATTTTGTTTTTTTAAATTAAACTCTTTTTTAAGCTGTTTATAAATTAATTATCTCCATCCGGAAATATTTTAAAATTTGGGTGCTCCTAAAAGCCATTTGAATTGTTCATCGATCGGCAAATTTTTGAAAATTGGATTCCTTTAGAGGCTATTTTAAGTTGTCCTCGCCTATAAATCTTTCGAAAATTAGACTCCTCTAAAAGTTATTTAGACTGGTCTTCAAAATTTTTGGGGGGGAATTTGGATGCTCCTTTAAGTTATTTGGAGTGGTCCTCAACTGACTATAGTTTTGAAAATTGGATGCCTTTAAAAAACTATACAGAGTGATTTTCATTTGGATTAAAAAAATATTAAATGCCTTTCAAAACTATTTGAAGTGATCCTTCCTTAAGTTCCTCTAGAAGCTATTTAAAGTTTTATGAAAGGCCATATTTCAGCTTCATATTTGAAAATATTAGATTGTAATGAAACAAATTATGAGATGGGAAAATTTATTGTATAGGGAACAAATCTTTACCCCGTTTCCACTACCACTGACCCATTCTTTCTAGGACAGTAACGTAACAAGAAACATTTTATGTTTTAGTGGGGAGAACGTTTGGAATAAGAGGTTTATATCTTAGCACTAATCTTAATTTCCACGATAAAAAAGTTAATTTTTTTACTTTCTCTTAAGGCGGCCTTACACTAAGGCAACAAGAGGCAGCATGTAGCATGCGACATGTTGACTCAATGTTGTATGTCGGAGAGCACAACTCCTTGCGATTTTTCTAGCATGCTACAAAGTATCTACACCAAAGCAACAAAATTACCCCTGTTTACAATCGCCAGTCTGCTTCAAAGATGTCATCTAGAACGACGATTGCGGCCGCAGCTTATTTTATTCTTGCTGAAGAGGTAAATAATCGGAGGAGGTGAGGAAGGCGGTGGAACAGACAAGTGTTTGTAGGACGAGATTTATCCCTACAAGATTTCGTATCACAACTAGTTGATATTAGTAGTAGTTTTTGTCTGGCCTTTGTGTTCGAGATCGAACTGGGCACGAAGATTATTCATTTTCTTCTTTAAATTTGGAACGTCACATTCATTCTAAGAATGCTTATTTATTTATTGAATTAATTATCTTGAATACTTTAATAAGATATTACATTAATTATAACTATCTCTCAATAATTCACATAGAACGTTTATTCACTATGAACAGCACTCAATTTACAATTAATATGCAGCTATGAAAACAAGTTGAAACCCATTATAATTTTATTTTTACACTAAAATCATTTAGAAAAGGATGTATTGACCAAATGATTGTAATATTTCATCCTAATCTGATAAATTAAGTTATTACAACATGCAATTCAATTACTTGAGATTTGTTCATATGGATATTAATTGGAAATAGATACTATTCATAGCTCTCTGACAATTTTTAGAAAATATCCACCTTTTTGTTGTCTTTATAATCAATTAATTGGTGATCCCAAAGTATTTCACGACTCCTATACTCTTCAATAATCTTAAGTTTTTTTCTCATTTGAGCAATCCATCTCGAAACACTGAAACTACGCACTAGAAACAATTAAAAAAAACTCAAAATAGGGGCACGGAATACAACGAACAATACGCTCAGTCTCACGGTTTTGTTGCCTCTGAACCCACTGCCGTCGGGAAGGTAGCAACACGTGGCAACAAGCAACTTTTGTAGCAAAGTCGCATGCGGCAGAGGAAACAGAAGGCAACATTATCGCATGATACATATTGCCTCTTGTTGCCCCAGTGTAAGGCCGCCTTTACAGAGAAAGTATTGCAATAGTGAACACTTTCAACCACAATATTATGATGAATATTGACGTTTTGCATGCCTCCAAACTTATAAAAAAAAGTGAGTGTTACAATTCTTATCAGTCTGTACCTGGCCCTTAACGGTTTTATGAAATTTCGTTCAACATGTATGTTATATGGTCTTGCCTGGAGGTTAAATCGTGACTTTGAGTCTAGCTTAAAAATTAAGGTTAGTCAAATACTATCAAATTTTGAAAATTTTTGGGAAACATTTTGAAAACAGCTTTAACGATTTCGTTCAAAATGAATCTTTGGAGAGTGTTTTACATGGTCAACATCATTAGGTCATCAATCTTGCGATTAGTTTGCTTCAGCTCTCCGATTTGACCTATCCTGGGCTACATTTTTTTATCTACATCATTGTATCTTCTTTTGCCAACATCATGATAAATGCACTGCATACTTTTTTTTTTTGGGAGACAAATTAATTTAAGAATAGTTAACTGATGAACAATTTTTGAAAATTTGGTTTCATACTGTAATTAATCATATGAAAAAGTCTGTATGATTGTGTCATCATTTGCAGCATTTTAACTTTGACCGAAATATTCTGAAGAGATTGAAATTAACATTTTGTTCCCGAGTCTTCGCCATACATAAATAAACATGGAAAAATAGCACCTATACAAGATAATCGAACTTGGTTCATTTGTGTTAGCATATTAAAGCTATACCACCGCGTTATATTGGATCACTTTATGTTCTGGGCAATATATTTTCCTCATTATGTCAAGTAGGACTCTAATATATACGTGAGATTGTAGACTGCCTTAAATATTGAGTGAAATATTCTTACCTTGGGCACAATACAATAATATATGTCTTAATGGCAGAACTTTGTAAAAAAAAGACAAAGCTTCCGGGATAATTTCCCATAACAAAGTGATTTTTTCAATCAACCCACAATAAAGCTATACTGACGGAACACCCGCTGTCAGCTGGCTAAGGTATTGCCAACTTCCGTGGGTAGAGGGTTTCATGTGGTCAGCACAACGAACCCTTCAGACGTTAATAATATATATATATACATAGTAATTATATACATTTATAAGTACATATACATATGCACGGTTCGTGTCAGCTCCTGAATAACCGCAACCTATTCTACTCTGGTGTTGTGCTCAGTCCATGTCAGCTCCTAAATAACCACAACCTATTCTACTTTGGTGTTGTGCTCGGTCCATGTCAGCTCCTGAATAACCGCAACCTATTTTACTCTGGTGCTGTGCTCGGTCCATGTCAGCTCCTAAATAACCGCAACCTATTTTACTCTGGTGTTGTGCTCGGTCTATGTCAGCTCCTGAATAACCGCAACCTATTCTACTCTGGTGTTGTGCTCGGTCCATGTCAGCTCCTGAATAACCGCAACCTATTCTACTCTGGTGTTGTGCTCGGTCTATGTTAGCTCCTGAATAACTGCAACCTATTTTACTCTGGTGTTGTGCTCGGTCTATGTCAGCTCCTGAGTCACCGCAACCTATTCTACTCTGGTGCTGTGCTCGGTCCATGTCAACTCCTGAATAACTGCAACCTATTTTACTCTGGTGTTGTGCTTGGTTTATGTCAGCTCCTGAAAAACCGCAACCTATTCTACTCTGGTGTTGTGCTCGGTCCATGTCAGCTCCCGAAAAGCCGCAA
This sequence comes from Timema bartmani, assembly GCA_902151455.1. Taxonomy (NCBI): domain Eukaryota; kingdom Metazoa; phylum Arthropoda; class Insecta; order Phasmatodea; family Timematidae; genus Timema; species Timema bartmani. The sequence continues at coordinate 51,407 of CABFWB010000032.1, forward strand.
ACCTATTCTACTCTGGTGTTGTGCTCGGTCCATGTCAGCTCCCGAAAAACCGCAAACCTATTCTACTCTGGTGTTGTGCTTAGTCCATGTCAGCTCCTGAATAACCGCAAACCTATTCTACTCTGGTGTTGTGCTCGGTCCATGTCAGCTCCTGAGTAACCGCAACCTTTTAAATTCCAGTGTTGTGTATAAGATATAAGACTTTGATATTTAATTATTTTTTCTTAATGTATTGATTCAATTTACAATGTTACATTTGATTAAACCAGAATATAAATTAAAATTACATATGGTAATTTGAGAACTCAGAATATTATAAATTAAGATGTTTTGAATAAATTGATATAAATGTTTGAAAACAGAACCTAAATATATACATACAGCTATGCAAGTGATATAATACGAGTATAATGAGGTTTTGATAAAAGGTTTATGAAAATTAAAAAACTTTTATGGAAAATGTTGGAATCTAGTTGAAATTTAATTTTATGTTATTACATAGAATTAACTCATTTGTGTATTTGAACAAATTTTAATTAGAATAATAATAAAAATTTAAAAATAATTTATTCTACTAACCATCACAAGTGAGATTTGTAAAAATTATTAAAATGTGCTATGAAATGGTTTTCACTTATAAAAATTTGCAAGCTATAATTGAGAGTAAGGTTATGTTTAAAAAGGTATTTGGATGTGATTCCTTAAATACTATAGTAATTTGGACTAATAAGAATCTAAGTTTAAAGACAATATTAACAAAGATATATAATTGAATTTACAAGTAGATCTTGTAAAATTCAAAGTGTCATAAAATTCTTAACACATTAAATGATTTAGGCTACTATTTCCAAATATGACTCAGTCAGGTTATGCACAAATCAAAAACCATTACTTAATCATTATAATACATTTGAACATATAAAAATAAAAGGTTAAAAATAATAATTAGTCCCTGCAGACCCCTGAGTCACCGCAACCTTTTCAGCTCCAGTGTTGAGCCCACCTATTAAAATCCAAGATTAAAGAATTATCCACCTTGGATGGACAATAATTTATTTACTTTTGCATATGGTAGTGGCTCAAACAACATTATTCCAAAGCACTGGCCACGGTCGGCCCAAATTATTACCTGATTAAGGCTGCCACCTATATCAAGGGAACTAACCTCACGGTGAAGACTTCTATTGTGAAAGACAGTTCTGAAACTTATAAGCCACTAAAAGGTGACCTAGTGGTCTGGGGGTAAAGTGTCAGACTTCTGTGCTGAGGGCCGGAGGCTCAATCCTCGGTCCCAACACAGCTTTATCTGATTGACAAACCCTTCCTTCACCTCTGACAAGACGTGTATTAGTCACAACTTGTGAATGTGTGGAATTCCAGGCCTCCACCGTGGTTCGGATCCCACGTTAAACTGTAGGTCCTCCATTTAATCTCACAATCACCCTACCATTACATATTAGTCAGTGCGTATAACCCGAACTGGAATTAAGAAGCGATGCTAATAATAGTAATAATAGTAATAATAATAATAATAATAATAAATAAATAAATCAATCAATCAATGTTTATTTAGGATTTAAAAGAAAATTACATAATTGATTTTTTGATACAATCCCGAAGTATCTAAAGGTACATCTTCAGGTCTTGCAGTTAAATAATACAAAAAAACATAAAAAATTATAATAATAAAAATATTAAAAACACTTTTTTTTTACACATTTCCTCTCAAAAATATTTACATAGTTGTTTGAAGCATGCCTTGAAGTATCCAGTCTTTAATTTTACTTTTCGCTATGTTTACATGAGGAATTTCTCGGAGTGTTGGTGGTAGCAAATTAAACAATTTGGGGATGGTACATCTCAGTTCCTGTTTACCATAGTAATCAAAGTATTTGCCGTTTGTATACACTTCTTTGTTAGAAATTGAGCGGGTGTTAAGGGAATGGGTTTTTATTTACTTGTATTTATCGGAATGGTAATATACTATAAAGAGGCTGTACTCATATAATTGCTTAAGAAGTAGAATTTTATGTTTAATGTATGTCTGTTTGCTAGCATTTTTGGTACCAAATATAATTTTCAGAATCTTTTCTTGTAAATGTAAAATTTTGACTGTGTAACATTCTGTCGTTCCTCCCCAGATGGATATGCCATAAGATATTATTGATTGAACTAATGATTTATATATTATTACTATCATTTTGATATCCAAGTACATTCTAAGATGGTAAAAAACATATGTCAATCCTTTTAGTTTGTTCTCAAATTTTTGTATGTGCTTGTCCCATTTATGATGTTTGTCAATTATTAGTCCAAGGTAAGTATGACTGTCTGTTGCGTCCAGTTTTTCGATACAGTCACAACATGTTTGTGTCCGGTTATGTAAACAATTATAGCTGTGATGCTTAATAGTGACTCAATTCTCAACTAAATCTTATATTGTGATCCTATTAAAATATAAATATTTGTTCGAGGAAAGCAAGGTCTATGTTTCTAACCATTTACGTTAAGTTCGGAACTGTGACATTTCGCGTGAAACGTCGTCTAAAAACAATCTAGTTCCAACTTTCAATAATTTTTTTTAATTATAAAACTTTATACTACAAGAAAAGTGATAACTTTCACCTCTATTTTTGTATGAATCGTATTTTGAAATAATATATAGTTTATTAAATAACACGGGAATTCAGGATATCTACATGACCTCGATAAGTGGCCCACCCTTAGTGCTAAATTACAGAATTATCTCGGACACCACCCAGGATTAAACCGAGGACTTGTGGTCTGTCTCCATCCCTACTTGACCATAAAGGCCTTACGACACGCATGGATTGAGAAATGCATGCAGGTTATAAGAAAAACTACATGACTTGTCATTCTTGATCTACCTTCACTGGATTTATTGATAAGTGAAGGGAACACAGGTTGCCCCCGGACGATGCCATCAATCTTTCAGTGAACATCTTAGAAATATTTTTTTTACTAAGGCAGCTGTTACCAAAGTTGAACAAGCGGGCCACTAGCGGCTGAGTCATCTGAGTCTATCATAGTAACCGGCGACGCTAGTAATATGTGCCTAAATTATTACAGCCCGTAATTATAATAATTAACTTAGTTATAGTAATAATTAGTTATCATTATAATAATTATTTTTATTAATGAACTAACTTTTTTAGCACCGCGTCTTATGCTAGATTTACACATAAAAAGCTACGCTATGCTATGCTACGCCATGTTGCGCAACTTCTGCCCGTTCGAGTTATACGCTTATGTACTAACTACGCTAATGGTTTTACGGACTAGGAAGGTTTTATTGACGGGAAGTGTACCAACATTTGCGTGGAGGGAGAGTGGAAAACTATTTTGGAAAAAACCTCCCTCAGTACACCCGACTGAGATTCGAACCTCGATCAACCTGTCATCGGTAGTCTAGTTCACTGCTAGAGTAGCGCGTTAGACCTTGCGGCCTACGAGGCGGGTAGTGGACTATCTAAATGAAAACACTACGTTGTAATTTGAAACGTATTTGAATATTTGACACAGGCATCGTAGAATTTGACCAGAAACTTTTTAAATGAAGAAAAAAGGTTCTGATAAGACTACCTAATTCCCATGACAGACGTTCAAAAAACTATTGAGCTTACTATGTATACAAATCGAACTAAACGTATATACTGAAGCAATATTTTTTTAATTTTTGTCACAAAAAACTGGAACATTACGTACCTTAGCTCACGTTGCCTTTCATCTAAACCTAAGGCGCTGGGGTGGGATAACTACGCCAAATAATCCGTATTGAAAGACCACCCTGAATCAGAGAAGTAAATGATCATGACACATTTACAAACAAATGAAATAACAAGTATTAAAACAATCCCATGTTCGTATTGCGTTCTGTCGACTCGTCTCGTGCGGATCGAGGGTCTTAGCTCCTCCCCCCCTGACAGGTCTAGGTCCGGGACACGAAGCCCTCCCATATTTTCCCACGCCGCTATAGCCCTTCAAACATAAATTTGTACAAACAAAAAAATAAATACAAAAATACATACCTTCTTTCGAGTTTTACTAACCAGGACACCTCGTCCCAGATTCACGCATACCGTTTAGGTAGAGAGAAAACAATCATGACTTGGCATGGTAAGGATGCAAGGGGGGGAGGGGGGGGAATGGCACGCAATTATACATGTTCGTTTCCACTATGGTGTAGCTTATAAGATAGCCATAGTGTAATACGTCAAGGTAAGACTGATACCTTTCAAGGTAAACAAAAGGTACATATTTTTCATAGGATATTATTAAAACATTTCATTTGTTTGAAGTGTTTAACTTGTACTTTCTGAACTGACTGATTAAATCAGCACAGGACTTAAATAATAACTTAAATCTAGAACAGACACAACATCCAGCCCCCGGCAGTTAATTCATTACTTTGAAAGGGTTAACCCACATTTCACCAATGATAAATTTCTTGGCCATGCTGGGAATCGAATCCGGGAACCTTAGCTCAGGAGACATACACGCTATCGAGTTATTAAAATAACCCGCTTCGGTGGCCGCCAAGCTATTGGGGACGGGGAAATAGGGGTTCAAATCCCTGTAGGGTGTGCTGATGGTTTTCCTATAGGTTTTTCAACACTCCCTTAATGCAAATGAGGGTACACTCGCTCTAAATTCAACCTTCTTCAGCCCTAACCACTAGCGTAATTAGTACATAAACGTAAAACCCAACCCGGTAATAAGATGCGGTGCTAAATAATAAATAAAAAAATATTAAAACAATCAGTTTGTCCCTTGTAAACACAATTGATCACACTGCATATTGTATAAGACATCAGTCTCACAACTGTCAGTGACTAGGATTTCAAGCTTAAAATATCGTCCGGGTGTTACTACCCTCCTTCGCTTTAAAACTTAAATTAAGTCTTAGTAAAAAATTGTGTTAAGCATGTTAGTTAATATTAAAAGCTCGCTTCGATGGCCCCATGATCTAAGACGCTACTCCCTCAGTAGCTTAGATTGCCGATGACGAGGAGATCGAGGTTCAAATCTCGATGAGTATACTGAGGGTGGCTTTTTACCAAATGGTTTTCCATTCTCCACGTAAATGCAGATACATTTTCTATAAATATAACCTTTTTCATCCCTAAAACTGCTGGCGTGATTAGTGCATAAACATATAACCCGGACGGGTAGCAAGACGCGGTGCTAAAAAAAGATGATATTAATAAAAAAGTTTTTCTCCTCCTTCTTGAGACGTTTCCCAAAATAATTTTAGTTTATGGTCAAATTGCCATTGAAAAACTTTAATAGACATCTTAAAAGGTTAGTACTTTCATGCAGGCTACTCGTGCATTCATCCACCCGCACAAGCTGTCACGTGGTATAGGGCATAGTTTCGCACTGGAGTAGCGAGAAACTCGAATTTTGAGTTTCGGCCGAGTACACTGAGATTTTTGTACCTTTTATTTCGAATCTTCTTTTAATCTTAATGCGGATCAATCCCCTTTACATTAATCATGCTCCCCTAGGCTTGATCTCTCGTTATGGTCGGTTCAAGAGTGAAAAAAGTATACAAAATACCTTCTAAATTACGATTTGGCTTCGAAACAAAGATCAGATTCGACTTCGCTTTGAAAAAATTCTGGCTTTGACAGTTACAAATCTTTGCCAATAATGGTCTATTATTGCCATTCTGTTATGTTGAGAACAACTACGAAACACTATTAATATGGGGGGAAAAAAATCTTACTTATTTGAATTTGTAAGTTGTGTTAACAGCTTGATTTATCAGAATAAAGCTATATAAATAATTAAAATATAACAGTTTTATTGAGCATAAAAATAATAACAAAACATACATTCGAAGTAAATCCGAATTGAAAAAGTTGACTTCGCACACCGCTAATTTATACACATATTTTTGCGAACTTACAAACACATTTGAGCCATTGTAGCAACATAAGAGTACAACGTTAAAATCAGAAATTGCAAAGCTTCTTGCTCATAAGTGATAAGACAAACTCCGTACGAAGAAACTTAAAATTAGTATAGTCATCGCTCAGGATCGATCCAGGCCTATAACCATCATCCACGGAGGAAGACTTGCATCGTATTTGAACACATATCTTAAACAAAACGCTAACCAACCGTAGATACGATGCATAAATTCTTTCGCTAAACTTTTATTTAATTTCCTTCAATTTATTTTCTTCCAAATATTTAAAGAAAACGAATGCAATCAAGGTAACCTAAGTTTTACAGATTTCTATATATTTTAAATGATCTTAAGTACGGTGACTCCAGAAATAAATTAAATGATATAGTTAAGCATTAACGCGATTCCAGTCCTCTTATCCCAATCGACTACCACGCTTGGTGGTTGAATGTTTCACTAACGTTGTATATATATTATATATACGTATATAATTAGTAATTACGTATACAATACATGTGTAATTTTATGTATATAATATATACAACGTTAGTGAAACATTCAACCACCAAG
>CABFWB010000032.1:57916-92788 GCA_902151455.1 Timema bartmani
ATATATATATATATAAATATAAATGTATTTATTGCCCCGCGTTATGGTACTTATTCAGGTTATCTAAATTCACTCCAAGGCGTGATCCCGCAAGCGAACAATTCAGACCGAGCGGCCGCCACCGTTAGCTGTGCTAGTGCCAACATTTGCGGATAGAGGGTGTCATATGGTCGGCACACAGAACCCTCCAGCCATTAATCTCAGTTTTCTAGACCAGAGCCGCTATTTATTTATTCAAGTAGCTCCTTATTTGTCCTCACGAGGCTGAGTTTGACTACGTTACAGACCCACTGCTTAACATAAAAATTCTGGAAGAGCCGGGGATTGAGCCCGTGAGCTCTAGATATGTAGCCAGGAATTCTGACCACTAGACCGAATGCATGCATACATTAATTACGCTGTAGTGATATAGTTATGAGAAAGATAGAATTCAAGATAAAATTTACCCACATTTAAGAAATCATTTAGGGAAAACCACCCTCAGTACACCCGACCGGGATTTGAGCCCAGATCTCTCAGCCACCGGTAATATGTTCCAACGGGAGAGTGACGTGTTAAGAGTATACGACCGCCGATGTAGTCACTAGATATGTTAATACAAAATTATAATCAAAGACTTTACGAATACATCCTCTTTCACAATGATTCAAGGATCTGAAATGAATACTAGAAAATGTTACAAATTGAAAATTTACCATGACATGTTCATATCTGTAAGAAACGTGACGCTTTTTAAACTTTAGAATAAATAACCACATGATAAAATAAATGGTACGTAGCTCCGCTCTGACTTTCTCGCGCCATTGTCTAAAAATAAAGATATTTACTCAAAACTCGTAATATATGTGAGAAGAAATAATACACACTAGCAAACCCGAGCACAAATTACGCTATACTTACGTAAGACTTTTTTTACTCCCAGTTTTAGATTTTATAATTTTATTTTTAAAGGATTAAAGTCCTCATTTGTATATTTAGATCAATAAAAAAGGTTGCTATTGGGTCCCCAAGGGTCAACACTTCGTATTAAAATTTCGACTTCCAGTTAAAATTTTCGACATTTAATTAGGGGTTGCACATCATCAGGTCATCGCATTGCTATTAATTCCTTATTTAAAAATTTTGACCAGTAAAATAGGTAAATATTGACGATTGAGTCTAAAATGAAGGAGATAGAGCATTGCTGTACAAACATTTCCCCTAAGAGGTTATAGGAAAAATAACATGACCATTTTGAGAGACTTACTTCCTCTGTGGCATTGTAGAGATTATTGAATTAAAATTTAAGTAATGTATCTGTACAATAAAATATCACAATATTATATTAATAGATTTGCCAATATCTCAGAAACTATTGGTTTTATAAAAATATATTTCAAATAAAAGATTTTTATTTTTAATAGTACTACAATTTTTCTATGATAAGTTATTTAGTATCTCAAATAGTTGCAGAGATGTATTAATTTTCGCTTCAGTAAAGTAGACCTACCTTAAAAGTAATTTTCGTAGGAAAATGAAAATAGCCATTTTATTTATGATCTTAATCAATTCCTAGTTACGAATTTTAATCAAAATCGTTAGAGCTGATTATGAGAAAATAGATTTTTCTCTTCTCGTCCTTAAGGAAACCACCCTTAATTTTAGGGTTAGATATCCAATTCCTCGGGGCAACCCTATGAAAACACTATATATCAAGTTTTAGCCCGATTGGTATAATAGTTTAGGCACAGATACAAGGTACAGACTGACAGACAGACAGGTGGCATTGCGAAAACAACTTTTTTTGGATTCAAGGGATCATGAAACGTCGACATTCATCAAAATCTCGAGTTCAATTTTTTTTAAGATCACAATACTTTCTCTACCTGTATAGTAAAACTATATAGACACTAAAGTGTCCTCTTCATAAAAGTTGTGAAACCATTTTAATTTTATATGTACAGGTCTACTGGCGTTTCTAACTCGATATGAGATGATGAAAAAAAGGAAGGGTGGAAAATCGATAAAAAGAAGGGTGAGGAGGGAGGGAAGACGTAAGAATGAAAACTATCTTGTCGCCGTCGAAGCGTGAAAATTCAAATTGTTCTTGTGAGATGCAACGTGAAGTTAGTGTGGTTTTTGTTGGGTTTTTTTTGTTGTTGAGAATTTGTTGAAGCAGAACAGTTCAATCATCGATTTGCATACCTTGTTTAGCTAAGCAGTTCTTCTACCTTCTTCTCTTTCTCTCTTCTAGAGTGTGAGGTCGATACCAATCACGCGGAACAAGGCTTCACAATAAGGTGTCACTTAGGACTTAGGATAAATACCCCGAGCGTCACTTACATATTGGCCACGCGGGGGGGGATTGACTTATACATACCAATTTTCATGAGGAGGGCCTTATTTTACGACTGTAAAAGATACTAGATATACTTTCCCGTATTCATACGTCAGGTCATATGACCTGCAGCTGTAGCTTTTGATAGATATTATCAATACCTATAGTTCTCGCCTCAGGCAGGACCCGATGCTCGTGGGTTAAAGTTCAGCTGAGGTCGGCGGATTTTTCTTGAGCGATAACAATCCGTAGCACAACTTCCTTCGGAGACGAAGTAAAGCCATCTGTCTCATGTCGATTGTGGCAAGTAAAAGAGCCCTGGAAGGTATGTGAAAATAACTTGCCGGCAAAATTGGTAGGCCCTTTCACTCTCGCTCATAGAAATTCAGTGTGGAAGGCGACGGGGAACCACTACACTTCCTGAAATTATCTAGTACATGGGATTTCTACCAGATGGTGCAGGCCGCACTAACCAGCCGAAGGGCTGAGTGTATGCCCAGCTCCGGATGGATAGAAATCACCTCAAACCAACCTTCGGGTTGTTGACTAAAGAATAAGAAAAATAGCAATAATCACATAGTAGGCGAGTACGGAAACCACTCTTTAAATTCCAAAGGAAGGTTTGAAACATCAGAACCCAAGTTGAAGATAAAGGGACAGTTTTATAGTCAGACGCCTTAATTACGGCGTTATACCAAATACCAGATGACACCTACCTTAAATTGAATTCTGGTCTGGTCTTGAATTCTGTCATCCTGTATTTATTATAGCACTTCAACTTTGACATTTCAAAGCTTCGAACACGTCTATCAGGAATTAAAATCTTATTAATGTTGTACAAAAAATATGTTTGTTACTTCTAAAAGGCCCTTCCTATGAAAATCGGACTGTAGCATCGTCACACTCTTTTCAGGCATTTGTATTACAATAGTCGACCCCAGGTCTAGAGGACCCTGGCTCAAATCTCGTTAGTACTATATTTTCTACCCTCCCCACTATCCCAGCTCTATATGCACGTTAACTATCCTAGTGATGGTCTAAGACAGGGCGGGTCAACAAATTTTATAGGTCCCGATCGACTTTTACATTTATAAAAGGTCCCGCGATCACCCTGCGTTTAATTTTTTTTCCATACATATTATATTTATTCCTTAAACTCAATATTTCCTCCAATACTCATGTATCTGCCTTTATAGAAAATACATTAAATAACACTTAAAACACTTAAAAAACACTTCGTTTACGCTGAAAGGTGTCAGTCTTACCTTGACGGATTACACTATGGTCCTATCGTATAAGCTTTACCATAATGGAGCTATGTAAGGTAAGCTTACCTTTTTATGACGAAGTAGTTTTCTTACGCGATTAACTGAAAATTTCTGCGAGATCGACCTGTTGCCAACCCCTGGTCTTAGGCTTCGTTCTCACGTTAAACTAGACTGCCAATATGACAGGGAGATCGGGATTAGAATCCTTGTCGGGTGTACTGAGAGTGGTTTTTCCCAAATGGTGTCCCACTCTCCCACGAAAATTCGGGTACACTACCTCTAAATTCAACCTTCCTCATCCCTAACTCAGCATAATGAGGACATATGCGTACAGCCTGAACAGGTAATACAACGCGGTGGTTTTTTTTTTAAAAAAAGCTATCCTAACAAGGTAGGAATGAGGAGGTTGTATCAGAGGAAGTGAGCTCACATTTGCGTGGAGGAAGAGTCAGAAAAATACTCATCACACCCAGCCGGGATTAGAGCCCCGACCTAACGGACGCTATCAAACCTAACTGAATGAGCCTGATATTTAGACCACGTGACCTCCAATATGTATAATGCCGGGATCATGATCAACTTAACGTTAACTTAACGTAACGTTCACTTAAAGTTAACTTAAGGTATGTGTGATCACGATTCACGTAACTTAATGTAACAACTCGAGCCAAACATCTTAATTCTCAAGTGTAATCTGTGATTTGGACTATTAGTACAGTGATGATCTGTGAATGTTTACAGTTTTCAATCGATATAATAAATATCTATTACAAAACTTTTTTGATAAATTTAGCTTTCCTATTTTAGTTTAATTATTTTGTTTCAATGTCTGATCACTAGAACTTACGTTAAAGAGTCAACATTGGTCATAATACCAATAAATGAGTTACTAAATAGCCCTGTTGACCTCACTCGCATAATGATTGGCTGGCTAGATCACGTGATACCTTTCAAGTAACGTTCACTTAAAGTAAAAGACCTCCCAGGACATCTCTTACGTTAAGTCTGCAAGTCAATTCCATTTATACACACAAGGAGGTACTTTACGTTAAGTTACGTTAAGTTAACTTTAAGTTAACGTTAAGTTGATCGTGATCCCGGAATAATGTATTGATAAATATGTGTTGTATTATGTGGTTTTAATGAAACCTGTCTCAAATCCCGGGTGTTAGTGACTAAGATATTTACTATTTGTACGAGTATACAAGTTCGTCCTCTTATCCGATTAGTCAATATCTGAAACATAAGGGTATGTGTGTGTGTTAAATTCCTCGATTCCTGGCATTGCTGAAAAAATTATCAATGGTGGTGAACTGTGAGTTTCCCCTTTCACAGTAATAAATGGCGGCCGGGGCTGGATGTTATGTTTTTTCTATACAGAAGTTAGTTTATAAGTCGTGTGATAAAATAATCAGTCGGTTCAGAACGTGAACGTTGAGTACCTCAAATACATGAAAATAAATAAATTTTAAAAAAAACCCGAGAAAAGCCAAGTTCCCGAAACGGAGAAACAAATTAAAATAAATTAAACCTAAATTGTTTAATAATGTGCAACTAAAACCCATGAGTAGTATCTCCAAACTATTATTTTTAATTAGACCTTTGAGTATTTAAACTGACGTTTACTAAAGAAACATCTGCTACTATATTCAAAGAATCTGTTATACACCTCATCGTTCGTTGGAAACTTATAACTGAGAGTTTGTAAGACGAAGGATAGCTCACCACAAATACGGCCACCTTAATTAATAATTACGTATGTAAGCTTTAGCTCGCCGCTCATAAGGAATCCCCCTCCTCCCCACCTTCCCTCACCCCACACACCTACACTCAAGCCTCCGCAAATCATACACCTGTCATTCCGTAACAATAACTCATATTCCATTCATTGAGTTGATCATTTACTCGTTTTATATTCTCGTTAATGACGTAACAGATTGCTTGGGTCCAACGTCGCGGTGTTTGTTATTCACAATAAAGATGAGAATTGATCTTTTAATTAGGATCCCGCATCGGTGGGAACTCGGATTAAGGCGTCAAAACTTGTCTAATCTGGATTAAAAGTGACGGGGAGATCTTGGTTCGAATCCCAGCCGGTGTAGTGAGGGATCGTTTTTTCCTAAATAGGCATTCACTCTCCCTCCATAAAAATGTGGGTACACTAACTCAAAATTATAACATTATAATCCCCACTAAGGTAGCGTAAATATGACCGGCCTCATAGTCAAGTTATTAGAATTCCTGGATACTAGCCTAAAGGTCTTGGGTTCGATTTCAGGCGGTATCATAGGCATTTTCCCGAAGAAGAAGAATTGCTCCTATGGTCGCCATGGCCTAGTTAATTAGGCGTAAGTTAGGTTTAAGACTTTTACTGGTACCACATCATCATCATCATCATCATCACATCATCTAATCGGGGCGGAGTAACCGCATCTACATGGTGTCCTCAGAAGACTTTTACATATCCGCCACTGCCAGTAGAAGACCAGGAAATGTCTAGCTGACAAATCCTGGTGGCATACGCTAAAATATAAATGTAGATATTAGTACACCCCGAATAAATGTGAGATGTGTTTAATATACAAATAAAAAATAGGCATCATTATGTGGGCAAGACCGTTAAATAACCATATGTCGCTATCCGGCCCCTACCAAATGGGCAATTTGTAAGGATGGCTTCTGTGCAAGGAGTGATTGTCGGATAGGAGCGTTGAAAATAGTCAAACCTCGATTTTTGTTGAGTTTTATTGTAAACTATAATACTAGATGTGATGTCAGCTATAATTACTTAAGTAATTAAAACGATTCACCAGCTCAAGTCAGTCATTCTACCAACAGTTCTTCTGTACGTTTATATTGATCATCTAACCCTACCTCTAACTAGGGACAAAAGCGTACTTAAGTCCTGCCGTGATGCTCCCCCAGCTACTACTGTTCAAGTTTCAACCCTTTTTATAGTTTAAAAGTGAGTATTTAATCTTTTTGCTTAGTTAAATAACACTGATTTGTAGCTATACACAAATTAAGATGATTGTAATATCAACTTTGTTATATTATTGTGAACTGTTTTTATGTGGCTGACTGACTCAGGCTTTTAACACAAAGTTTAATTTCTAATTAAATTATAACATCGCGTCTTACTATCCGTTCGGGCTATACGCTTAAGTACTAATTACGCCAATGGGCTAGGAATTGGGAAGGTTGAATTTAGAGGAAGTGGACCCATATTTGTCTGGAGGGAGAGTGGANTTAGGGACCCCCCCCCCCTGTTCACCCGACTGAGATTCGAACCTGGTTCTCCCCGTCTTCGGCAGTCTAGCTTAACACGAAACTAGCACGTTAGCTAACTACGCCACCGAGGCGGGTCTTTAACACAAAAGCGCACATATCTTAGGTAATATTAATATTGTCTAAATGTTACTAGACACTGACATATGCCTTAAACATTTACTCAGCACTCTTTGATAGAATTCGTTGGTCGGAGTTCTCAAAGAACTACATTTTTTTAGTTTTCGCTCAGTACGAACGCAGGCAATTACGAGTGATCCGGAGTTCACCAGAGGTGGGATCCTAGATCCTATTATAATCCTTAGATTGTGTTTAACACATTTAATGTTAATAATGATATTCGCATCAGTGAACACACGGACAAAGACGCCAGTCTCGTCTTGTATGGTTTTCCATTGAAGTGAAGGTTTGAGCTCGAGCCCTGTACTGAGTACTAAGGTGGTTTTCCACTCTTCCCACATGCAAATGCGGGCAATTTTTTTTATAAATTTTATATCACTCAAATATACAGCTAGTCCGAATGGGCCGTAAGACATGGAACATTTAATAATAATACTTTATATTTACTTTCTAATTATAGTAAAATAATAGCACATGACTAGCTCTAATTTATATCTTCGTAAGAAAAGTCAACCTTTGTACGTTCGATCAATTTTGGTAGCACTTGGGGGTCAAACCAGTGTCTCACAGACCTGCAGTCAGTTTCACGACCACTCAGCTACAAAGATAACCTCACTTTTTTTTTTAATTAGCTGTGATGTTAAATTAAGGTGGGCAGGCAGAACACGCGAGAAAAGCTAAGTGTTTATGCAGGTTTTTTTCTATAGCAAAACCATTTTTTGGTCAAAATAAATCAAATCTTACTGCTATACAAACATAGAGTTTAATTTTCTTCATATGATGTCCTTAACAGTTGTTGAAAACCTATCATGAGCATAGTGGCATTATCTAAAAAAAAACCCTTTTTTAAATGAAGAGAAAAAGTTTTCAAGAAATTCTAGTACACCCTTGACAGAAGTGAAGCAAATTTAACTCGATGTTTGTATGGAAGCCACATTGTATTTATTTTGACTAAAAAAAAGTTATATTATGAAAACTGCAAAAACACTGACCTTTTCTCGAGCTCACTGCATGCCCACCTTAAGTGAATTTGTTTTAATTATTACGTTCAGGGTAATCAACAGCTTTGGCTTACGGTCATTTTATACAGGAGTTTCTTGACGCACGACAAGCGTGACGCGCGTCCTGGCCGTTTGTTTTTATGCAAGCAACATATGTCGTGCTTCATGGTTAAAGGGGAAAAAAACAACAGATATCAGGGTTGTCACTCTCTTCTTTTCCACCATTCGTGATGGATCACGACCGTCTTTAGTTACAGGCCAGAATACTGAAGTTTGGCAACACTGCGTTGAGGCCGGTCAACAACACAGCCACGTGCAGTGGTTCAGTTTGTTTTACTGTGCGGGATGTTTGTTTCTCGGGTAATTTACTTGATTAAAAATTTTGCGTGGTTCACGCTTCTATTGCATCATGTTTTGAGACATATAGCAAGACATACAATGGATGAAAATGTTGTGGATGTGATTAATAAGTGATTTCAAACTAACAGCTGACATGATTCCAGAATACTCGGTTTTGTACGTTTGTGGTTATACTTACTACCAATTGCCTGTTCGTTTGGAATGCAGTTGTTACATTGATTTTTTTAGTTGAACATGATACAGGTGATAACTATTTCATTGATCTTACCAGAGGAAGACTAACTAGTCCATCAACAACAGTTTCAAGGATTGGGGTTATTAGGCGTACAATAATAAAGCTTTTAATAAGAGAAAATTTCAAAAATAGGGTTCTTCAGCACAAAAATCAAAAATGACTTTTACTGTGCACCCATTTCGTTGGCCACACAGTGTAAGGCACTAATCTCGCAGTAGACTAGACTGCCAATGACGGTGAGGTCAAGGTTCGAATCTCGGTCGGGCGTACTGAGGGTGGTTTTCCAAGATGGTTTTCTTATCTCCCTCCATGCAAATGCGAGTACACTTTCTTTAAATATAATCTTCCTTATCCATAAAACCATTAGCATAATTAGTATATAAGCGTATAGCCCGGGCGGGTAGTGAGAAGTGGTTCTAAAAAACTTTTCATGTGTTTGGCCTATAAATATATTTGTAAGGTTCCAGATTTGAATCAATTTATTAACAACTGTTACTCCGGTAATTCCTTGAGTGAATAATTTTCTTTGGCTGTCAACGCTTGGAAATATAACGTACCCGGTATTTCTTATCAACTACATAAAGTATAGGAATGATAAACTTTGCAGTGAAAATTTTTGTTCAGAAAATACGAAAATTCAAACACTTTACAAAAGTAATGTTTCAAAATTATTTATCTTAAGGCTGGGAAGTGTTCAAAGCAATTACATAAATAACACTCTGAATTCTATTATAATATTTGCTAAAGCGCTACACGTGGATATGGGAATTGAACCCAGGACTTTTGAATTAGTACGACAATAAATGCTCTTTCTAGGTTTGTGATTGTCATCATAATAGTTTAATGATATTTGTGAACGTTACATAATTTTTACCTAGCAAATTTATTTTAAAATTATTATTTACATGTTTATTTGTTGTATTTTTCGACCTCTGAAGTACTTTTGTTTAATGATATACGTAAAACATGTTTAGACTTACTGTCAGTATCGTTCAAAGCAACTCATCAGTTTTTAAATGTAGAAAATTTAAATATTCACACAGTTCTCCGTAAGAACAGGCAGATCGCCAGGCATCATGACGTCACTACAAGCGGAGTTGCCACATTTAACACACTGGCCTGCTGTAACTAAAGACGGTCATGGATGGATCCGTTTACAGTTTCAATTTCGGGAACAAATAAAGCGGTAGATACCTTATAAATACCCAACCACACTCACTACCTGCCACAGAAATACAATGCTACCGGTACCGAGGTACGCTGAGGTTCCAACACGAGTGGCGTTGAGGTTGGCTGCCTCGCAATCTCGCCAGCACAGCGACACAAAAGCTGACGCCTGTATAAAATGACCCATTGAATATAATGTATCTTGGATCGTCTTACGTCATTTTTGACGCGGCGTTCTATAGATTGCGGCGACACAACTTTTCAGATCGCAATGGAATATGGGGAGTCCCTTATGGGGATTCACCTTGCCCTATACAACCAATGTTAAATTACGGTTCATTTAGGTAAATTTTTTTCAGAAACTATAATAGTTAATGAACTGATTTTTTTTATGATTCATCTATAGGTATATTCTAATAATTAGACGAGGGAGATTTATAAATAGGCCTATCTAAAAAAATATAAATTATATTAATTTTTAAATATGTTAAAAAATTTTTTTTCTAATTTTACAACACATTTCAACATATTTATATAGATGTAAATTCTGTTTATTGTTATATTTTAAAAAAGCTCCCGTTAAAATGTGCATAATTAAATTTCCAAAGTAACAAAAAAAATTATAATGATATCTTGTATAGTTTTTGAAAAAAAAAAGTACCTAAATGAACCATAATTTAACATTGGTTGTTTAGGGAAAGGCGACTCCCCTTTATGACGCGTGGCAGTGTATAAAAGCATTCTTTGTCTCCTGTGTATTTTAGAGAACGCGCGTCACGAAACGCCTGTATAAAAGCGCCCTTAGGAATAAGGAAGGTTATTTAAACTTTAAAAGAAATGCATCAATTTTGGCTTGGTTTGAGGATAGAAAAACCACAATAATTAATAACATGAAAATTTACCACCCAACCGAGATTCGAACCTCAATCTCTCCATCAATTATTATTATTATTATTATTATTATTATTGTTCAACGTTTTGATAATGTACTATGAATTAGGTTACTAGTGTGTCCTAATAGTGTGCTGAAATAGAATGATCTTCAAAAGTACTCGTTACATTAAACAGCACAAGTTAAACCGAAGAGTTGCTGCACTTTCATAGTTCTCCCGTAAAGAGCGACGTATCCCCGCCATGCACTGAGGACAGACAGGTTGCATAGCCATCAGGTGATAGTCCATTATAAGGACAATAATTTAACCTTAGCCTGTATACAGACTGATTTAGACAGGAATACACTTTTTTGACAGTTAAAAACCGTACTGAAACCATTCTCATATATCTAAAGTCAAGTCATGTGATGTGCATCTGTCACTTTTGTAAAATAATTTACATACCTATGAAATCAACCTATTAATATAGTAAAATAATATCAATGATTGACAGCAGAAAAATATAGCTTTTATTTTTATAATTGTTTCTTTCTACAATAATCCTACCTACTAAACCGTCCCATCACGGAATCTTGTTGGGCAAGCAGGGGGGAGGGGTTAATCCACGAATGGATTGGTCAAGGGTAATTTTTTAATATATGTATATATAGTAAATTTTGGTGTATTTTCTTAAAACAATTCTTTCCTCATTATGTAACCACAATAAAGGCAATAGACACTACTAGTAATAATATAGTAGAGTAACTTTTAAACAGTTATCAATTTGTGTCGTTTGTATGTGAATCTGTGCGTTTTTTAAAGCATTATTTTAATACTAGGCCACAGACAAGGATACACCAGACCAACAACCTCCAGGTTAAAATGACTGCGCTCCGTGGGAGAGCTTGAGTACTTCAACATGCGTATCACTAGATGTCATCAAGGGGCATTATTTTTTCTAAAAAAAAAAAGCTTAATTTAAACATGGTTTCACTAGAGAGATGACACAAATATCCATCTAGAGTCAATCGGCTGGCTTACAAAAAGCTAGGTTCATGTAGCGACCCAGCCCCCTCTTCACATAATCTTACCTCACAAAGACCTTACGCAGACTGGCCATTACGATTACGATGGTCCCTTTATGATTAACTTGTTAAAAGTGTGTTGTTTAGCAACAGCTCATTTGGAAGTATTTTTTTTTAATCACTTATCACTAGTGAACCCCAGCTGGATCAAGGAGCGCATCAAAACTTCCGTTAGGCTGCTGAGAATAAATGGCATATCCTTGGCTGTATACTAGGCCTATATTTTAAATATATAAATAGATACTAATATATATATATATATGAATCTTGGTATTTGATTGGACCTCGTACTCAAACCAATGGGAACACGGGCAGTCGGACACTATAAGTCTGGTTTAGTTTGTCAGTGGCGTAGAGTTCGAGGCTGGAGTTTAATATTTTCTTCACATGGTGATATCAACAGTTGTTGAATATATGTTAAGGGTGTCCTGACATTTAATGACAACTTTTTTTTATCTTTATTTAAAAAGTTTCTCATCTAATGCCGCTATGCTCGTGACAGAACAACAGTTGATATCACCATGTGAAGAAAATTAAACTATGTTTCTACTAGAGCGATATTTTATTTATTTTGGCGATTTTTTCTTTTATGTACACTGCAAAAACACTGCGCTAAGCTCGCGTTCCTTATGTCCCCACTTTAAGAGAATTTTCGGGTTAGATAGGAGGACAGGTCGGTGGTATGGGTGATGGGTGCATCAAACGTTTATCAAGTGGTCCGATACTGGGAAAGGTTTGAGAAACACTGGGTTTCATGCAAAAGAAAGATCGTGCGTTAAATTTTGTGTTCAAGACGCTATTTTCCGAATTAAACCTTATTCGTCATAGTAAAAAGTGCCATTTACTTTCGTCATAGGAGGGCTTAATTTATTTCCTATTCAGGATCTAGATCCAGGCGAAAGCGTTATCGCCACTCATTGCCTTTAAAATTAAATACGACTGCTTGTTTCCCATACTACACTAGCTAAGGAAATGAATATCCTATTATAATTTTCAAGCTCAGCTGTGCATTCAAGGTGTTGAACTTTGAATATGTCAAGTCTTTCATATTTAAAATGGCCGTGATAAGGTCAGGCAAGGCTATAATAAAAATGTGTTTCATCAATTTAACTGAATGCAGCCTAGTAATAAATTAAACAGGGTGTCCAGACAAAGTATATTTTAGAATTCCCTGACTTTTCTAGATTGTCCAGAGACAATTTACAACTTTTCCAGTCACTAAGTATTACAAACATTATATTTTAATGTAATAATATTATTAGACACTTATGCATTCTGAAATTGTGTCGATACATGAAGAGGTTTTATAACTTTTAAGGATATTAGCTTAAAGCAATGGCCTATTGGGTAATGCGATCTGGGTTAGATTGCAGTGAGAACATATCCGAATATTAAAATATCGTCTTTCACCAGCACAGTTTAAAAGTGTTGTGAGACAGATTCTTTAATAATTTCTTATTCCTACTGCGCAATTGAATTTTAGTGCATGCGCATAGCCATGCCTCAATTTTTGCTATAGATGCACAATAGAGGGGTGGAAAGACGACACTAAAATCACATGTTGACCTTGAGAACTGAAATTAATATGCTCATCAGGGAAAACTGTGTTAAAAGGGATTAGCGGTGAGTATTAATGGGGGGGATGACTAGTGTAAATAAAAGTTGCATAGTTTTATAGTGAATATGTTAAAATTTCAGATTTTTATTTATAAAATTCCTTGATTTTCCCATGATTTTTCCCTGACCAAGCAGATTCCCTAATTTTTCCCTGTTTTCCAGGTTTTCCAGGTCGCTGGACATTCTGTTAACGAAGTATGAATATCTTAGTTAATATCGGGTCGACAAATTCAATTAATAACAATACAAAAATGTAGATTTGTTCTCTATGACTGCGCTAGAGAACTATGCATATTAAACTATTTTACAAAAGTGTTCTTAATTAATATCCACACTTGTGGTTGTGCGGTCTAAGGCGTCATTGTTGCAATGAGCTGAATTGTAGGTGATGGAGCTATATAGGTTTGAATCTAGGCAGATTACATTGGGTAGTGAGGGGGAGGGGGCGTGGGAGGAGAAGGTTACAAAATGTGACTATGGAAATTCTTGGTATCTTCTCTACACGCTAATGTGGGTCTACTTCCTCTAAAATTACCCTTCCCAATCCTACACCTTAAATTAATATTCTTTATGTTGCTACTTTTAACTATACATAAGACATTGGCTGACAAAACCATGTGTAGGTGAATAAAAAAATACATGCATTTAACGCTCTATCTTTGAAAACCCCTAAAGAACGCATAAATCACATAGATGATAACGTGGTTTAAGGTGTCACCTTTGAAATATACTATATTGCCGTTTATAAGGGAGATCAGGGTTCGAATCCCTAACGGCTATACTAGGGTGTTTTTAACTAATTTGTTTTCCAATTTCCCTCCATCTTTCTTCTTTAGCCAGTTAGCGTAAATACGTATGAGGATATCCTGGACGAGTACACAACAGATAACGACTATCCGATATTAGATTTTGTTGAAGACTGGTAATGTAGGAACAAGAAGACTACCTGAGCTGATTAACATTTACCGTGAGTTGAACAAACTAATTGGTGGCTCGGCTCTCCGTGAAGAGCGAGCAGTTGTTCAGAGTTGAACCATTAAAACCCGCTCCAACATGCGGGACACAGCCAGCCCAATCGCTTAATTACATACCCATTCTGTTCCAATGATCGGCCACCTCCACGGCACATTGAGACCTACAATATGCGCCAATTACAGTTGTCTTCACGGTCATTCCCCATCTCAAGTCTTTCTCTTCCATCTGGATATTCCTGTACCCATCCTACCAGACGCTCAGGGCACATACTAAGCCGGGATTCAAACCCTGAACCTCAATTTTTCGATAAAACCGGACTATATTAGTCATTTAGTTTGCTTTCCCACCGACGCGGGCTATTAATGGTTAAAAATAATGGGTTGGGATTGTTGAGAGCTGTTAGAGGAAATGCAACCTCATTAGCATGAGCAGAGGATGAGAAAATCACAAGTATAATATTAGTCCAGATTGAAAATCATTTATAAAAAATACTTTCAGTGAACCCTTCGTCTGTGATTCAAAACCCGATCTTCCTATCAACGGTGAAAACGTGTATTGTGTACCTAACGCCTTAGACTGTTTGATCACCTCTGTGAATATTTGGTTGTATTAATTATCAATAGTCATATTTTTCTTTGATAAAATATATATATAGGTTTTTTTATAGGTATTTAACATGAACTTTCTAAACCAACTGATTATATCAGCACACGAGAATTTCTATGAGCGAGAGAGAAAGGGCTAATCAATTTTGCCGGAAATGGTATTTTAACCTACCTTTCAGGTTTTTTTTTACATGTCACAATCGGCATGGGACCGACGGCTCTACTTCCCCTTCGAGGGAAGCTGTGCTACGGATTTTAATATCTAAAGAAAAATCCGTCGACTCCGGTTGGGTTTGAACCCACGAACATCAAGTCCTGAGCCCCAGAACTTTTTACCCCANAGTGCCATAGAGTAAGCAAGTAAAATATAATAGAAGGAAACTCGTCCAGAAGAAACCATAAATGATTTCTCAAAATCCTCTACAATATGATTTCCAGTTCCAGAACCAAACACGTGACCATTATTAGTTTCTGCATGGCTTGTAAAATTACGGAAGTTCTGTGTGAGGAGTTACCCACTGGAAACCATTGTGTTTCTTCTAGTTATCATTTACAACATCTCACTTCTCGGAAAGAGGGAAAAAAATACCTCAAGAGACTTTAAAGATATGTTGCTGATGATGACCCTGACAAAGGTCATTCAGAAATAATAAGGCATACAAGGGAGCTCTCTGTCTTTTTATATAAAAGAATATTTCAGCTCTCTTTCATGAGTCTTCTAACTCTTCGCCCCCTCTCTTTTTCTCTATTTATTTTTTTCTTTTCTTTTTTGGGCTGCGCGCCCGCATACCTTACAGCTATTTGTTGTAGCAAATCGTGGTTAGTACAGTCATAACAGCTCATTCACCTGTGACGTCAAAAGTTTTTCAATCTTTGTTTTTATGTCCGGTAAGGGTTGGTTTATGCCTAGTGCACTCAAAAATGAAGAAACATGGCCATTTTATCTATGCACCGCATCTTATTAACAGCCCACGCTGATTATTCACACTAATGGGGCAGGGATGAGGAAGATAGAATTAAAATGAGACAAATTACAGTGGAGGGAGGGCGGGAAACCACTTTAAAATAACAACAGCTTAGTACACCATGATGGGTTTTGAGCCCAGATCTCATTGTCACCGGCAAACGAGACAAGGCTATGTCCATGTCTTTAGAAATACTTAATTAAAATAATGAAGTATTCCTTTAAAGGTAATTTCTTTTTCTATTAGAAGTTTTTAACGTGCTTTTACCTAGCCAAATGATTGCTCTGATGCTAGTAAGTACTGCCAATCAACTAGCAGTGCAAAGCAATAAGAAGAATACGTGTTAGTTCATGTATGGGCATTCGCATTTAAAGAGAATTGAAAATTATACTTCGATAGACCTCCCTCCCCTAGTGATTGGCCTTTATCTTCAAAGTCAAGAGTGCTAACCGCCTACCTAGGCATACATGTTCCCCCTTGCTTTTAATGGTACTACCATTTCTCTATGGTACTACAGATGTACCCTCTGTCTACCTTGAAGTATACCAGTCTTACTTTACTTGGTTCCACTATTTGTATAGCTTGTAAGATTAAGACATAATTTATATAATTTTAAACGGCGTGTACTTACATGTTTCGTTATGATATGTAAAATGTACAACTATTAGAATTTAAGGCAAAACCTATTACGTTTGAATTATTTTAAGCATTTTATTTTTGTGAGAAAAGAATATTTTGTTTTATGAACTTTACAGTTCGTAAATAATTCTTGAAAACACATTTTTAGGGATCTTCCACAATATTTTCATAGTAACATAAAAAAATGATTTGAAGTTATCTTTGATAGGAAAACTTTAATAATACAAACGCTAAAGNATCAAAAATAGTAGGCGCAGCATTACGTGAAAATTAAGATGAAGCCTCTCTCACACTGAACAAAATAAAACTCCTTTCCTTATTTAATTTTCTAATGGGGTAAAATTAAATGAAATGTTACTTTTTTCTCAATATAATATTATTTGAAAAATATGTTTTTAATGTATCATTGTAACTCATCTTCCTACTAATCTAAAAGTATGAAAATTGATTAAATAGCCAACCTATTATATATGATAAGTACGTTTATAGTCGCATCTAAATATCATATTCAATAAATTGAAAAATTACACTTGGCCATTGGGATTGAACCGAAGCCCTTTGGCTTGGACTCTTACAACTGAGCTATCCAGAAGTCATGTTTAATTTCAAAGAATATGATATTTAGATGCGGCTATAACCATACTTAATAGTTATAATAGTTTTTATATTTAATACATCATAATTTGCATATAAGTACAGTTGTCATTTTGCTAACAGGCAGCATAAAGCTCAAACAAGTTGCAAATGAATGCTTTTTTTTTATATCTCGCGATCTTTTGGTCGCTTATAAGATGTACGGTAGCTGACCCTGGGCCACAGACAAGTAAGAAATAGACTCTCAACCTTACGGGGGTTTCGCTGCGCTCCTTTTGCCAGCTTTAGTCCTTCAACACTGGGCTTCGCTAGTGTCACATGCTGGGTGATGATAGGACTAACCGCAGCGATACTAGTGTTACAGGACTCAAGCTGGCAAAAGGAGCGCAGCTCAGGAGGTTGAGTGTCTGGGCATATTATTTTTCTGTGCCCTAAGCACGGGATGACTCCTGGATATCTCATTGGTAAGAGCATTGACATCGTTAGCCAAAGGTCTCGGGTTCGATTACTGTGTCCAAGTGTCACTTTTCAATTTGAAGAATAATTGGTATCAAGCTTGATTTACGAGAGGATCAAAATGGTATAATTGGGAAGCTAATTTTTACATTATTTATATAGAGTGGTAAATTAATGATGATCTGGGGTGTCGTTGTTGTGTTATCTTATAATTTAATCAATAAATTCCTAGTAATAATCAGTACAATAACCACACATCACAGAACATTGCCCACATATCCACACCAAATCTTTTTTTTTACTGATAAACTTAAATAAAGATTTAGTATTTATCCATCCTGCCCCCTTAAACCCATGACGGTCATGCGGATAAAGGTGTCCATTAAGTCTTATCTGTTTTGCCGATGACGGGAAGGTTGAGGTGCTAATCCCTTCCACGTGTAGACCTACTAAAGTGAATTTTCCTAATGGGTTTCTCACTATACCCACTCGCAAATTCGGGTACATTTAACTAAATCAAACCCTATAAAACGTAAATATATGGATATTCCGGATGGGTGGTAAAATTATCTACCCGATCTAATAAAACGTTTGAGGACGTTTGCCTGGAGGAGGGAGCATGGCAATCCCTTTCTGGAAAAAGCCGACCCAATACATCCAATTGGATTTTTTTTTCCACCGCGCCTTACTACCTGTTCAGGCTATAAGCATATGTACTAATTACGCTAATGAGCTAGGGTTGAGGAAGGTTGAATTTTTTTGGGAAGTGTACCCGCATTTGTGTGGAGGGATGGTGGCAAACCATTTAGGGGGGGAAACCTTCAGTACACCCGACCGGTATTCCAATCCCTATTTCCCTGTCATCTGTAGTCTAGTCTAGCACGAGAGCGACGCCTTAGACCATACGGACACCGAAGCAGGTTCATTTGGAATAATTGAATTTTGACCGCCCAGATAAATTTCTGGTTTTTACACTCTCGATCAAAACCTGCGCGTTTCTAAATCAATAATACTATGCATATTCATTGCGCCGTTGTAACAAATGCGTTAAATTTGATCTAGGCCCGAGTTCATTTAACGTTATGTGAATGTCTATATTAGATCATTTATTTGACGTGACACAGGAAACAAAAATAAGGCTTAAAGAGAAATGAAATTATATTTTTGGCTCAAAAAAAGATTGTTTTAGTTATGCTTGATTTAATAACGATACTGGGATTTGAGATCCTGGAGGAATTATTTTCGATCATGGATGTAGACTAAGGACCATATTTATATGCTTGATTCATCTGTAACACAAACCGATACGTTATTATTGTCCGCTGAATCATTCCTGATGGCTGAACAAATTCAACTAAGGTGACGAAATGACAACCTGGTCACGTGTACAAGTTGTCAGTTGTATAGGCCTAATAAATACAGTTTCAAATTATATTTATCGACCAGCATACGAGTGTCTCATAGTCCACCAGGCAATAATAATCCACTCATGTTTAAGAGCACCTGAAAAATCGACAGTGAAAAACGAGTATTAGGTTTGATTTTTTTTTGTAATTTTACGGTACCGACAGTTTTGTGTAAGTGAGTGTACCAGCAAGTGTACTATTAATGATTGCTGTCGTGGTCTTGTTGTATATGGACCAAGTACCTACTATCCAGAAATGTTTTCTACACCCGCCTTCTTGTACGCGGTACAATTTCCCGAACAGGATCCGGGAAGCAGCCGCCTAAGTACCACTTGCCAATATATATATATATATTGTTAGCATGCTTTTCATCTTAATGCCCGTCTGGACGGTATCCACATATTTACAACAAAAAAAACCCAGCTTCGGTGGGCGTGCAGGATAAGGCATCAACTTCAACTGGTCTTGTTTGTCGATAGCGAGGAGGTTTGAATCCCGGATGGGTAATCTGAGGGTGTTTTATTCTTAGTGATTTTTCACTCCCTCTACGCCATTGAATACAAATTTCCTCTAAAGTATATCTCCCTCATATCTACCTCGTTAGTATAAATCCACGGATAGCACGTACTGGTAGTAACATACAGCGCGAAAAATAAAAACGATACAACACAATCATACAAATTTTCTCATATTGTTTGGAACAACATTTTCAAAAACTGGGTTTCAGTAAACTAGGGTCAAGTAAGTTTTACTCCTAAACACAAGCATACCAGCTTATTAATCACAATAAACACTCTTATTACATACATTTTAAACAAAATGGTTTAAACTATTTTTTTTTAAATCAAATTTTCAAAAATCAGTTTTTTTAAACTACAACCAAATTATTTATATTTGTAAAAATAAAAATGTATGTTCTTATTCAGTACTTAAAAAGATTACCAAATAGCCATTTTAAACTAAATCTTAGAGACCATTTTCTAAAATTTGTCATTAGTTACAGTATCCACATTTTTGGGTTCGGGAGCACATAAAAAAGTAAGGAATCAGCCTTCTCACGGTGTCGAAAATGTTGACGATTAGGCCTACACTACTTTTTATTCTATCTGGAAAGTATAAAACCTGATCGAAGACCAAAATGAAGTTACTTTAGGGTCACTTTAGCGAGAATTTAGTGATTTCATCGAGCAAATAAGAAGCCAGCCACTTTCCTGTGTACAAGAATGTATTTTAGAGCCATATAAATAAACCGTGCCTATCCTACCACTATCGTTTGTCCTTGCCATTGAAGTTACTTTGGATTAATATACAAGTTTGCAGACTGGACAAAGAGACGGTTTATTCATATAGCTCCAAGATTGTATGTAATAAACAAACTTCCCTACTCAAATACTTGAATGTCTACTTCTTTCAACCACAAGCTATAAGCTATACTAGGATGCAATACACGAACAGTTAGTTCTGATTGAACAAATAGACGGATTTTTTTTAGTACCGCGTTTCACTACCCGTTCAGTTATTACGCTTACGTACTAACTATGCCGATGGTTTTAGGGATTAGGAAGGTTATATTTAGAGAGAGTGTATCCGCATTTGCGTGGAGAGAAAGTGAAAAACAAGTGTTTTTTTTCTTCAAATAACTCAGAATGGCTGACCAAGATTTGAACCTCTAGATTTTTATTTATTTTAGGTATTTAACGTGCACTTTCTGAGCCGACTGATTATATCAGCACACAATAGTTTCAATGAGCGAGAGTGAAAGGTTCCACCAATTTTGCCGGGAAGGGTATTTTCAAATATTTTCCAGGGTTCTTTTGTGTACCACAACCCACGTGGGACCAATGGTTTTACTTTCCCTCCGTAAGAAGTTGTGCTACGGATTTTTAACGCTCAAGAATAATCCGTCGACACCGGCTAGGTTTGACCCCACTAATATTGGGTCCTTAGGCGAGCACTTTAACCGAAGACCACCAAGGTCGACAAAAAAATTACTAGATCTACTTTGACTTGTCCGATACTAAGTCAGTAGCGTGTTTGTCTATTGAACTATGGGTCCCGAGTTCGATTTTTAGCATGGCTGAAAAATTTATAATTGGTGAAATGAGGGTTTTACCTTTCACTGTGACGAATTACTGACAGGGAACTGGATGTTATATCTGTTTTAGATTTAATTTAGTTTATAAGTCTTGTGCTGATATTATCAGTCGGTTCAGAATGTGCACGTTGAATACTTCAAATAAATTAAAAATGAAATACTTTCACGTTTTCAAACGTAAGGTCATATTATCTGCAGCTGTCATCATTACCTTTAAATAACATAAATAATATGGTAACATGTTTTCAACTTTTACTAAAAAGCCCTTTCTTTGAAAATTGGACCAAAGTATAGCCACACGCTCAATGGCGTAGCAAAAGGGGTTGG
Source organism: Timema bartmani (assembly GCA_902151455.1). Classification (NCBI taxonomy): domain Eukaryota; kingdom Metazoa; phylum Arthropoda; class Insecta; order Phasmatodea; family Timematidae; genus Timema; species Timema bartmani. Next base: position 79,309 of record CABFWB010000032.1, read on the forward strand.
GGAGGGTGGGGAAACGGGCGGTCCACATCGTGTACTACCGGTCAAGGGATTACATAAAGGTGCCATTAAAAAAAGTTAGCAACAGAGATGAAAACAAGTTGAAAAAAAAAAAAAAATTTAAAATAGTTAATATATATACATAATTATTATTAATAGGGGCTAAATTAATATTAATAGGGGTTATAATAAGGCTTCACTGCTTTAACTGCCTTTTATTCGGTTAAAATTTTCTACATTGCTACCTTTTTACATGATTAAAGTTTTACAGCCTTATTTTTCTTCAAGCTTTTATTAGGCTTCTTATAAGAATTTGATTTCCACACCGAGTAGGGGGTACCAAAATTGAGACCATCCCCGGCCATCAAATGCCCTTCATATTTCCACGGACTATTTTTTAATAATTTTTTTGTGTGTACCTAGCATCAGAGATATTGAGAAATAATACATTATTACTAACGTTCAATTATAGGTATCTTTATCTGTGGACCTTTCTTGAATTGCTTTTTTTTTTCTTGTAGCCGTAAAATTATTACAAGTGAGCAAACGACGTCAAGTTAAATAATAGGTCTACATTACGAGTTAACGTGGTATTGTTTCTAAATAAGTAGGTATTTATAAAGACCAAGGATTTTATTTATTCGTAGAAATATATTATATTTGTATTCAGAATGGGACCTTCTAATACTCCGTATGTATTATTTGTATTTATGTCCAAACAAATTACATAATAACTAGTGGCATCTTGCATATCGCATATGTAGGTGTGGCTCTAACGTCACGTTTTATACAGACTGAGTGCAAGTTAGAGGGAAACTTTTATCTTACCTCCGGTTCCTAAACCAGAGATTTTAAAAATAAGACATTTATCACCAACCTGCGACTTTCCCAAATACCACAATTTCCAACTGAATATTCAAATTCTTGTGAAACTATAGTGTATTATATAATAATGATAATATATAGAATGACCATGGTGTAATTTCTTTAATTTAATAGAATATTAAAATCAAATTGAGAAAACCATCATTCACATCGGTGGTCACATGGTATAATTCGTCACATTCACGATAGTCTAGATTGCCATTGACGGCGAAGTCAAGGTTCGAATCCTGACCTGGTGTACCGAGGATGGTTCTTCCTAAATGCTTTTCCAAATGTTGGTAAATTTTCTCCAAATTCTATCTTCCTTATCCCTACCTCATTAATATAATCAAACGGGGATAGCCCGAACGATTAGTTTAACACTCGGTGTACTATAACAAACCAATTTATATACTAAATCCATCTTGTTAACTTGAATTTAAAAAAAATACAAACTGGAAAAGTAAATACATTAACTCGTTACAACTGTTGAACATGGTTAAATGATTGTTTTTAAGACTCAAAATACAAATCATGAAGCACTACACACTGTCTACAAGCTAGAAAGTTTTTTTACTACCACAAAGACCATATCAGTGTCTTATCTAAGCACCACGTCTTACTACCCGTTCGTGTTATACGCCTATGTACTAAATACACTAATTGTTTAGTGATTAGGAAGGTTTAATTTAGAGGAAAATTCACCCGCATTTGCGTGTAGGGAGGGTGTAAAACCATTGAGTAAAAACAACCTCAGTTCACCCGACCGGGATCGAACCCCGATATCCCCATCTTTGGCAGTCTAGTCCAACACAAGAGTAGCACGTTTGGACCACGTGGCCACTGAAGTGGATCATAGCATTGATTACAGTGACTAATGTCTTGTCGAAAGCATGGAGGTCGGAGTTCAAGTCTCGGCATTTAGGTTGGTTCTTCAAAATGTTATTTCACAGTTTGGTTTTATCTCCTCTTCATGTTAATGTGTGTGCATTTCCTCTGATTAACCCTCACTATCCTTACCCCTTAGATTAAGTCGTTTATAACCATTATGTTACAAAACTTATAAAAATGTATTCCTTTTAAAAACTTTGTTTGATTAAAATTAATACATAATTTATATAAGTCTTAGCATCGTAATACACTAAAAGATTGAAAATAATAATTATTATGATGAGAAAGAAACATTGATACTAAAATAATTCATAAATATATACAACATGATAAAATAAACCTATAGTAATAAATTCTTAACTTAATAACATTAACAATAAATGATTACGCTTATAATAAAATAATGAAATGACAAAAAAATTCTGAATAAACTTACCACAAATTTATTGTCATTAGTTTTAATATAGTTGTATAAATTATTTTATTCATAGTGATCGAAGGCATCTTAAGTGCATAAAACACGTATTTAGACACACATTTAAAAAATAAGCAAACAAAACAATTTTTAACTTTCTAGTTGTGTTTTCAATAAGTTAGTATATCAGATGTTTTGTGTTAATATTTCTTACATCCCTTTTAAGTACTTAGTTTGTTTTTATTTATATAGAACATAAAACTCTTATTGATAGACTCTCATTGAAAATAATCTTATATGAAGGTTCTAAAAAGTAGTCATAAAATGCGTTTAGCATTTGTTCGTTTTGATGTGTAGCGTCCATTTTGATAGCTGTAAGATACACTAGAGACCCGTTTATTCGAATAGTTACTATTCGAAGTTCAGGTTTATTCGGAACACCCTTTTGAATAGTAAAAAAACTTGTTAATATTAACTGAAGCGCTTCGATTACAATCATGTCCTGCAAAATACAGTACAGTATCGCTCCAGTTTCTGTTAAAAAGTAGATTTTTTAGCATGTTATTTATATATTATTCCTTATACTGCATCATACTGTAAATAAATGTATTATTTCCACGACATATTGAGTAAGTTTAATTGTTTACATCACTAAAAGTTAAAAATTTCCAAAATTACGGATTTTTCGAAGTTTTTACTATTCGGATTGGACCTGGCCCCACCAAATTCGGATAAACAAGTTTATAGTGCTTTGATTGGCTAATGTTGGCTTCTCTATGTTTATTTGTGTAGATGCTCTAAAACTTTTCTTATGATTCCGATTCGACTATTTTATTTATTACTGTCCGTCAAGGCAGGGAGGGGGGAGATGGGGTTGTTCAACAATTCGTAAATACCTACACTTCCTTTTCACGGTTTCCAACTTACAATGCTTTTTCCACGAGACGTCAGCTGTTGCCTGTGGAAGTCTGTTCCAAAATGTATTCAAACTGCGACTCTATTTAATTGCAAACTGCTGCAAATCGGAACATAAAAAACCGCAGGGTAAAGCCCTCTACAAACGAACGTGTTTAATTTTTATGCTCCACTCAATACAGACTAGGAGTCGTCCTTAAATTACGTAAGGTTATTTTTTCCCACGATTTTTGACCACCCTTCTTATCCCACTTAAGGGATCATAATATTTTCTGCTACCCCACCCCCCTCTATCTTTCGTAATTTTTTACGGTTTGGTAAATTAGATGATTTTAACCATTTAGTTATTTTTATTACTATTAAAACGAAAATTCATTTGTCATGTGTATTGTAATTAATTATCTTTGTGCAAAATATGAAGTTTTATTTCAATATTTCTATAAATTAGTGAAAATTAAAGTTTAAGGTGGGGTTAATCACTGAATTAAAACGAAACATTTCAACATTTTCTTGATCTTTTAATTTAATTTTATGTCTCACTATAGACATTGATAAAAAAAACTCACGTAAGATGTATTCTGACCCCCCGCTTGTAAGAAAACACAAGAAAATACTCAACACCCTTGAACCCCAAAACCTTTACGTAATATAAGGACGGCCTCTTAGGATATTCAACGTGCACTTTCTAAATACACATTATATATCAACACACAACCCTATAAACTAACAAACTTTTAAAACCTTACCTAATTCTATCCCTATCCCCAACACTTGAATATTTATTAATTGAATATCAGGATGAAACTAAAACCTAGTCCAGATATTAGGCCTATATATCTTTGTCAACACACTCTGTAATTGAACCAAGGTCCCATGAACTTGTGAACGATAATTTTAAACTAAATCACGGAGATGGACGTATATATCGGTGGGAAAGCGAACTAAATCATCAACCTACTCTGGTCTGGTTTGCCGATGACAGGGAGGTAGGGATTCGAATCCCAGATGGGTGTAATGAGGGTTAATTCTCCAAAACCGTCTTATACTTTCTCTTCGCGGGAATTCGGGTACTTTCTTCTAAATTTATTTTATTCATTCCTAACCCAATGGTGTATATATACCAGTAGCCTGGGGACGAGTAATTAGACGGGGTGTACAAAAAACAAAAATGTTCCACGTGGGCAATCGATTGTCATGATCACTATCAGAAAACTTAATACTATTTGGAGAGATTGATAACTCTTCTCTTATTAGTCAACAGGAAAAATAAAATGAAATAATTTAACATATTTAAAAGCATGCTAACATATTTAAAAGCAAGTCTTATATCACTTATTGAACTTGAAAATCATTTTTACTCAGGGTTGGTACACATTTTTAGGTTTTGAAACTTCTCGACTTTTCCAGGTTTTCCAGACCAAAAGAAAACCACATTTTCGTAGTATTTTAACTGTTTTCTATTAAATTCTTGGAACAAAATGGTTAAAGACAATTATTATTATGTAAATGATACATGCGAGATTGCATGAATTAGAGACAAAGCTAATAGTTTACATTTTAATTTGGTATTTCAAAAATCATTGCAAGATTATTTAAAAATTCCAGCGACTTAAAAAAAAATGTATCTGACCTCTCTCAGAATTTTCTTCGTCGCACCAAATTCCATTTCCAGGTTTTCCCCGTTTTTTAGGTGCGTATCAACCTTATTATTTGTCTACACAGTAAAAAAGTTATTTTTTTGTCGATTGGTTTATTTGAGCAGCAAGTTATGCAATACGTAGTTTTTATAGCATAGGAAACCTACAGAAATTCCAAGAGATGCTTCAATTTTCTGAAAATATTTTATTTCCTTAGGGAATGTTAAATATTTTCAAACTAACTATATAAAAAGAGAGAAATAGGGACCCAGCGCTGGTTACGCTGGTTAGCAGCCATTTTGAATCTGGTGTGTGATACAACAATTAATATGTATTTTTGGTTGTAGAATCCGAATTTGCCTTCGGAAATGCTCTGTCGCGTAAGGTTTTTAAGATATTTGAGATTTTTCATATTTTTTATTTTATCTTTTTAGATTTTTGTGTTGTTTATGTTCTCTTTTTTCCATGAATTATCACTGACTATGTTGGTTGCACTCTGTATTTGGATGCAATGATGGAAGAAGTTCTAAAAAATAGTCACTAGATGGCAGGGAGATTTAGTTTAAGGGGAATGGTACTGCCATTGGTCGTTAGAGGTGACTCAGCTAGCCACGTTAGCCCTGCTGTTTATTGCGTGTTGAAACTTGGATTGTGTTAGTCACTTTGTATATTTCTCTTTATTGATACCTTAGTTTGTGTTATTGGGTGTTTTTGATTTTCCTATATGAACTAATGAGACGTTCTTATATCTTTAGGTTATAGTTAGTACAGTGTTCTAACTAACGTAATGGCAGCTGCTAAAATTCGTGGTTGTGTAAACCACCCCGATAACTTTTGCTATGTGTGTGGTAAGTTCACTCCAAAAACCCATGTAAAGCCAATCACTGACTTAATTAAGAAGGCTTATAAACTGTATTTTGATTGTGCTCTTGGAGATCAGGATAATCCTTTGCACCTCATATTGCTTGCATAACCTGCACAACTACCCTTATAGAATAAATTAAAGGAAACCGCCGAGCCATGCCGTTTGCTGTTCCAATGGTTTGGTGCGAGCCAAAAGAGGAGATCAGAATAATCCTTTGCACCTCATATTGCTTGCATAACCTGCACAACTACCCTTATAGAATAAATTAAAGGAAACAGCCGAGCCATGCCGTTTGCTGTTCCAATGGTTTGGTGCGAAACAAAAGATCATATTATGGTCTGTTATTTTCACCTGACAAATATTGCAGGACATTCCAATAAAACTAAATATACAATTAAATATTCTAATGTTTCTTCAGTTCATATACCTGTGCCTCATGGGGAGGGCTTACCTGTTCGTGCTTGTCACTTGCAAACCCCTGCATCAGAACCATCAGAGGAAAGTGAGTCAGCAGATGCACGACCTTTGGAAGTGTAAATCCTTGAAACTCATGACAGATCATCTCACCTCTTAAAAGGAACTGAACGATTTGGTCCTTGATTTGAAACTTTCTAAACAGCAAGCTGAACTGTTGGGTTCTAGACTACAACAGTGGAACCTTTTAGAGCAAGGTACAAAGATTTCAAATTTTATAACAAGAAATAGCTCTTTGTCTGCATATTTAGAAATGAAGAATGCAATGTGTGTGTGCACAGACGTGAATGGTTTGATGATGGAGTTTGATGTTCAACACAATCCACATGAGTGGAGAATATTTATTGATTCATCTAAAGCAAGCTTAAAAGCAGTGTTATTGAATATTGGCAACAAACTTCCATCAGTGCCTTTGGTGCATGCGGTGGACATGAGGGAAACTTATGAAAGTATGGCTTTGCTGATGGAAGGGAATCAAATATAAAGATTATGAGTGGCAGATATTTTGTGATTTAAAAGTTGTTGCACTGCCTACAGGTTTATAGGGTGGATTCACAAAATACTATTATGTTTTGTGCTTACGAGACAGCCAAGACACCAAGAACCACTACAAAGTCAAGGAATGGCCTTTGAGGAAATTATACATTGCTGGAAAGGAAAATGTGAAATTTACTCCATTGGTTGAGCCAAGTAAAGTCATTTTGCCTCCGCTTCATATAAAGCTAGGCTTGATGAAAAACTTTGTAAAAGGTTTAATGAAGCAAATCTAAAAGAAGGATTATTTATTGGGCCACAAATTAGGGCATTGTTAGAAAGATCCAACCTTTGATGCTAAGCCTACAAATATCGAGTTAGCTGCCTGGTCCTCTTTCAAAAGTATGTTGTTTACGGCTTTTTGGGCAACAGAAGAGATGATAAATATGTTTCCATAGTGAGTGGTCTATTGGACAACTACAAGAACATGGGGTGTAGAATGTCACTAAAAATTCAATTATTTATACTCGCATCTGGACTTTTTCCCAGAAAATTGTGGTGCTGTTGGTGACGAACAGGGTGAACGCTTTCACCAAGATATCCTGACCATGGGGCATTGTTACCAAGGACATTGGAACCCTTCGATGATGGGCGATTACTGTTGGTTTATTTTTAGGGAGACTGATAAAACACCTTACAAAAGAAAAGCATCGTCATACCATTTTGTCAAAGAAAAATGACATTAAACTTTGTAAATATTAATACCATGGCTTAATGTGGAATATTTTAGTGCTTTTTGTTGGTTAAAATTAATTTGTCAAAGAAAATTGACATTAAATTTTGTACATAATAATATCACGGCTCACTATGGATTATTTTAGTGCTTTTTGTTGGTTTAAATTAGTTTGTCAAAGAAAATTGACAATACACTTTGTAAATATTAGTATCATGGCTTAATGTAGATTATTTTAGTGCTTTTTGTAGATTTAAATTAGTTTTTCAAAGAAAATTGACAATAAACTTTGTAAATATTAATATCTTGGCTTAATGTGGATTATTTTAGTGCTTTTTGTTTGTTTTAGTTAGTTTGTCAAAGAAAGTTGACATTAAACTTTGTACGTATTAATATCTTGGCTTAATGTGGATTATTTTAGTGCTTTTTGTTGGTTTAAATTAGTTTTTTTACGCTATCAAGTAAACATAGGTGAGTTCTGAGGGCTATGTTTTGTTTGTATTTAAAATGGTAAATAGTTGCTAATGTCATATTATTGTCTTTGTATTAGTGCTGTATATCTTGGAAATGTGACGTAATAGAGTAAATCTGATTTTTCCACTGAATACAGCACCCGAAAATTAGTTATATCCACCCATTTACAAACCAGATACAGAAAAAAGTTTCAATTTGTTGATCGGTGACATTTGACATAAATCCCCTTGAATCCGCAATAGTGTTTGTGTTACCTCAAGTGTGCTGTCACTTAGTGACGGAGTCTATTTTATTTAAGACGAACAACATTCGGGATCTAAATGCATTTTTTCATTTCATTTATTTATTTATTAAAGCTATTCAACCTGCAATTTCTAAACTGACTGATTATTTCAGCACACGACCTATAAATCTAAATATAGAACAAACAACACCAAGTCCCTGGACGTTAATTCATCATTGTAAAAGGGGAAACCCACATATCACCAATGATACATTTTTCAACTATGTCAAGAATCAAACCCAGGACCCTTATGCCGAGATCACGATCAACTTAACGTAACGTTCACTTAAAGTTAACTTAAAGCTCACTTAACGTATGTGTGATCACGATTCACGTAATTTAACGTATCAACTCAAGCCAAACATCTTCATTCTTGAGTATGATCTATGATTTGTACTAGTTTTACAGTGATGATCTGTGAATGTTTACAGTTTTCAATCGATATAATAAATATCTATTACAAAACTTTTTTGATAAATTTAGCTTTTCTATTTTAGTTTAATTATTTTGTTTAAATGTATGATCACTATAACTTACGCTAAAGAGTAAATATTGCTCATAATACCAACAAATGAGCTACTAAATAGCCCCTTTGACGTCACTCGCATAATGATTGGCTGGCTAGATCACCAGATACCCTTCAAGTAATGTTCACTAATGCCGGGATCACGATCAACTTAACGTAACGTTCACTTAAAGTTAACTTAAAGTTAACTTAACGTATATGTGATCACGATTCACGTAACTTAACGTAACAACTCGAGCCAAACATCTTCATTCTCGAGTATGATCTGTGATTTGTATTAGTTTACAGTGATGATCTGTGAATGTTTACAGTTTTCAATCGATATAATAAATATCTATTACAAAACTTTTTTGATAAATTTAGCTTTCCTATTTTAGTTTAATTATTTTGTTTCAATGTCTGATCACTAGAACTTACGCTAAAGAGTAAACATTGGTCATAATACCAACAAATGAGTTACTAAATAGCCCTGTTGACGTCACTCGCATAATGATTGGCTGGCTAGATCATGTGATACCCTTCAAGTAACGTTCACTTAAAGTAAAAGACCTCCCAGGACATCTCTTACGTTAAGTTAACTGCAAGTCAACGTTAAGTTAGCTGCATCGTGATCGCCTCCATTTAAACACATGAGGAGGTCCTTTACGTTAAGTTACGTTAAGTTAACTTTAATTTAACGTTAAGTTGATCGTGATCCCGGCATTAGTTCAGTAGATGGACACGCTACCAACTGAGCTAGGGCCTAAACAGTTAATTTAATAATTTTTTTTTAGTGAAAGAGGAAAAAACAATTTTCACAATGATATTGTTATGACCCTATCAGAAATCAAATCCGGAATCCTCAGACCAGTAGGCAGACCTGCAACCAGTTAGGTTAAGGTGTCGGACCCAATAGCTAGCTACATCATTATGGATTCCCCCCAACCTCTATTGAGTCACTACCCATCCCGGCTGTAGGTATTTTAATAGAAGCAATGGAGAGGTATGAGGAAGTTATTATTTATAGAAAATTTACACCCATTTTTGTCGAGGGAAAGTGGAGAAAAATTTAGTAAATAAATACTTAATTCACCTGGCTGGGTTCTGAACCAGTCCATCATCGGCAAATCAAACAAGATGAACCCAACTCTAGTTCGTAATAGCTACTTTATTTTATTCGATATAAGTTTCCGAAATAAATTATTACTAAAAACAGGTTCGTGTGTACAAGACTTCACAGAGCTATTCTCATTTGTTCAGTTAACCGTGCCGGTAGCTCAATCGGACAATGGATAAGTTTTATAATATACAAGTTAAAGAGATCGTTGACCGTAGGAATTTGTGTACATAAAGACAGATATAAAGAGGGCCTACTTTATGTCCTGAACTACCAGTTCTCTGCTACCTCACTTGGTGGAGCAGTGAACTGTAGGAGTAGTAAAACTGCGGTTATTCAAAGGTCACTATTTCAAATCCAGCTCATAAAATAATTTTTGTTATTTTACATGTTGTAGTTTTTTTGTTTGTTTTTTTACAATTCACAAACATGCTGATTTTTCTTTTACAAAAAATTGTTTGTTCTTGTAAAATATTCTCAATTAAGGTCAGGTTCTTCTGACCACCCCCTTTTTTTTCTAAAAAAAAAGTAAGGCTACAGCTTACAATAATTAATTTCCTTGTCATAGCACTAAAACATTTTGGAAGATTTTCCTTGCCTTTTTATGCGATTTATCAAAGTATTTTTCTTCTTAATTTAAATATGAATATAAACATAATGGCTTAAAACTCATTCTTGCAATATTACCTGAATATTGAAATACTAAAAATTGAATTTCTTTACAATAACTCCAGAAAATTTTGATTGAATTTCACCCTTTCAAATTAGAGTACAGATACAATTAATCTATATTTCATCGAAAAATTTGTATTATCCGTTTATATTGTTTATTTTGAATCTACTATGACCTAACCTTATAGGATAATAGTAGGTATTATCAGTGAAGGTGAGTGGTTTCCTTTCAAGATCGATGGAGTGTACAATATTTTATTATTTTATATAACGTCTCACTACCCGTCCATGCTATCGACATTTTAATTAAACTATTGGGGTAGGGATAAGGTAGAATCAAGAATAAATGTACTCGTACTTGCGTGGAAGGAGAGTGGAAACCATTTAGGAATAAACTCACACTGTACACTCAGTCATGACTCAAACCTCAGCAGCAGTAAAAAATATTAGAGGAGTTTCACATTAGTCCACGTGACCAACGATACGAGTCTAGTGCTCAACAGAATGTATAGGCCTACATCATTTAAATAGTGCGTGGGGAATTGGGCGTGACTGGTACAGAACTATTTAAGAAAGAGCATGTAAAAATACATTATTTTTTTTAGCATCACGTCTTACTACCCAATCAGTCTATACGCTTATATGCTAATTACGCTAATGGTTTTAGGGATGATGAAGGTTATATTTAGAGGAGATGTACCTGCATTTACTTGGCAGGAGAGTAGAAATCCATTTTGTAAAAATCATCTTCAGTGCACCGGACCAAGATTTGAACCTCGGTCTCCCCATCATCGGCGGTCTAGTCTACTTCAATAGTAGCGCCTTAGACCATGCAGCCACCGAAGTTTGATCAATATTGTTACTATCATGTTCAACCTCGAGGTTATTAACGCCTTAATTTAATGAGGAGAGTTGTGAGTAGGACGAATTAAGTAAAAATGCACCCACATAGTGGGTAAAGGGAATGAAAAACACCCAGACACACGTGCAAAACCTCATTGCACCCGGCTGAGATTCAAACCTCAGAAATCCCAAATGTGTCCTCCATTACAACTTTCATATGTAGGACCTTATCTGAAAAGCTACTAGATCTACTTTCATGTATTTATACCTTAGATCCTGTGATCTGCATGCTGTTATTTTTGATGGTGTTATTTTATAGGTATTGATAATAGCAAATTATAGAAAAACGTTATAAATGTTGGCAGTAAATTTTTTTAAAATATATATTCTCTAAAAGGCCCTTCAAGACATGAATAAGGTATTCTTGATCAATTTTTCAAATGTGTTATTTATTTTTTAAAGGAAAGAGTTATTATTATTATTATTATTATTATGATTATTATTACTATGATTATTAGCACCGCAACTTACTGCCCCTTCGGGTTATACGCACTTAAGCTAATGTGTAATGGTAGGGTGATTGTGAGACGAAATGGAGGACCTATAGTTTAACGTGAAATCCGAACCACGGTGGAGGCCTGGCATTCCACACATTCACAAGTTGTGATTAATACACGTCTTGTCAGAGTTGAAGGAAGGGTTCGGCAATCAGATAAATCTGTGTCGGGACCGAGGATTGAACCCCGGACACCCAGCACAGAAGTCCGATACCTTACCCCTAGACCGCCAGGTCACCTTAAGGAAAGATTTAAAAGTAACTCAAAGCAGCCTTGGGCCTCGAGCGGAATGTAAATCAAAGAAGATTGGGCTATATATCCTCGCAAATGGCATTTACGAAGGAGGTTAACTTCACTGATTCTACATAACCTATGGCATTTAAATATATTTTAAATAAAGAGTTGTTTTATGCGAATGCTAGTTTTGAAATACTCTTTTCATCAATGTATGAGCTGTAAATAAGTTGTTTTTGAACTTTAGTTAATATATGGTACGTAGACATGTTTGTGTTGAGGATTTGGTACAAAAGCATGCCCGAGTTGATGAGTTTGTACATATACGTGTCTTTAAGAAGATTGGGAATTTAGACAATGTTCAAGTAAGATAGTTGGTGCGTAGACATGTTATAATAGGAGAGTTTGTACGTAGACATGTCCGAGTTGGATAATACTAAGCACCGCGTCTTACTAACCGTTCAGGCTATACGCTTGAGTACTAATTACTCTAATAGGTTAGGATTTGGGAAGGTCGAATATAAAGAAGGTAAACCCGCACTTGCGTGGAAGTAGAGTGGAAAACCATTTAGGGAAAACCACCCCCAGTTCACCCAAGCGAGATTCGAATTCCGAGTTGGAGATTTGGCGAGTAGACATGTTTAGGAGAGTTTGTACGAAGACATGTCCAAGTTGGAGATTTTAGTGCGTGGACGGACATGTTATTATAGGAGAGTTGGTGTGTACATATTTCCGAGTAGTAGAGTGCGTACTCTGTCTTGGAACTTTTAGGAACGCTGGTATGTGGTGTGGGTATTATACTCTTAATGTAATCGAACATAGGTTTTTTACCGGTACCTAAGTTGGACATAATTTATCTGGCTAATGTTATGCTGTACATACTATGAAAACAAAATCGAAGAGTGCGACTTCAGCAGGCTGTAAAAGGGAGGATTGTTTTTTCACATCGTGATTTTACAACCTTTTTCCAGGCGAGTGTTGGTGCAGCTTATACTGTTTTTCTTATCCCCATCCTATTTCTGTTTTGTTAGTTTGAAACCGTTTTAAATTATACCTTTAGCTAGTCAGTACCGACACTAGAGCATACAGACAGTAAAAAACAAACAGGAAGATGTTAATAAAAGAGGATATAATGAGAAGATGAACAAGAGAGCAGAAGAAATACTAAAACAAGAGGAGTTTCCGGGGGTGAGGGGGCAAAGAGAGACCAAACTGCAAACTGTGTAGACGGGGAGGGCCAGAGCGTGGAAGTGTGTGTGTGTGTGTGTGTGTGTTGTAGGACGGCGAGTTAATCACCTAAACGCCTCTATAATTTCTACCTGGTGCAATCTAACCTGACAAGTGAGTCCCCCGCACCACACAGGTTCGTGCGGTAACGGGGTACGAGCCCCTCCTCACCTTTCTCTCCCCGACACGATCTACCCCTTCCCGCCCCACCTTCCTTCTTATGGGACTTAATTGAGGAGTACGGAGGAGAGAAGGGGTCAGACAGACAGGCCCGTCTAGGAATTTCGCTGCATGCGCCTGTGA
>CABFWB010000032.1:92968-117424 GCA_902151455.1 Timema bartmani
GCGTATACATACACTAGAGGTAAATCGAAGCAATGCTGCCTCGGCTGTGTCGGCGAACAGAGAGAGGCAAACGTGACCGAGCCAACTCATGGCGGATACATCAAAGTGAGGCAGCGCACGCACTTTCGGCCTCTACCTGCTTCGCTGCAAAGTTTCCTCTAATATATACACGCAGCTTCACGTGTCACAATTTCCAGTGACGGGTAGATCGGGCTTTGAATACCGGCAGGATGTACTGAGGGTGATTTTGACCATATGGCTTTCCAAGTTCCCTTCACACAAATTCAGGTACATTTCAATTAAAATTCTACCTTCCTTATCTTACTTACTTAGCACCACGTCTTGCTACCCGTTCGGATTATACGCTTAAGTATTAATTACTTTAATCGGTTAGGAATTGGGAAGGTTGAATATATAGGAAGTGAACCCACATTTGCGTGAAGGGAGAGTGGAAAACCATTTAGGAAAAACCACCCCCAGTTAATCCAAGCGAGATTCGAAACTCGATCTTCCCATCCTCGGCAGTCTAGCTCAACATGAAACTAGCGCTTTAGCTAACTACGCCACCGAGGCGAGTTACCTTCCTTATTTTTATTCAATTAGCGTAATTAGTGTATGCTTATAAACCAAACGGGTAGGTCTACTAAGACGTGGTGGGGGAAAAAAAGTAGCGGTGTAACTGAAGGTGAGGTATGGGGGCTTGTTAGGAATCCTAAAACGTACCTCTAACAATCGCTTTGCCGGAATAATAAAACAGGATTTTTGTCGTATTTTAGTTTATAGACGAAATGTGCTATAAGGATGTAGATAATAATAACACATTAACAAAATGTTATCACTGAAATTTTGATTTTGGTTAAACATAGAGATAAAAACCTTCCTTATGGAGTACATTTATTACGCTAGTGGGAGAGCGTGACAAAGTATATTGTTTTAAAAGAAAGTTCCTCTCTGAGCTGTTTATCAACGATTTTCGGCTACAAGGGTGAAACATAATCGCCGGAAATGTGTCGTCGCAAACATTGGTGTGTGCACCGGGGGTAGGCAGGAATTGACCACTTTTGTAATGTCATAAGTTTTCTAGAATCTAGATCAGGGGTTTCCAAATTAAAAGTGCCCAAGTGCTACAATGGAATACACGGGTCTAGTGGTGGGCCGCATCATAATCGGCCAAGGGGTGGAAGGAAATAGGACTAACGCGGATGTACACTAGTTGTTATTATTAAAATAGAGCACGATTAAGTTTATTACTGAATGAACATCTGTTGTAGTTTTTATGGATTCCTCCCATGCAAGTCGACGCTTTCCTTTTCACGCCTAGACGTATTAATTTTACTACAGTAGATTACTTTTCCAAGAAACTTCGCGAACAGCAAAAAAAAAAAGGCATCGTGGACCACCAGTTAAATACCCGAGATCTATCTATCTATATATATGGTGTTAGATACTCTTATGCCACTTGGCCACAGTTGAAGTAAGGGTCGGGGTTCAAATCTCAATTGTGTGTACTAGAGGTTGGTTTTCCATATGTGATTTTCTTATCCCCTCTCTATACTAGTGCAGGTGTATTTATTATAAGCTGCCCTTCCAATTAACTCTTATAGTAAGTCGTTAAGGGGAAAGGGTGGTATGGAAGGGCTTAAAAAGTGCAAAATAACTTCTCCTTTTCCTTTCACAATGTGACTAGCCTAGCTTCCCCTTCCCCCCTACTCTTCAGCCCCAAAACTGTTATTCTCCCTCCCCTGCACAGAAGTGCGTCTATATCGCCTCCCAATTTAATAAATTAATTATTCATAAAATCCTATATCTTTCGGAAAAAAACCGTAAAAAACTTTTAGAACTACAAAATAAAAAATAGCTTATTATAGGCCTACTACACATGTGATTTTATTAGTCCTGGAAAAATGTGACAAAGTAAGGGTTATTTTTTGATTTTCTCAACCCATCCATCGCACCTTAATAACCTTGCTGTTGAATCTTAAAAATTTTTTAAAAAAAATCTCTTATTCTTCAACAAGCTCCATCTCACATAGAATGATGTCAGCAAGTCGGTACAGTCCAATTTTTGTAGGAAGGGCCCTTTCTAAAATACAAACTTTTTTGCTGCCAAATATGTTAACAATGTACTATTTTATTAGTGTTATTTTATAGTTTTTTTTAAGCACCTCATTTTATTACCCGTTCGGGTTATAAGATTATGTACTAATTATGCTAATGATTTTAAGGTTGAGGAAGGATATGTTTATAGATAGTGTACCTGCACTTTCGTGGAGGGATAGTGGAAAAACATTTTAGGAAAAAATCACCCTCCCTCAGTACACCCGACTGAGATTCGAACCTCGATCTCCCCGGGATCGGCAGTCTTGTCTACTGCGAGAGTAGCGCGTTAGACCATGTGGTTGCCGAAGTGGGTCATTGATTACGCCGTTAGAATAGGGGTTAAGGAGGTATAATTTTAGAGGAAATGTACCCGAGTTTACGTGAAGGGACATTAAGAAAAACATTTAAGGAAAACCCGACCCGAATTCGAGCCCCAGTCTCCCTATCACCGGTAATAAAGACCAACAAAAGAGTGACCCGCTTCAGTGGACACATGGTCGAAGGTTTCATTCTCCTAATGATGGA
This sequence comes from Timema bartmani, assembly GCA_902151455.1. NCBI lineage: Eukaryota > Metazoa > Arthropoda > Insecta > Phasmatodea > Timematidae > Timema > Timema bartmani. The sequence continues at coordinate 95,594 of CABFWB010000032.1, forward strand.
GATATGGGGTTCAAGTCTCGGCTGCCTGCACTTGGGGTGTTTTTTCATAAATGGTTTGCCACTCTGCCTACATGTGAATGTGGGTACAATTCCTCTAAATTAAACCTTCCTCATACCTAGCACATTAGCTTAATTAGTACATATGCTTATAACCCGAACGAATAGTAAGACGTAGTGCTAAAAAAACACGAAAATGACGCGTTAGACTATGCGATCACTGATGCATTTTTTTAAAATATAAAAATCCTCAAAAATCCGAACCTGAACTCACACTCAGATATTCTAAAATTTGAGTCCGGAATAGGAATGTTAAGGTGATCCAGGTTATAACTTGTAGGGTCATTAGTGAGGAGGGTAAACCTGACCCTCCTCTGAAAAATAACTTGTCAGTATGTCACTCATACCTAGGTCTGTCGGCGTAATAATACCTTTTGATCGGGTGTAAATCACCGCGCTGATGCAGGCCTGTCTAACAGTCAAGAGGGGCCATGAATCACGGGCCTGTCCAAATATTGCCTGCCCTTTTGTTCCTTCTCGCTTCTCACCTCGTGTAGTCAGCTCTCTCTCTCTCTCTTATGTGGCTTCGTGCCTTAAATAACTAAATCGATGCTTGGAACGTGTAGAATATGTCAGCTGGGTTGATAGGTGGAGTAAATAATCGTACCAATTCCATTTCCCTATCAAAGTTTCAATGTTTTATAGGTTAAAAAAACCCTCAAAAGTATTAAAAATATTTATTTTTATTTAGCACCGCGTCTTACTACCCGTTCGGGTTATACGCTTAAGTACTAATTACGCTAATGGATTAGGAGTTGGGAAGGGTGAATAGAGGAAGTGAACCCGCATTTTCGTGGAAGGGAGAGTGGAAAACCATTTAGGAAAAACCGACCCCAGTTCACCCGACCGATATTCGAACCTCGATTTCCCCGTCCTCGGCAGTCGGGCTCAACACGACTAGCGCGTTAGCCAACTACGCCACCGAGGCGGGTAGTAAAAATATTGATACAGTTTTTAAAAGCCCATATAATGGCCGGTTAACCTGGGATTACGTTATAGGAACCATAAAACGTATCTAAGTGCGGTTTTATGCATTCTTAAAACAAAATTTGGGTAAGTTTAAAAGTTTTTCCCAATTTTAAAATAGGCCTTACTTATTATTAAATTTTGTTCTATTTTTTCTAAACGTGGTGCATATTTTATGCTGTTCAAATATTTATGGAAAAATAACACCCGTGCACGGGAATCGAACCTTTTTTTATTTGACCTAGTGAGCAACTGCTATACCACTGATATAACTAGTACATCGTGTGCCCATAGTCAAACATAGTTCAGACAAATATCGTGTAAATTTTATTTAAAAATATTTAAAGTGATTTTTTGACAATGTTAGAAGCCCTATATTAATTAAGTTCTTCCTAAGGCAGTGTAACCTTGGTCAACTACAGTCTAATTTAGAGAGGAAGGAACTTGTTTGATAGCAATAGAAACGAGTAAGGTAAATTAAAAACAATCACACGTACGGTAATGTGATCTGCAACTCTCACTTTCAATAGATTATATAAACATCTATGAAATAATACTAATAATAAAATAAAATGTTATTAATGTTTATTTATTTCCCACTGCGTCTCACTTCCAGTTTGGGTTAAACGCATATATAATTACTCTAATAGATAGGTATGAAGAAGGAAGCAGTTTAAAGGTAAGATACCCGCATTTACATAGAAGTAGAGTGTGAAATCATTGAAGAAATACAACCATTAATAGATACAACCGGGATTAAAATCCCAATATTCTCGTCCTCTGCATGTTAGTCTAACACGAGATTATGCCTAATTAGACCGGATGTTCTCAAACTTCTTAGTCACGTGGATCCTTTAACTAGAGAACAGCTGATTAGCGGACCCCTGATGTAGGATAAATGAATAAATAAAATGAAATTGATAAATTCATAGTAGGTTATATTATAGGGATAAATTAATCATACTATATTTTTAATGCAAATATAACCACAGTATAAATGAAAATAGAATAAATATTGGCATTATATTTATACATTTATTAGAGATAATTTATTTTAATGAATCTAAAAAGAATTACAATAAAAATTAAAATAGATGTATTATATTTGCACATTTATAATCACTGATAATTTATTTGAGGAATGGAACTGCTTGTGTGACTTCCCTGGACGATTTCACGGACCCCCTAAACGAGCCTCGGGGACCCCACTTTGAAAATCTATGCCTTAGACCATTCAGCCACTGAAGCGGGTATGAATAAGGTTGAATTTAGAGGAAGTATACCCACATTTAGTCTACATGGAAGGAGTGTGTAAAGCCATTTAGGTTCGAACACTCTCAGTACACCCAACCGGGTTGTAAACCTCAAATTTCCGTCATCAGTAATCCAGTCTATTGCGAGAGTGGCTCCTTAGAGTTAGACCATTCGATCACCGAGGCAGATGTTATCAATGTTGACCGTAAAAGTTCCTTCCTACCAGAATACTTACTTATTTACTCTAAAGTTTATTGCCGCACTTACAAAAGTACGCCACCTATCCTTATCTTGTGCTAGTTCTATCCAGTACACTTCACTACATCCTATCCCTATCTTGAGCTAGTTCTATCCAGTACACCTAATTATACCCTATCCCTATATTGAGCTTGTTATATCCAGTCCACCTCATCATACCCTATCCCTATATTGAGCTAGTTTAGTCCAGTCCACCTCATTATACCCTCTCCCTGTCTTGAGCTAGTTTAATCCAGTCCACCTCATTATACCCTCTCCCTGTCTTGAGCTAGTTTAATCCAATCCACCTCATTATACCCTCTCCCTGTCTTGAGCTAGTTTAATCCAGTCCACCTCATTGTACCCTCTCCCTGTCTTGAGCTAGTTTAATCCAGTCCACCTCATTATACCCTCTCCCTGTCTTGAGCTAGTTCTATCCAGTCCATCTCATCATGCCCACGCCCAGCCCCCAAGCTGGAGAACAACCCCTATCGGTGGTGTGCGATTGCTTATTCTATATATTTGCAGCTACCCTTCATATCTGAAGGCCGTATTCTCTATCCGTAACCTAAGAAGGCGCTATGCCGTTGATAATAGGGACCCACGAAACATATCAGAGTCCTTCATAGCATTTACAAGGAGTGACAAATTTACAAAGTTCAACAAAAAATCATGTATTTATTTAGTAATCACAGTGTTAATTATATTATGTTTCTTCGGTATTTTTGTAGGAAATTAGGCATTATGTAATACAGTTTATAAACACGTTGACTAAAGGTCGGTACACACAGAACGCTAAACTATGCTGTGTTTAGCTGTGGTAAGACTTTGTCACTTTGGTTTCACACTCATTGCTAAGCTAAGCTAAGCTAAGCTAAGCTAAGCAATGGCCCCTCTTTTCCCTCCTGAATTCAGTGTTGTTTCTGTCTGATCTGCTTTAGTCAAGTTTAGTTATGACATTGGCCAAAATATCTTCTTTGAGCTCAGATGATAGTACTGAGGAAAAAAAGATGCTGCTTTTAGCAGCTGTTTTAGAACATGAAGACAATTTAGAAAGTGGAGGTGGGAATTTTTCAACTAACGCTTCGATTTTGATATAAAACCTAAATAAAATATTACTTAAATACACGCAAAACAAACTTAAAACAAAAACTCAACACTTCTTTGGTTATTTTCACCAAACCAGCACTGCGTCTGTTCAACACGGAGCCCAAGCTGCGCTATACTCATGCGCAACGTAAGATGGCTCAAGATGGGAGATGGAAAAATTGCCCGGCCAGCAATCGGGAAAAATATAACGCGGCTTAGCAAGGCATAGCTTAGCTTAGCTTTCTGTGTGAACCAATACATTTAAATACATGGTCCGCTATTTTTCTAAAGAGTTAGCAGAGCAAATCTTATCTTTGCTTAGCTTAGCGTTCTGTGTGAGCCAACACATTTAAATACATGGTCCGCTATTTTTCTAAAGAGTTAGCAGAGCAAATCTTAGCTTAGCTTAGCGTTCTATGTGTACCGGCCTTTAAGACACCAGTCTCGTCTTATTTGGCTTTGTGGTGACTGAGGGATTGGAGTTCGAAAACCGGCAAGGTATTCCTTTCTTGATGGTTTTTGCTTCTACTTCCACGCAAATGCAGACACATTCTCTCTAAATTTAATCTTTCTTCTTCTTATCTCATAAGGTGTAAATATATGGATAGCCTAGACGAGTAGTAATATATATGGAGCACAATAGTGTAAATATCTACTAGTAGGCATAATTTGTTTTAACTAAGTCATTAACTGTATCTGTGACCCGCTTCGGTGGCCGCATGGTCTAACGCGATAATCTCGTGTTGGACTAGACTGCTGAATACTGGGTTATCAGGGTTCGATCCCGGCCGGGTGCACTAAGGTTCTTAATCCTAAATAGTTTTCTAATATCCATCTACGCAAATGCGAGTGAATGTCCTCTAGATTAAGCCTTCCTAATCCCTAAACCATTAGTGTAATTAGTACATAGGCGTATAGCCTGAACAGGTAGTACGACGTGGTGCTAAAATAAACTGTATTTGTGCTTAGAGATATGGAAATAAATAAATTCCTGTAAGCTCCAAATAGTTTTTTAGCGCCGTGTCTTACTACCCGTTCGGGTTAGACACTTATGTACTAATTCCAGTGGTCTTATGAATGAGAAAGGTTATATTTAGAAGAAGTGTACATACATTTGCGTGGAGAGAGAAAGAGACAAAGAGAGACAGAGAGAGAGAGAGAGAGAGTGGAAAGCCATTTTGGAAAAACCTCTTCCAGTACACCCAGCCAAGATTCGAACCTCAATCTACCATTCATCGGTAGTCTAGTCTACTGCGAGAGTGATTCCGTGTTTATACCACGGAGCCACCGAAGCGGGTCAGCAAATATTTAATCACGGATCAATGTTCAAATGTGTATTAGTATATCCTTCCACGCAAAGGCGGGTATCTTACCTACAAAATGCATCCTTCCTCATCCGTACCTCATTAGAGTATCATATAGGACTAATATATTCGTTTAACCTCAACAGGTAGAAAGACTCGGTGATGGTAATAATTTAAGAGATTAATATTTTATAGTAATGTAAATTAATTTTGTTTTTAGTTTCCTTCTTTCATTTAATTATTTTAATTTTGTGACTGTCTAGCACCTTAGTTCACTTAGTAGCACGTTTGCCATCTGAGCTAGAGATCCATGGGATTGATTCCCGGCAAGGCCAAAAAACTAACATTGGCGAACGTGGGCGCATTTCATCTAAATTAAATCTTCCTAATACCCAACACATTAGTGTAATTAGTACATATGCGTACAACCCGAACGGGTAGTAAGACGCGCTGCTAAAAAAAAAATTGTGGCATCCCTTTACCGAGTGATGAATTGACGACCGGGGAACTAGGAGCTGTGTCTGTTCTATAGTTGAGCTAGTTATGTAAGTCTTGTTCTGAATTAACCAGCCGGGTAAGAAAGAGCATGATAATGACATGAATATAATAATTTTGATATTTTCAACTTTATTTACTCAGCCTTGAGAGTATATTATTCTTTATATTTAATATTTTGAACAAACTTTTCTAAGAGGATTATAAAAATATGTAATACTTTAATTTTAAAAGGAGGATTACTGTGTAGTTTTACTCACATTACTGTTTAGACTCAAATAAGGCTTAAAAGTTAATAAAGCTTATTTATTTTGAATGACAGCAAATCAGACTCTATGCCTTGATTCTGGGGACAGTAAGAAATGAGAGCCACCCCAGTTAGGCGGGCCAGTACACGCATAAGTTAAAAAAAATTAATTCACAGCCGATTAACGTACTTGAGGACTTGTTTAGTGTGAGTGACTTTCATGACAGCTGGTAAATAAGACCTAAACTTTTACTAATGGCTATGTTTAAATAATAATAATAATACTTAAACCCGTATTTTACTTCCCGTTCGAGTTATGCTCTTAAGTACTAATTACTCAAATGGGTTAAGAATTGGGAAGGTTGAATATAGAGGAAGTGAACCCGAATTTGTGTGGAGGGAGAGTGGGAAAACCATTTAGGAAAAACCACCCCCAGTTCATCCGAGCTAAACTTTAACCTCACTCTCCTCGTCCTCGGCAGTCTAGCTCAACACGAAACTAGCGCGTTAGATAACTACGCCAACGAGGCGGGTGTATATTTAAATAAATGCGTATGAAAAGTAGAGATGTTACCTCATTAGTTTGGGATAAAGTGCTCACCTCTGGATTCGATGTTCGTGGGTTCAAGACCAGCTGGGGTCGACGAATTTTTCTTGAGCGATAAAAATCGGTAGCACAACTTCTTTCGGGAAGGCAGGAGGAAGGGAATTAAAGCCACCAATCTCATATCTATTGTGGCATCTAAAAGAAGATTGTAAGGTATCTGAAAATACCTTTCCCGGCAAAATAGGCAGGCCCTTTTACTATCGCTCAAAGAAATTCTCGTTAAGATATAATCAGTCAGATCAAAAAGTGCATATTAAATACTTCAAATAAATAAAATAAACAGTAGGGATAACAATATTATACCATTAGCGCTTTGTAAAAGTAAATTCCCTATCTTTCAAATTGAACAGAAAAGGGGAAAAAAACAAAACACGAAACAACATTGTTTTGAGAAAATAGTGTTTAATATAGTGTTTTTTGATGTTTTATTAACGATTTGATGAATACAGTGGCATGGCCTCCCATATCTATTACATTTTTAATTGTTACACACTAATACAGTTTATTAAAAGGCATTTTATTTTTGTCAGTAGCAATAACTTTTCTAGAACAAGATCAAAACCATAGCCATCTTAGTTTATGCAACAGCTACCACTACATTAAGGTGACAATTCGTCCCCCCTCACCCACTGAGAATTATGTACCAGTTTTATTTTATGCCCGATTTGTTAAATAAATTTGATATTTATATTGATTAGATAAAAATGGTTTATTAAGATAAGTAAAATCTTACAACAAAACACATCATGCATGACCAGCAAGGATTATCTCTTAATCTTATTACTTTTATTTTTTTACACTTTTAGTTCTAACTGTTCGTAGACTAGTTTACTATTTTCCCTATTACTTTCATAATATACATCGTTACATTTCATAGATCTAACAATTTATTGATGCTGTTCAATAACAGGAATATAAAAATACATGGCTATAAATAAACTATATTATGTACCATTTAAATGGCAACTACACTCTCGGTCTCTCCTATCAGTGATTTTATTATAGTGACAGGCAGTAAGACGCGGTTATAAAAAAAGAAATACTACAATTGGAGCATCGCGCTGTATGGAGCAGAAACTTGGACACTCAGGAAGATGAAAAAGAAATACTACAATTGGAGCATCGCGCTGTATGGAGCAGAAACTTGGACACTCAGGAAGATGAAAAAGAAATACTTGGAGAGCTTTGAAATGTAGTTCTGGAGAAGACTTGAGAAGACCAGCTGGACAGGCAGGTTGACAAATCAAGAAATTCTAAGAAGAGTGGGTGAGAAGTGAACCATTTTGTATGTGATTTTTTTGGTACAAAGCAAACGGATTGGACACAACCTTAGACACAACTGTCTTCTGCACGACGTCATAGAAGGAAAGGTTGAGGGAAAGAGGAGCTTAGAAAAAGGAGGACTCAAATATTGGATGACTTGCAGGAACGAAGAAGATTCTGGGAGCTCAAGGAGGAGGCAGAGGATAGGGTGCATTGGCGGTCTATAGGTTGGTTACACACCAACGAGTCTCGAGTCGAGTCGAGTATCATGGAGTCGAGTCCAATCTTACTCTAGAGTCAAGGCCTTTCACACTAGTGAGTCGAGTCATTGAGTCCACTAGTTTGATCAAAGAGCTCGCGCAAGATTGATGTAGTCCTAGCGGTTTCTATAAATACAATTGTACGGAGGCGCTGGCGTAGACGCCTAAAAAAGACGTCGCTTAATGTGGATTTACCACATGAAACGATGCACCTTTGATAGTTTTTAACATTTATTTTCTAATAGCGGAAACTGTATTTCCATACCAATGTTCGGGATGGAAGGGGTTATAAATAGAAGGATGCTCTTGGACGAAAACAATGAGGTATTCAGTGTTAGGCTTGAAAAACATGTGGAAATATTACATTTGACTCTGGCTGGACTCACGAAATCTGTAATCTGCCGCATTATGGACTCCTGACTCGCCTAGACTCTGTTAGACTCGGGGTGACTCGACTCGCCGGTGTGAAAGGTATTGGTCCTCCATCGTGCTATCAAATACAATATGTACTTATCTCAATTGGTGAGTCAGACTCGAATCGATTTGACTCGACTCGGGACTCGGTGTGAAACCAGCTTTAGTTCACTGACAAATAAATGGACCTGCCGCAAAACAGAACATATAATCGTAATAAATTTAAATTATATATATTATAGTAGTTGGCCCTGAAAACGTGGAGAAAAAAAATGCTATAATACATCCCAATACTGCCTTTGTGGTCTAGTGGCCAGAGTTCCTGGCCACAGATACAAAGGTCCCGGGTTTTATTCCCGGCGCTTCCAGGTTTTCTGTGAAGCAGTGGGTCTAGAACGGGATCAACTCAGCCTAGTAAGGACAAATGAGGAGCTACTTGAATAAATTAATTACTCCGGTTTAGAAAACTGAGGCTAACAGCCGAAGGGCTCATTCTGCTGACCACATGACTCCCTCTATCCGCATCAACGGACGGCGGCAGCTCGGTCTGTATGGCTCGATTGCAGGTCTACGCCATGGAGTTTTTTTTACACTACAATAGTTATTTATGAGAATTTGCCACCATGTTTTCAGTCCAAGTTTTTCTCCAGAGTTAATTTTGATAAAAGGAAAGAAAAATCGTGTACAAGATCAGGGCTTAAGCTAAATACAATTTTGGGAACCTAAGTGCTATTACTGAAAATGAAAACCGCTAATATTGTTTTAGGGTGGTTTACCAACGTTTTAGAGCTGCTGGTAAGAGAGAAAGAGGGAGTGTAAGGTCAAGTTGTGAATTCCTTCACTACATGCATTAATATTTTTTTTAAAAAAACCTATCAAATGTGTTCATAGGGTACAGAGAGTACATATTTTAATTGTTTTTACTTTCAAATAGGTATGAGAGGGAAAGTAGTTCATCCACGCAGGGACCCACAGACCTTTCAAGAGATTTGGGACAGTGACATTTTTGGACCTCCTTTAACACAAATTAATTTCCAAAATGTCTGTGCTTTATTTAGAAAAAACTGTTTAAACTACGAGCATGAAAAAAAAAGAAGATAGAGCTTCCTTACAAAATTAAGTTACAATATTTTGTGTACTATTAATACTAATTCTTTTTTTAGAATGTTTGAGATCTTGCTCTATTTTTCTATGTCCATGGACATAGTCGCAAATATCTGTGCAATAGTCAGACGCCCTATACTGTATAACCATGCCCCGACTAACTTAATGCTTAGGATCAAATTGTGGTGGAAATCAGGTTTTATATCGCTTTGTTCCATGACCTAGTTGGATCTTTGACTGATACCAGTCTCTTAAATTTCTTATGGTGTACCTTTCTACGGTGATCAACCTGTGAGTGTGCTACTAGTCCTGAGTAGTGGCTCGCGGGGTATAGTTTATTTTGTCCGGCCCCCTTCAGGCGCCGTTTGTATGTTACACTAGATATAGTGTGTCCGGACATGGGTAGAATGATAAATGTACTATTGAATGACCAGGCAGTACTAATGAGGAACATACCGTCCATAGTATTTTAACAGCCTAGATTCCTGGTAGCTTGCCATTAACTATTTGTAAACCTATAGTTCCTATTCTAGGAGCGTATTCGTTGTATCTCGTAATTCACTATGGGGTTAACTCATGATAGCTAGCTCATTTAACTGTCAACGTTGTAACTCTTTAAACTAGGACTTTCTAGATTTTGGTATCGTTAACTATTATTCATGTAAATGCCTTTCAGGTCTAAGTCTAGTAGCCGCTAAGCTGGATAGTTGCTATGTATTGTTGCCTAACCTTAAACTATATATTTGCTTCATATTAAAATTGCCGTTGTGTTGAGGCAGACTTACCTTCGTAGTGGAGTGTGTGTTATTTCTACTTTAACGAGCTACTTCCATTCGTAATATAGACCCTAACTTACTTGTGTTGATTGCAAGTATAGCCTAGGTGTTTCACTCCAAATGTTCCCTATTGGAATAACTATGTCAAAATTAACTGATTAAATTATCTTAATAAATAAAGGACTGTCTTTTGCAAGATCTAGTTACACCTATGTGATTCTATCAACGTATTTAAATTAAAAAAAACTTATTGGTTAAACTTGTATATCTTTCTTATGCTTGTTCCTTCCCATCCTTGGTTAAATATATTTGTAAATGTATCCGTCACTTCTTCTATTAGATAGGAGAAGCGGTGATACAGTTGAATTTAGAGGAAGTCTACCCGAATTTGTGTGGGAGAAGTGTGGAAAAATATTTAGGAAAAAAAATACCCTCAGTACACCCAACCTAGATTCGAACCTCGATTTCCCCGTCATCGGAGGTCTAGTATACTGCGATAGTAGCGCGTTAAACCATGCGGCCACCGAAGTGATCAATTCTACTATTCATTTTATATGTCACTAGCCAAAGACTAAATAGTTATTATTTTAATCTTCATCTAAAAGATAAAGATAACAGAAAGTGTGCAAGTTATATGAGGAGAATGGAAGCGGTTAAAGGAGGAAGAATAGTAGGAGAGTAGAGGAAGTTGGAGGTATTCTACAAAAACTGACCGGGCCACAAGCTGGAAACAGTTGACGATTATGATGATGATGATATTACCTACAAGATACATTATTTATAACTTCCTATTTTATAACGAGCCCTGTGAACATCTCAAATAACATATTATTTTTAGTAAGACTTAGGCCTAATATATCGAAGAAAATAGGGAATTATTTGAATGAAACTAGTTAGTGGTTTTGAAAGTAGGAGTCAATTTTTTTTTAATTAACCCTCCCTGTCCCTTCAAATCCACCTTAACACAAATATATATTGTTAAATAAAAATAATATCGACATATTACGTCACCTTTATAGTAGACCCACACCCCTAGAAAAAATTAGCTTTTTATGCCCATACCCAGCTTGTTTGGGTGTCGGGTGGTTCAAAAAAATGGATTCTTTGAAATAGATTTAGTGGAGTAGTTGGGATTTTTATTTTCTCCCGATATGACACCATAATTCCTTTATAAACTGTATTCACATTTAAGTAAGTTTACATCTTTCTTTTAAAAATGGCCGTCACACCCCTTAGTGAGCTGACGCAACGTGCCTTAAAAGCTCACATTTATCTGCATTGCCCATTTAGCTCGTGTTAAAAATCTCATACTTGGCTAGTAAATTTCACGATTACTATAAAAAAAAAGGTTCAAATCCTCCTGACTATTAGACGTCAAATCACTTCTGAGAGACCATTGTATAAATGCCTACGGAGTTAAAAACATATTATAATAGCCACACTATTGTTTTTTTAGCATTCGGGTTATACGCATGTACTAATTACTCTAATGGGTTAGGGATGAGGAAGATTGAATTTAGAAGAAGTATACCCACATTCACTTAGAGAGAGAGAGAGAGACAGAGAGAGAGAGAGATATATATTGGGGGAACCATTTATGAAAAACCACCCTCATTTCACCCGACCTAGAACGACCCACGATCTCCCCGTAATCAGCAGTCTAGTATATTGCAATAGTAGCGCCTTAGGCTATGCTGTCACCAAAGCGTGTTACATTATTGCTAAGCACTCGCAAAGGCTTCAGTAATAATAATAATAATAATAATAATAATAATAATAATAAAGTTACCTCACTCCTTAAGAAAGAACTCAACATTTTAAACCTTTCAGTTACGTATTAAATAAAAACTTTAATTAAACTTTTCGAATCAATATCTTGGTGTATTTTAATTGGCTGAAGTCGTGGAAGGAAGAAGGAAACATAAGCCACGCCTTCTTGAGATGCACTTGCGATGATAAAACACATCTTTAATTTACTTTTGAAGCACACCTGGCATAATTACTGTAATTAATACTGATATATCTGCGGTAAAATTACGTTGCTTTTTATATCTTATAATTCGTAATTCTTCATTAGTGTGAATCACGAACAAAAACCGAAGAAAGAATGCAGTCTACACAAAACTACATTCCCCCTTCCCCGCGTCAACATTATAAAGTTTGCTACGCAATGTTAAGTGCATTGGATAAAGTTAGCCGACATACAGAATGGTATCTGCTTGTAGATAACTCGAGACTTGATTTTTATAGGGAAGAAGTGGTTTAAAGAAATGTTCTACACATATATGGTCAATGATTATTAATACATCCTACCCACATCGGTGATAATCTGTCTGAGGTGTAGAGTTCGAAATTGATTGAATTGTCGGTGACGGTGAGGTAGAGGTTCGAATCTCAGCCACGTACACTAGGTAGAGTTTCCAACCTGTAATTTGTCACTTTGTTTTTCCACCCTCTCCCCACGATAATGTGATTTCACTTCTTGCAAAACAACCTTCCTTGTCCCCTACTTCTAAGATTAAGTGGTTAGTTGTATCGGTGTTGGATACAATAGTACATAGAAGATTTAATGTATTCCAAGCGTTACTAAACACGCCATCGACGGCGAATAACCAAACGCCCAGATAATTTGGTTTGAGTCCCTGTGGTGTCACAATTTTAGAGTTTAAAGTAAATAATCTTATCTTATCCTCTCTCTTTAGTAAAACTGTCACAAAGCTGTAGACTGTCGATGGCGGTGAGATCAGGATTCGAATCCCGGTCGGGTGTACTGAGGGTGATTATTCCTAAAGAAGTTTCTATTTTCCTCTCCTCAAATTTGTGTACATTTTCTCTAGATTCCACCTTCCTCATCCATGCAACATTACTGTAACTAATATATTTGCGCGCAGCCCGAATGGGTAATAAGTCGCGGTGAAAAAGTGAAAAATAAATCTCTATAATAAAAGCCACTTCGTTTTTGTTTGTGTGTCCAGAGTTTTCCTCAAACTTTCCGATAAGATACACGGCTGAAACGTCGCACATTGATTTCTCAAGTGATCTAGCTACCCCCAGAATTTTTTAAACTCGAATTTTTGACAGGGGGTGATATAGCAAACCGCGATCACGTGGCTAGAGTTATAGATATAGTTTTGGCCTAAAAGTCTCTAATCTGAAAGAAAAAAAATCCCGAAAAAAACAACAGGGAACAAAAGTTAATCGAAGCCCAAAATTGCTCCTGTCGGAGATAGATAGACCTATCCCCTAAGAAAAATACAGTGTTACTATGAAGGGCTGGTGTACCATCAACAAGATCCTTTTTCTTTCTCTCGTTTCTTTATTTACGTGTAGTCTCAAATAAGATAGGATGCCATACTAAGGGTACAAGGGAAAAAGAAGGAAAGTAACATTATACACATTTACCAGGAGAACAACTTTTATACCTCATACCCCATAGGTATCCCAGAAAATACTTTTTTTTAATTAAGTTAAATTTGACAGATACCTCTTCTAACCATAATCTAAAGTGTATTAGAAAGGTCTCATGATTATCTAGTAGATGGGAGCACTAACTCAATTTGAGTCAAAATTAGACTTTGCCCCCCCTTTTTCCCCACTACCCATAATATCATTGCTGAGGGAACTGCAGGTCTTATGGAAAAAAGCTTTATCTTCGCTTTCTCTCTCAGTCAACTGTTGCCAAATCTACTCGCTCTCAGTTATGTCGGGAGATGTTATGCTGGGGTAGTGAGGAGCTACTGACAACATCGACTATCCAGCGTTACAAAACTTCTCTTATATAGTTGAACGGAGTTTGACCATACAAAAATGAGAAAATGACAACTCTGTTTTCCAATAATAACCATGCAGTCCCCTCAGCGATGGTATTCAGTATAGTAAGACGGTCACAAGTATCAATAGCCCCCGCACATATTAAGTGCCCATAAGAACGATCATTAAAAACCACATGTGGGTAACGATATACCTTCCTATATTTGTACATACATTGGATCTTGTGTAGAGCATAATAAAATACTCCCCTGTGCTTGCCACACTTTAGGGACTCTTCTTTTTACAGCTTACGTCTTTATTGATTTAATCAGTTGCCTTTTGTTATTTTTCCTGATCTCGAACTGGTGGTTGAACTGCCCAAAGAGTCGGACTCGTATTGAATTTGTCTGCTATTGACGGAGAGGTTGAACTACAAATCCTGGCCATGTGAACTTGAAGTTTAATCACACATGTAATTACACTCAAATTGCGGAATAAAGTATACCTGTTAGCCGGTGCACATGAATTTCGGAGCAACCTGTAATCCCATTCAACTCCTAACCCCTAACCTAACCTAACCTAACCTTATTTTTTCATTTTTAACAAAGTCATTATGAATTTAATTTTCACCTCACCCTTCGTGTAAGGTTATTACCAACCTCGGATGAATTGTTCCACAGTTCATGTGAACCAATTTTCAAGATGGTTTTAACATTCTCTCTTACTATCCGTCTGAGATATCCGCATGTATACACTAAAGGAGTAGAGATGAGGAAAAAAGAGTTTAGAGGAAACGTACCCGCATTTACATGGAAGGAGAAGGGAAAACTATTTAGGAAAATTCACCTAAGTCCACCAGGCTTAAATTTGAACCTGTGATCACTGGGTGCATCTGAACAAAATTTATAATATTTTTTTATATTTCATATTTATATTTGAGATATATATGATTTACTGACAGTATGTAAAATATGGGGCTATTTTTAAAACATGTTGTAGTCATATTACACAAAAATATGAATCAACAAACACACACGAAGAATAATTTATTAACAAATAAATATTAATATACCCACTTCGTAGGCCGCATGGTCTAAGGCGCTAATCTCGCAAAATACCAGACTGACGATGATAGGGAGATCTAGGTTCGAATCTCGGTCTGGTGTACTGAGGATGGTTTTCCAAAACTGTTTTCCACTATCGAGCCATGAAAATGCGTGTACACTTCCTCTAAATATAAACTTACTAATCCATAAAACCATTAGCGTAATTATTACATAAGCGTATAACCCGAACGGGCAGTAAGACGCGGTTCTACCAAAAATATAAGTATATACCAATAAGTAATCTATCTCGTAGAGCTAAACTATCTTATTTTGTCGACTTAAAGTGAATACGATTGAGTGTCTGCTTGAACCCCCTTAAATATCTCCTTCGAGTATCAAAGTTTTTAAGTGATGTGGGAGCACTTGCACATAAAACGTTGCCAATAGGTACTTTTTATTTTTCTGTTCCCCTTCTACGAGTCAATAAGCTTTTCTAGCATTTATTTTAGCCGTGGCATGCCAGATGAAACAAATGCTTCCCATTATTTCCTTATTGAAGTGTTGTGAGTTATTACATTAAGGCACATACTCGCATTCTTTCTGATAATTTTTTATTTAATATGATCCCTTCTAGCCATTAAGATAATTTTTCAATCAAGATTTTTAAGCTTAATATTATATTTTTTGTTTGTTTGTATATAAGCTCTTTTGTATTTACTGTAAACTCCATTCCATCTTTTCAAATCTCAACAATAATAAATAGACTAAGAACTTTGTTGAGTTTCGGGTAATTTTAAAACACATACCTCTGATCTTGGTCGAGTGGTTAGGGAGGTAAAATACAAGCTTAGGGCACCCTGGTTTAATTCCAGGTGTCTGTGGCCTAGGTCCAATCTATTTAATAGATGATTTATAATGATTGGGCTTAGTGGTGGTTGTTTATTACTAAGTGTTAATAGTAGGATAAGTTATGTTGTAGGCCTAAGTCATGTTATGTTAGAACTATATATGTGTGTGTATATATATATATATAACTATAGTATAAATATATATATAACTATACATTCAATTACCAATCAGTATATTATTCATTAAAGTGAGTAGAAATATAGTTTTAAGCAAATTAATGGTAAGTGCCCTTTCATTGTATACCCCATCTACGGTAAGAAAGACTGGTAAATGAGAGCCAACAAAAGTTTCTTTATTGCAAACATTAGCTGAAAATAACTATTGTCAACCTCTACTTACTCTATGACATTATGAACTCGAAAGTTAACTGCCGCACCTATAAAAGTGCGCCACCTATCCTTATCTTGAGCTAGCTCTATTCAGTCCACCTCATTACACCCTATCCCTATCTTGAGCTAGTTCTATCCATTCCACCTCATTACATTCTATTTCTATCCTGAGATAGTTCTATCCAGTCCACCTCATTACATCCTCTCCCTATCTTGAGCTAGTTCTATCCAGTCCACCTCATTACATCCTCTCCCTATCTTAAGCTAGTTCTATTCAGTCCAACTCATTACACCCTATCCCTATCTTGAGCTAGTTCTATCCATTCCACCTCATTACNTGAGCTAGTTCTATCCAAACCACCTCATTACACACCATCCCTCTCAGATCTATTCCAAAGTTATACCCCCATCTGCCTCTAGGTCTTCCCACTCTCTACCCATTGAGTTTGGCAGTCAATACCCTTAACACGGTTCTAGATTCTCCCATTAGCACTGCGTGTCCTTCCCATCTTAATCTGGAGATTTGATTAAACTAATAATGTATTGTGGTGAGTACACGGTATTTTTTTAAGCACCTTGTTTTCAAACACCCTAATTTTGATTTTTTTCTTCATGTAAGGTAAGACCACGTTTCACACCCATAGATAACAACAGGTAAAGTTATTGTTTTGTATATTCTGAGTTTTACATTCCGAATAAGTTGCCATTGGATAATTTCAGCCAATTTCATCTATAAAGAACTTCCTGCTAGATGTCACTGTACGCCTCTCCTACCGTAGATAGGGTATATAGTAAATGGAACCTTTCACATGGGGTGGACCACAGATTCTGTGTCCTCGTAAGTTGAGCACCACAGGAAACACCTGCAGTTAAACGTGAGCTTTCATTGATCTTGCCTAAGATCTTCTTCATGCATTGCACAGAAAGCTCCATAAGTTAACATTTAAGTGTAAATTGGGTGCACCCATATTTTTTCACACCGTTTATTCTTTCACTTTAGAAGCTACAATACTACTGCGGCTTCTTCGACATCCATCATAGCACTGGATTAACTTAGTGAATTGCGTGTGGCCGCTCGTATGAAAGGCTGACGTTTTGTGTTGCCGCACTGTCTCTTGAAAGTGACCCGTGTAAAAGGGCACTAAGGGAGGCAGCACGCCTAGTGTGCCTCACTCTGATCTCGGGGACAGGTGGTTAATAATTCCACAAATTCTGGCTTAAATTCTTAACTAGCCTCGCCCTTTTACTCTTATAATGATTCGTAAGAATTTCACTCAAGTTCATTGCAAGAAACTTTTAGAAAATACAAACATTTTTTGAGGTCAATGATGGTATCATTTTACTATGTTGTTAGTGTTATTGAATATGTATTGTATTAATAATAGCTATCAAAAGTGACAACTATAGATCACACGCCTTGACGTATGAATCTCGTTACGGATAGAGGATAAAACTATTGAGTAAATTCCCACCTGAACCTTAACCTCACGGATCTAAAAAAACAAACAAAAAAAAAACACCACACTGGTGATCATACCGACAATGGCATCAGTCTCGTCAAGTTTGGTTTAGCAGTGACGTGGAAGGTCAGAGTTAGAAACTCGGCTGGATGTATCAAGATGATTTTTATCGAATGGTTTCCCCCATTCCTTCTGAATTTGACTTGCTCCTTCTTAGGTCATTAGGGATCAAATGTGGATAGCACGGGTGGATAGTAATACGTGAAGCACACAGATTGAAAAGTCAGAAACAAGATCACGTCCAAATCAGCCGGTTGTA
Organism: Timema bartmani; assembly: GCA_902151455.1. NCBI lineage: Eukaryota > Metazoa > Arthropoda > Insecta > Phasmatodea > Timematidae > Timema > Timema bartmani. The sequence goes on from CABFWB010000032.1 coordinate 113,480, forward strand.
TAAGACTTCAGTGATTTATTCAGCCCATTCGATTAGTTTCAGACTTTTAGCGTTTAAACGTGCATACCTCACTTCGATTCCTCTTTCAAAGTCGGGGAGGAATATTTAAATTAATCGAAGATGTACCCCTGTGGATGGCTGTATCCGAATCAACGCTTATTCTCAAGATGAGTGTCTTGGTCTGTACTTTCGAATCCAAGAGACTATTTGAATCGAACCATTAGTTCTCCCCGTGATTGGACTCTTTGTTATGAAGACGTTAACTTGGTTCGGAACCGGTGAAGCAGTAGTACGAATAGCAATAACGGAGTATTCTGACCAGGGTTGACAAACTATTTACGTTTATCTGTTAACAAGTTTCTAGTCCTAAAAATATGCATTTTACAAGATGTATTTTATATTCAAAACTATTAATTGAAAATCTTCGTTATTGTCACAATTTCCTTTTAAATGCAGTTTCGTGTATGAGTGTTTGCAGGTTAAGCAGAGCGTGTTAAAACTGTATTTTTGATACATTATCCATACCTTGGTCCATATTTGACACTTCATACATTTGTTTTGTTCTCTATACTCACGTTGAAATGAGAAAAATTCGAAGGTACAGTTTAAACCACCCCTGCTTTACCCTGGATACAGACCACGCCACGCAACGCCATAGATTAAATTTTAAGATACATTTCTTCGCAAAATTACTGTTTTTTTTTAACATTGCATCTTACGTCTATCCTCTAATTTGTTATGGATGAGGACGATTGAATTAATAAGAATCGTACACAAATTTTAATGGCGGGAGGGTGGAAAACAATATATGAAAAACCACCCTCAATACACCTGAAAGGGATCTAAACCTCAATCTCACTGTCTTTGTCAGTCTAGTCTATTGCGTGAGTGACCGCCTTAGTCAATTCGACCACCGAAGTGGGTTGAATTATTGTTAAAATTAATAGTTTACATTGGATTATGCTCTTCTGGTTCGTACTTTGATCATTGCAAACATAGTTGAAAATTCCAGTAACTTAAGGATTTCTCCTGACTTATCCATGTTTTCCAGGTTAGTATCAATCCTGTATAACCCTTGAGGCGAGTGTTTAATATCGACGCACTCATCTCGGTGGCGTAGTTAGCTAACGCGCTAGTTTAGTGTTGAGCTTGACTGCCGAGGATGGGGAGATTGAGGTTCGAATCTCAGTTAGGTGAACTGGGGTGGTTTTTCCTAAGTGGTTTTCCACTCTCCCTCCACACAAATGTGGATTCACTTCTTCTAAATTCAACCTTCCCAATTCCTAACCCATTAGCATAGTTGGTACTTAGGCGTATAACCTGAACGGGTAGTAGGACGTGGTGCTATAATTTTAATTTTTATATCGACGCACCACGCTTTACTACCCGTTTATGTTTTCCACATATTTACGCTTGTTGGGTATGGGTGAAGACAGAATTTAGAGGAAGTATACACATTAGGGGCGGAAAGTCGGAAACTTTATAGAGAAAATAAAACCTCACAACTCCCTACCTGTCTGGATTCGAGTCCTCAGTTCCAAGACACCGGCAAAACAGACTAGACGAACTTTACGTTTAGTATGCTTACCCGCCGATAAGTGTTTTTGTAAGTTGAGAGCTGATGTAATCAGTTAAAAAAAGTGCACGCACGTAATATACTCCTGATAAAGAGGTAAGATTAAAACAATACACAAATATACTGTTTTAATCTCTGAAAAGATTTGTTGAGCTCGCATTTTGTTCTCATAATATGTAACCCTACAAAATACTTATGAGTTCATCTCACGTCCGTTAAGCCGAGAAACTATATACAAGATTGCACTCGAACCAGAAAACGTATCAAAGTGCGGTGCTCTACATTATTATTTTGTCCAACCGAAATCGGAGTAAGTTAAATATTATTTTCATTTCGAATTAATTATTTTCCAAGTTTGTTGTATTTTAAAAAATATAGGAAAACGGGTTCAGTGTTCTTTTAGGTAGAATACACAAAACCACACCACGGTGGGTCAAGTTGTATTACTTTCCTAGGTTAGACGTTATCCTTGGAGTGAGACGGGCCCTTAAGAAAGCCAATAACTTGTTTTCAAACCCAAGGCGCGATCGCATTTCACTTGTTTGATGTTGATGTGAGTACAGGGGTTAGAATTTCCATCGAGGGAACTGAGGATGGTTTTCCTTAACTCATTTTCTCGTTGGTTTTGCCAAAATTATTTTTATAGAATTGAAATAAACAAAAAACTGGAAAAGAAATAAAAAAGTTAAATAAATGTATAGCAATTTATTTTTGAAAATATACAAAATTTCTACACATTCCGAAATTTCACAAAGAGAGAAAAAAATACTGAACTTAAATTAAATTTTACTACTTTTTTTTAAATTTTCACCAATTCTTAATACCCGTTTTGGTAAACATATGAAACTATCACATTAATGAGATAGAGATGAGGAAGGTTGAATTTAGAGGAAGTGTACCCGCATTTACATCGAGGGAATGTGAAAAACTATTTAGAAAATCCCACCCTCAGTACATCCAATAGGGATTCGAAAACCCGATCTCCCCGTCATCGGAAAACCAGCTTATTGCAAGAGTGACGCCTTAGACAAAGGGTTGGTAAACTCTAGCTTACGGACCAATTCTATCTTGCCCTCAAAAGATTTAGCAAACAAACAATTGTTCATAAAAATAGACTAATAACTAATTACTTTATGAGAAATTATGGATTAAATAGCCAGGTTACGGTTATAGCCGCATCTAAATATCATATTCTTTAAATTGAAAAAGGACACCTGGACACGGAAATCATTCTTCACTCACGTTCATCACAGAATCTGCCTTAAAATATGGGTGAAGAGTTAACCAGGTCTTGGGACCTCTCCTGGATAGCTCAGTGGTTAGAGCACTCTCGTACTAAATCAAAGGTCCTGGGTTCGATTCCTGTATCCAGGTGTTATTTTAAATTTAAAGACAATTTATGAGAAATATAAAGTTGAAATTTTTTTGTTCAATATTTTTTTCAAGCTAGCCCACCAAGTTATTTCTTAAACCCACAAGGCCCACGATATACTGAAGGTTGCTGACCTTTGCCTTAGACCATTCGAACAGTGAAGCGGGTATTTCCACTGCTGAAACATAAAGTGTACATAAAATATGGCAACTAATTGTGTGTGCATTAAAACACTCATATATATATATTTTTTTTTAGGTTGACAAGAGGAGTTTTATTGAAATGTATTATTATTATTATTGTTATTATTATTAGCACCACGTCTTACTACCCATTCGGGTTGTACGCACTTAAGCTAATGTGCAATGGTAGGGTGATTGTGAGATGAAATGGAGGACCTACAGTTTAACGTGGAATCCGAACCACGGTGGAGTCCTGGCATTCCTCACATTCACAAGTTGTGATTAATACACATCCTGTCAGAGGTGAAGTAAGTATTGAAATTTAGAATCGTTCCCGAGGCTTAGGCCAGAAGAAGGACAATAAACTACAAATATCAGGGTGCCTAACATAGGTAATTATCTATTTTGAGTGTGTATTAGTTGTATACAATTGTCAATTTACTTACTTAATATTTAATATTCAAACCATATATATTCCACATTTAGGGACCAAGGAGTGGTCAAATCAGTCCACTGGATTAATAGTAGAACGTTTTAACACGAGCGTTATTAATTTGATCAAAGTGGAAGAAATGAAGAGAAAAGTTTGAAGAACAGAGGAAGTAAATATTTGCGGAGAATTTGTTTTATCTTCATGCAGTCAAATTGACTGACTGATGACGTTTCCAACACAAAACAGAGGCTATAATTGTCATTACTAGGTGGGATCATTAAATTAGTAACTATTTAGGACTATTAATTATTTCTTATAACATTTATTAAGGTGTTAGATGACTTGGAAAAGAGATCCCGAAAATAAATCTTATGGGGGGGGG
>CABFWB010000032.1:126012-140436 GCA_902151455.1 Timema bartmani
AAAAACTATACGAGACTCATCCGAGGCCCTGTAATAGGAATGAGTACACTTAATCCTTTAACAGGTATCCATTGGAGGGCAAGTCTGGTGCTAGCAGCCGCGGTAATTCCAGCTCCACTATTGTATATTAAAGTTGTTGCCGTTAAAAAGCTCGTATTTGGAACTGTGTCCCACTCTGTCGGTTCACAGCTCATCCAAATTACGGAAATTTATTGGGTGGTACGGCATTTAAAAAGTTTGGGGACCGCTGAGTTAGAGAGAAGATAGTCTGTCACGTGAACATCAAACATGGACACGTTGGTTAACGTGCGGTTTACTGGCAAGACAGTTTTCACGTTATCATACCTTTCATCAGTATAGACAACTACCAACACCTCTATTGTAGTCACCCTGTAGACTACTAACACAACTCAATAAAGAAACATAAAAACGCACTTATATAATATGTCTCGCACTGTACATCCCTTTCTCCATCATGATCAAACTACGAAGATAGAGGGGTGTGGCCATGATTTTTTTTTAATATACTGGAGTTCAAAGAGGTACCATTGTTGGGAGCCAAAAGGCAGTTAAATGTTATCAATCACTATAAAATAACATTAATAGAATTAAATAGTAAAATGTCATCAATGTTGACAGCAAAAGAATAAACTTGTATTTTCTAAAAGGTTCGTGAAATATCCATTCGTAACTAAATCAAGATTCTAAAAAAAGTGATTTTTTGTAATTTCTAGAAATATTTATGTAAATCAGTGCTGCTGCACTGTGATACCTACTAAATTAACAACACGTAAAGAGTAAAACACTATAAATCACCGCCTGGGCTTGTTAAGCTGATATCAACTACAAGCAACACTGACAAATTTATTAATTTAGAACAATCATTACGGCCGATAAACCGGGGAAATTAGACTCAAGATTATGCTCGAACCAAAAAAAATGTATTGAAGTGCGGTTTTATGAATTCTTCATTTGACAAACAGCGAAATTGAGATCAGTTTAATAGTTTCTTTTCCTTTTTAAATAATCATTTTACGATTTATTCTAATACGGTCAAAAAGTTTTCACTGGTCTCAATTCCACTGTTTTTCTTAAGTGTAATAATACAGAAAGCCGCACCACGATGCGACGCTTGGTTCGACATTTACTATCTAAAGCCAAGTGTTTTATCCTTAAGGTGAGACGGACTCTTAACGTACACGTTTTGAACACAGGGCTGTATTACAACATGGCATATGATACCTATACCTAACTCATCACACCCACTTTGGTGGACACATGGTCTAAGGCGTCACTGTCACAATAGACTAGAATGCCGAAGACTGGGAGATGGGAGCTAGATCCCGGTCAGATGCACTGAGGTTTTTTTTTACTAAATGGTTTTCCACTCTCCCTTTATGCAAATATGGGTGTATTTCTTCTAAATCATAAGCCCTCCTATTGTACGCCTATGTAATTCGTACATAGGCGTGTAACGCGAACGGGTAATAGGACGCAGTGCTAAAACAAACTCATCACACTTAAAAATAAACACACAACACCAGCACCATGAATTCTATATCTATATTACGGTAGTATTTTTTATCAGTACGTTTGACGTAATGGCTATTAACGACTTAAAAATTTATTATGAGTAGACGTAAAAAGAGTAGTTTTAGAGAAAATATTTCGCATGTCTGTGGAGATGGTATAAAGCACCATCCAGTGCAACCGTGTGAGAATTCCAGCCAGTAAATAGTTGTTTTTTCAGGCAATGCCCGGGATCAAGCTAGTGGTATTTGGTTGGGCCTGCTGACGACTCGGCTTGGGGTTCTTGAAGTAATTACAGTATTCTTCTTGAACTCATGGCTCACTAATAAATAGAACTGCTAAATTCAAGGCCCTCAGTTCGATCCAATGCAGGGATAGCCAAACCGTCGATTGAAGTTACCGGTAGCTCGTGGCGGCATTATCGGGATATCACAAGGGAATTATTTTTTGTGCAACAGTAGTCACTAAGGGGCAGATTCATAGGCAACTTAAATGTTTAAAATAGACATGCAAATAGGCCTTAAAAATATGGGATTTAGGTATTAAAATAGGCTCTTAAGGAAAAAATAGGCACGCAGTAAGCACTGTAAAATCAATTTTACTACAAGCTATTGCCTACGTCCATTTTTTTTAGCATTGCAAGACCATCCTTTAGATTGTACGCATAACTCCTAACTACGATAGTATGTTTGGGATGAGTAGGGTTAAATTTAGAGAAAGTGTAGCCACATTTGAGTGGAGGGAAAGTGGAATAAATCAGTTCAGCCAACCGGGATTCGAACCCCGATCTTCCCATCATCAGCATTATATTTTATTGTGAGAGTTACGCCTTAGACTATGCAGCCACCGAAGCAGATCCACGTCATTGTTAAGGTGGGATGGAAGGGGACGCGAGAAAAGGCGAGTGTTTTTTGCAGCTTTTATGGCAAAACTTTTTTTGGCTAAAACAAATAAAATATTGTGCCAGTACACACATAAAGTTTAATTTTCTTCACATGTTGATATAAACCGTTCCTGAATATCCATCATGATCATAGCGGCATTAGTTTAGAAACTTTTTAATAGAAGAGAAAATGATGTAATTAAATTCCAGGACTCCCTTGAAAGATATTCAAGAAATTTTAAGGTCACCATGTGAAGAAAATTAAATTCTATGTTTGTACTACTTTGGCCAAAGAAAGTTTTGCCATAAAAACTGCAAAAGTACTGCCTTTTACTCGCATCCACTTCCATCCCAAATTAATCACTATATCTGGATTTTCAATAGTGAAATTGGATCTATTGTCAGATAGAATGTCTTTATAATTTGAAAAGGTTCGTTCTAATTCAAACGATGTCAAGAGAACAAATTTAAAATGTGCCATTTCCGAAGAAGTTAAACTTTTATCCTGCAATGGCATGCTGTTTCAGAAGAAAATCTATATCGTAGGAGAAAAAAAAAGATAGGACAAAGCTAAAATAGGCACGTTGACTCTTATTCATATAATAGGTAATTATATGCTCTATAAAATTAATATATTGTGCTCTAAATAACATGAAATGCATACATATTTCAAATGCCTTTATTTTACGATCAAGGAAAAGAAAAGGCAAAGAAACAAAATCTGCTCCCTTGTTATCACAATATTGGAGTCAAGAGGTCGGTGGAAATACTGCAAATACGCCTATATCAGCTGATGCGCGTGACTTTTGTCATCGTCGTCTGCACTTCGACGTTATGATTGATTCATGTTTGTTTCCAAGTTGTTTTTAATGTTTTTGGTGTACGAGTTAAAGTTTTCCTATTTTAGTTGAGTTATAATGAGTACAAAAAAAAAACCGTAGTACTTTCATTCGGAATAGGAGGAAGGAATACTTCTTCATGGAAGTCAAGGGAAAAGTGTTTGTTTAATATGCTACGCAAGTGAGTTGGAGTTTAAGGAAATGCACAAAATATTCGCAAGGAGAGAAAATGGAAAACCAACCCTCATGCAGAATAAAGTGCGACGAGCACTCGCCTAGCCCTATACCAAACTATTAAACTTTCACCTACATCGGTGGTCACGCAAACTAAGACGTATCACTCTTATGGCCAGTCACCAGAAACGGAAAGGTTAGGGTTCAAGTCCGGGACTGGTCTAGTGAATTGTCGTCTCTTACATGGCTTTACATTCTCCATTCACACAAATAGCGATACACCTCTAAATTTTGCCTTCCTCAAATCTACCACATTAATGCTCGGACGGTAGCGGCGCACGTAAAAAAAAAACTTTCTCCACAACATTAGTGGAATGAGTTATCATAGAGCAAATTCTTTTTAGGTGTGGTGGGTATTGTTTTCCCCAAATTCTTCCACTGGTTAAGAAGAATGCAACCCTTGCAGCTTTTCGTGACGAATCAAAAGAACTAAGGTGCAGTATTGCTTTTTATCAGAAACGTGCATCTTAAAGTGTTTTTTTATTCTTACCTTCATTTTTTCTGTAAAAAAAAAGTTTTTAGAAAGGGGCAGTAACCTTTTGGGGGCCGTTGTTTGGTGGTTTTGTGAGCTACAACAGAAGGTGTCTTTTGTTTGTTTACTCTCTGTGTGCTGTACTTTATGAGCGAACCTAGTGGCGTTTGAGGGAGGTGGTTTTCGCCTCTCGACACCTAATATGGACGAGAAGGACTTTATGACCTTACAAAAAATAAGAAAATAAAAATTGTGCGGTAACTTTATTTGGCTTGTCGAAATCGACCAAGAATATGAATAAAAAACCCATAAGTTTATTTTTTTTAAATCTGTTGCTTAGAGATTAAGGAGCTCTTCTAAAAATCTACAACTGTTTCTAGTTAGATCTCACAAGACTTAATATCGTGGGGAGAGTTATCATGCTGGATATATTCTACCATGTTTAGTAATAAGTCTGGGGGTTGCCATTAAATATATAATGACTTGTGCTAAAACGCGTGTTTAGAAAGGATAAGTTGACGTTAAAAATAATAATAGCCACAATTATATTTTAATTTATATTTTCTAATTTTATTTAATAATTACCATCCCACGTCATGAATAACTTTTATAAGGAAGAGTTGTTTAAATAGATAATACAGTAAAGCAATAAGAATTGTTGGGAGTTGCCACTCAACACACGTTTAGGCTACTCGTGATTCGCACGAACCAATCTAAAAACGAGATGACGAGGTTGAGTTTTTAGGATCATCATCCTGGAAAAAAAGTTGGAAAACTATAGCTGAAAAAATTCCCACAATGTACCAGTACAGAATTTCAAAATCTAGTACGGTATTTCTGTCCAGTGCTATCACTCAAAATACAATATTTTATACTCCAAGGAGTGAGAATGAGAAGGGTGGATAGGAGGAAGTGCACCCGTCAAGAGAGGATAAGAAAGCTACCACTAGTGCTTGCAATCCATTTTACTGGCAGCATGGTCTAACAACCAATCTAAAAACGAGATGACGAGGTAGAGTTTTAGGATGATCATCATCCTGGAAAAAAAGTTGGAAAACTATAGCTGAAAAATTCCCACAATGTACCAGTACAGAATTTCAAAATCTAGTACAGTATTTCTGTCCAGTGCTATCATTCAAAATACAATATTTTATACTCTAAGGAATGAGAATGAGAAGGGTGGATTAAAGGAAGTGCACCCGTCAAGAGAGGATAAGAAAGCTACCACTAGTGCTTGCAATCCATTTTACTGGCAGCATGGTCTAACACACTACTATCACAGTAGACTAGACTACCGATTACGGGGAGATTAAGGTTCGAATCTCGATCGGGTGTACCGAAGTTTTTTCAACATTGTTTCCCACTCCCCCTCCACGCAAATGCGGGTATACTTAATCTAAATTAAGCCTTATAAATCCCTAAAACCATTAGCGTACCGGTAATTAGTGAATAATCATATAACCTGAACGGGTATTAAGACGCGGTGCTAGAAAAAACTAGTGCTTGGAGCTGGCATATGAACATTTAACTTCTCATCAACAGCCATCAAATGAAATGCCAGTGTGACTAACGCCTTGGACAGCCGGATCATCATTAGGATTTTCAATAAGTTAAACAACCAATATCACATAGATTTTAAAAATACTTCAATATTGTTAAAATGGCCTAAAATAAAATAAAAAAAATTGCCAAATTAACAACGTACAATAATAATGAAATTACTTTAGCGTTAAACTAAAGAAAAAAAGCAGAAGGCTTTTACTACAAAACCATAGCCATAAACTTATTGTTTTTATAATTGACCCCAAAAAGACAAACAAAAAACCTATCAACTATTTTGTAAATATAGTGGGCGCAACAGTATAATATTCTCAAAGAAATGACATGTTTGTTTATTTGCCTAATCTGTATTAAAGTCCTATAGTCTAATTATAATTGGAAGAGCTTTTTTTGCAGTCAAAATTGATAACATTTTATTATTTTATTAGTATTATGTTATAGGTATTGATTATGTATCAAAAGTTACAACTGAAGATCACATAACCTGACGTAAGAACATAGGAATGCGCATCCCTGGTCATTAGGGTTTGCATAATATGGGATGTTTTTCGGAATAAAGGGGCCCCAAGGCCATAGTTATGGCTTATGGAAGAAGGGAGAGACATTGGGAGTTGAAATATCTAAGTATAAAGAACATTATAACATGTATTTATCAAAACAAAGAAAAAACTAACAATAACCATTGTATTATTAGAATATGGTATATGTTTATTTATTTTAGAGTGGATCGAATCCTATGTTTTTCAGATTTACGTCTTAAATTTTCTTTCGAATCTCAAATCCTCGAATCTTTAAAAATGTATAATTGTAGTTAAAGTGAAAATATTCCAAATTTATTAATAAAAAAAAGTAGTTTAAGGCTTAGTACCACTGACAAATAATATATATTTCGTTTGTCATGTCTATTATGTCCTAAGCCACAAAGTAAACCCATTTTTTTAGTAAATTAATTATATTAATGTAATAACTTTGTCATTTTTAATTCTTTTTTATTCTACCTAATTAAAGCAATTTTTAAATTCCGTTTAAAAATTTGTTTAAGCTTGTTCATATTAATTCAAGCTCTTCATAAGCAGGGGCGTTGCACGAAATATATTTGGGAGGGAGGGGTAACCAGTGTTTTTCCAACTCTAAGCATTTCGAAATTAGAAAAATTTCCAAGTAGCAAAGGAGAGTACAAGAAGGGCAATGTTGAGAACGTGGGGGGTGAAGGGAGGGAGGGGAGGGGCCCATGAGGAGGCCCCCAATTTTTTTAAATTTGGTGCACCTAGTTTTTAGGCAACTGTATTTTTAATTTTATTTATTTATTGATTTTCAAGGCCGTAACCAGCCAATAATTTCGGTGGGGGGGGGGTTTGGTGGGCACATCCCCTAATTGCCGGAAGCTAGAAATGATTCTAATTGATAAACAGTTCTAGAAGCTATCTGAAGTGTTTTATACGGCAACATTACCCCCTAACTGCCGAAGGCTGGAAAAATATCTGAATATTAAACAACTCTAGAAGCTATTTGAAGTGTTTTTTATGACCCTATAACCCCCTAACTGCTGAAGTCTAGGAAAATCTCTAGATATCAAACACCTCTAGAAGCTAGCTGAAGTGTTTTTATATAGCAAAATTACCCCCTAACTGCCGAAGGCTAGAACAAATTCTAAATATTAAACACCTCTAGAAGCTCTCTGAAGTGCTATTCATGGTAACACAGCCCCCTAATTTGTACTTTTATCTTAATTTTAATATTGTTTGAACCATAAATAAATCAATTTTGTTCATAAAATTTCGGGGGTGGTTTGAGCCCCCTCTTCTGGTGACCACCTTGTTTATTTGTTCATACTGAATTTTTAAAGCTACAAGGCTTTTTCAGTGAAACTTGAATTATTATTTATTTCAGTTTACTTGCATCTGAAATAAATATCCAATTGAGCTTAAATATATTTATTTAGATTTGCAGATATTGTTAAAATCGTGTATTCTAGATTAAAAAATTTAACTGGCTTTATTACAGTGGTTTCCAACATTTTATAGTTTATGACCACAACTTTTCTCTCTCTCTCTGCGGCCATCGTGATCCTTTGATAACTTAAAAGCGTTCAAATCCTAGTTTTCAAGTTTTTTCACTGTGTATTACTACCAGCCTTGACTATCTACGGTTAGCTACACTAGTGGGATAGGTAAAATTTAGAGGAAATGTACACTTTTTTGCTTGGAGGGATATTAGGATAAACTACCCCTGGCCAGAATTAAAATCCTTACTTCACCTTCACCAACAAACCAAACCAAAAGAGCGCGACATTAAACCCACATGTCCACTAATGCTTGTTTTAGTTATTATAAATTGCTTATAGTAATGATTATATGCGACTAATATGTAGTAAAAGAGAACTAACAAGCCCGGGTTGGGAGATTATTTTATACTATGCTAGCAGCATTACAAGGCTGCAACAATAAACAAGTCAGCAAGAAGCTATCAAAATGGAATAGCCAAAAGGAACCTAAGCAGTAACTAGGTCGTTTTTAGCACTTTAATAACTTACGTTTCTATTAGAATTTCACACCTTCTTATAATCATTAAAATCCTTGAAAAATTAAATATAAAGCTAAAACCTCTTTATTGTGACCCACACAAAGCATGCTGCGACCCCCAGGTTGGAAACCACTGCTTTAATACTACACACTTGGATGAAATATTTAACTAGGAAGCTTCCGGAGATGCAGAACTCTCTCGTCACTTTATCAAAAAATTATCAATTTGGCCATGTTTATTTAAAAACATTTTCAATTGTAAAATAAAGCAATAAAACATGGAATTTTTCAATATCTCTACAGTATTTTGATACCTGTCTACCAATGTCCTGCTTCATAACCCCATGGAAGTTGCCCTAAAATGTTAATACTGGTACGTCAATAAACTATTCACAACTTATTGTAATTTAGCGCGTGAGGGTGAAGGGGCTTCCCCTGACATTTTATTAAATAACTTATGGCAAATTTGAAATCAGCACTCTAAACAACATGGTTATACGAAATTTCATTCAAATCGAACACTAAATAACGAATTTAAAAATGTATTCCAAGTTTGAAAATGTTAAAGGATGAAAAAAAAAACTCAATATTTTTGTTTTATGTAACCTACTTAATCAAATGAAAAATTATAAGTGTTGGAACAATGTGACACAGCCCTATTACTCCACTTCCTTCATTGTTGCTTTGAGCCTATTTAAATTGCTTTCTTGAAAGCCTATTTTAATAAACAATGAAATAAGATACATCAGTTCAATTCAAATTAATTTGGATACTAGCTAGAAAAATTAATGTATTTCAGAAGTCAAACATTAACACTAACCTCAATGTCCTTTTTTCATCAGTCAGAGCTTTCGATAGGAAAACAATAAAATGTTGCGTAAAATTCACAGCATATGCCTTCAAAATTTAATAAAGCCCTAATTTAGGCATTGGCTGTACAACATATGAAAATTTGAATCATAAAACTGCGACAGTCTAGCAGCCACGAAAGTCATAACTAAAAACACTAAACCAAAAACAAAACATTGGCTGACAATGTTGCCACTTCAAGAATTGCTGGCTGAGTGAAATTTTGCTACTGGGCAGCTCATGTTCCCTTACGATTCGTTTCCATACCGCATTAGGCATACACTCACCGGCCGTAGTCTTTGCCTACTGACAAAGGCGCTACTAGACTACTTGATTAATTAAGCTTTCTACAATTTATTAAACAAGGAATCTCCTTTAAATGTTTGGTGATTTTTGAAGTTGGGATTTTTTGTAGAGTAAGGATCAACAATTGGGAAATTTTAAATTTGTCAGTACAAGTCTGTAGTTAAGGACTTTCATAATAGAAAGTAATGGGATACAAAATAAGCCTAGAATTTCCCAACTCAAGATCTCAAATCTCATAGAATTCCCAACTTTCAAGCTTTTAACCAACATGGGGGGGAGGGGGGTGACCCCCCACCCGGCGCGACGCCTCTGTTCATAAGTGTATTCGAGATTTTTTTTTTAGATTTTTACGAATCTCGAATCTCTCGAACACCATAGGATTTGAGGGCTTTGAGGAATCAAGTATCCAAGCGTTCTATTTCTAATTTATTTCAACCCTAAAGTTTACTTAAGAAACACAAATTTTAAAAAAAATTAGATACTTAATGAGCTAATCGAAATGGACCAAAACATTAATTTCGAATATTGTAATCGATTAAATTCGGTAATCATTAGGTAATACATAAAACCTGTATTTAAAACCCAAAGAGTATATTATCCGATTAAATTAAAATAAAATTACAAATTTTCCTTAGACGTTAGACTATGCATATTAATGCGTGACAGTATATTTAGTAAGTTTTATAGGGGAAATAACATGAACATTGTATCTTTGTATGACATACAAATGTTATTAGATCTTTTTACCCGCCTCGGTGGCGTAGTTGGCTAACGCACTGGTTGTTGTTGAGCCAGACTGCTGAGGACGGGGATATCGAGGTTTGAATCTCGGTTGGGTGAATGGTTATCCACTCTCCCTCCACAAAAATGTGGGTTCACTTCCTCTAAATTCAACCTTCCCAACTCCTAACCCATTAAAGTAATTAGTACTTAAGCGTATAACCCGAACGGGTAGTAAGACGTGGTGCTATTATTATTATTTTTATTAGATTTTTTATATATTCATACGTCAATTTATATAATCTTCAGCTGATTGTATTGCCATGACAAAGCCTATCAATGCCGACAAAACAACTATAATAATCAGATATGGGTCTAATACTATTTTTCTTGAGTCCATATATTTAAAAATGTACCTTTTTAGTAAAAATGAAAAAATGTAAGACTAATAATAAAATTATAGAAAATGAAACTTTTTTTTTATAGGTTATAGAAGTAGCATCCTACATTGAACGAATTTATTGTGCTTATAATATTTATTACATAATAAACACGAAAGAGGTAACTTTTTTTATGCTATTTTTTTTAATTTTGGACAATTTTTTTTGCTTATATAATAATATACAATTTTTTTTTTTAGCTTGAGCTAAAATGTTTCACCACAAACACTCTTATTATATTAATCGATTTTAACGATTGCATAAAATTGTAATTTCATGGTAAGCACTTTAAATTTAGATTCGAGCTATTTTTTTATTATTTCTTACATTTCTAATAATATTTATAGTAATACAAAAGTTATGATAATAATGACAATACTTATTACTATAATGATGATGATGATGATGATAACATTAATAATAAATTTACTATCATGGTATCAATGTTCAATTTCTTTAGTTTCTAAACCTACGTTTTTATTTTGATTCCACGACACACAGAGCTGCTACAGTTTTTTTTTTAGCAATTTGTCATCCGATTGCCTAGTTAGATGAGCAACAAGTGGATCACTTATGAAAGGCGGGTTGAGCAACCAAGGTGACATAAGGGGCATATCGTCACAAGAACTGTCACTCTAGCAGGTAATAAACAAACGAACGAGAAACTATTAATGTTCGTTTTATTATACGGATCTATAGGAACTTTGAATAAAACAAAATTGTCATAACCTTTTTACAAGGTGAATAGACTATTAACCTACTCTTAACAACGATAATGATGAGATTGGGGTTCGAATCACGATTTGGGGTTCTGAAGGTGTTTTCCCTCAACGGTTTTCTACTTGTCCACCACACAAACTCGTGTGGCACATTATCACATGTGGAGATAGCCCAAAAGGATAGTAAGACATAGTGCTAAAAAAAGAAACTTGGTTATCAATGGTTTATCACTCAGGACAAAGATTATAATGAACTTCGAACCACACGTAGTTCGCTTTATTTCGCACTACTTGACTAGAATTATCCGCTTCAATGTCCGAGTGGTCTAAGGCACTGGTTCATAAACTGGTACGCGTACCACCAGTGGTACGCACAAGTATTCCCTCTGGTACGCCGTGAGAAGTCTAACAAAACAAGTCAATTAAAGTCGTAAAAAGATAGGGCCTATCTTATCTTATTTATATATTACGACAAATTCTAACCAAAAGTAAAAAATATTTAAACAGTGGTTAGTTGGAAGTGTGGAAACACTTATTTAAGCTCAAACAGCCACGCAGTCTGTGTTATTGTATCCCCGGAAACCATTTAAAATGTACCGAAATAATAAATATTCCAATTTATCTTGATGGTTCTCCAAATTACGGAAACTTTTGGGATGGTACACCAACCAAAAAGTTCGGAAAAAGCTTGTCCAAGGCATCCCTCTTGTATTAGGTTGACCTGCTGATGATGGGAAGATTGAGGTTCGAATTGCGGTTGGGTCTACTGAGGGTGGTTTTAGCTTAACGGTTTCCCACTCTCCTTAAACGCAAATGTAAAGTGGCTTCCTTCCTCATCCTTACCACAGAGTAATTATCATACATGCGTATAACCTGAACAGGTAGTAAGACGCGGTAATGAAAAAAAAGTGTAGAATTCATCCCGAGATATGAACTAGACTGCGCCTCAGAGGTGACTTGTGTTCGGTCATATCTGTAACTTCTCGCATTATTTGTAGGATGACCGTTTGATTGATAGATTTATTTACTTTGGTCTCACTAAATGCGTTTTTTAATCCCCCACCCCCTCTTACTCCACGTCTCACTACCCGTCCAGAATATACGTATATAGGGAAGGCAGGAGTAGGAAAGTAGAGTTTAGAAGTATACTAGTATTTGCGTGGAGGAATTATTGCAAACCATTTAAGAAAAAATCATAGATGGGACACTCAATTCCTATGGTATTAAAGACATTGAAGAATCGTAAAAATCTCAAAAAATCATCTTGTATACAATTATTGATTATCTTAATTTAATATAACAATTTTAAGAAATTTGTAAAAATAATTATAAACTAGTGTAAGCTAAAATCACGAAAAAGAACAAAATTGTGTTAAGATAATTAATTTATTAAAAAAGTATTTTCTTAGTTGTTTACGACATAATAGAAATGACAATCAAAATAGCATTTGTCAGTGGCACCAACCCTAAAATAACTTGTTTTTTTAAATTCAATTTTAAATAGTTTTACTTGAGATTAAATTGAGTGCGCTATTTTTAAAGCATCTAGGATTTAAATTTGGATTCGAGATTCGAAAGATACTTTAAGATTCGGATTCTAGATTAGTATTTGAGAGATAAAAGAGTCAACCAATCCCTATAAAAAACACCTTAGCACACCTGAAAGGGATTTGAACCTCAAACTCCCCGTAACTGTATGACAAGACCCGAATTATGCCTTTATCCACGTGCCTACTGGTGTAGGTATGGAATAAATTAAATAATTTAACACATGTGAACATTTACACGTTGCTAGGAATTCTATTTTCCCGTCAGATGCATAAATTATTTTGTTTGAACCCTTGAGAACCGTTAACTTTTAGGTTGATACTCTTTTGAAGAAAATCTATAAAACTGTTTACATTTTACTTATTTTTTATTGTTTCGGAGCCTAGTATAGATTAGAGATATTTAGTTAAAATGAAAAATTGTATTTTGTGTTTGTAGCATTAGATAAAATACAATTAGGCTTTGGTGATTTATTACTATTCATGTGTTTTAGAATAAAAACAAACATTATTTTTGAATGCATGGATAATGTACAAACAAAAGCTAATACACTTTTTATGACTTAATAGGAACATAATACGTAATTTTCCGTAAAACAATAGCGATTTTTTTTAAAGGTGGGAAAAGTTAAAAAAATGTTCTTCTCTATGCATTTGTGATAAAATAACCATAAATTAGCATACAACATTAAATTTAATTCGGCTTTAAGATTAATAAGTAATTAAAAGTTTAATAAATTGGCTTAAGATGTTTTATCCAAAAATTATTTCAATGCATATAAGATATCGGTCAAATTAAAGAGTAGGGTAGTGTATTTGTTAAGCATATGATGGTAAAATAATAATTTAAAAAATATTAATTGTAGTTTGTATATTTACAATTTGAGTTAAACATATATTTTGTGCTAGAAGCAATATTGGCTTATAATGCTGACAGTATTGCTATGGTATATAATGGTTTTATATGAATGTATCATTAATAATAATAAATATAATATTCCATCACCATTATTAAAATATACTATCTAAATTTGTTTATTTTATTAAAATTACTAACCTTAGTACGGTTATTAAATTTTATCACAAATATAGTTTATATTTAAGATTTCTACAAAATGTATTAAAGAGTATTAAAGAAACTCAAGTTTTGTTAAAGTGTAAAAAATATGTCTCCCGTAATTAATACTTTGAATATTAAGTGCCACGTACCAATGACATTTGACCGGTTCATTTAAGCCTTGTCCGTGCATAATGTACCAGATGCCCATAAGCTTAGTTTTAGCTATTCATCGCTAATGTAAATTAATAGTTTATTGACCAAGCAGAGCGACATTCTGTTTTAACTCGAGCGTTTGGCATTTAGTCTGTTTGTTCCAAGAGTACTGCGTAGACCAATTATTTTGACGGCAGTTGGTTGAGACATTCTTTTAGCCTAGGCCAGTGGTCGGCAAAGTGTGGCTCCAGAGCCGCATGTGGCTCTTTGACACCTTAAGTGCGTCTCTGACACAAATATTCACGGAAGGCGCAATAATATTTTCATTTAAAAAACTAGGTAAAAGAAAAATGACATCTTATTTTGATAAATTAAAATTCTTCTATAAATCGAGGACATGTATAATTTTTTGTTTAAGCTAAAAGATAGATAGGTAATTAAAATTTTATATTGTTGTAAAAATACGTAACGAACATCGAGTTTAATTTTATTAGTTTTCGTAAACGTAAACACAAACCATGTACAAACTACCGGCTGAAATTGTTCGTATGTTTTCGGCGTACTCCGGTGTGATACAAAGGTACCACAAG
>CABFWB010000032.1:152349-174382 GCA_902151455.1 Timema bartmani
GATGTGTATGAGAGACTTGGTTCCTATCCCAGCGGGTAAAAGACTAGAGATGTGGAAGTATCGATAATGATAGTTTACTAATATTTATATTATTCTTTCTACGCCAATACTTTTTAACTAGATCTATTTATTTAGATCCTTTTACTTATCTGAATACTTAGAACTCGTTTCAGATCACTCTCAAAGGAAGCTATCATTTGATTTCAATTTATGTTTTTGTCTTAGTAATGTTATCATTTTCAGCCCACACACTGATAACTTGATAAAAAGTTCCCACTACTCAGTTTGAAAATCACTACACACATATTAGACGTAGTAATCGGCCTCATAGTATACTGGTCAGAAGCCCTGGCTGCTGACCTAGAGGTCCGGGTTCGGTTCTTTGCTAGTAATTGGGGATTTTTCTCGAAAGGAGAATAATTTCCATGGTCGCCAGGGTTTGGATAACTAGGCTTAAGTTAGGCTAAGATCTTCTTTGAGTCCACTTCATAATAATCACTATCATCATCACCTCATCTCATCGGGACATGGAAAGAGCCTCCATTGAAAGGATCTACAATTAGTACATTCGGGCGTCCCCTGGACAAAGGTACATTAGTACTGGCTAATCTTTCCAGAGACTGAGTTACGGATTGATGTACTCCAGACAAGCCATTATAATTATTATTATTATTAAACTCAATATTACAATTTTATGATTACAATATTAGGTCTATTATTGTGATATAGTATATGGAATTTAAAAAGTTATACAATAACTACCCGTTTCAGTGGCGAATGGTCTAAGCATCATTCTCGTGTTAGAACCACGTCCAAAATGGTTCGCTTCTCACCTACTCTTCTTAGGACTTCTTCATTAGTCACCCTGTTGGTCCACTTGATATCAAGTCTTCCCAACTCCAGATTTCAAAGGTCTTCAAATATTTCTTTTCCGTCTTCTTACGAGTCCAAATTTCTGCTCCATACAGCCAATACCGGATTAAGCATAAGATTATAAAGGGGCCCCAAATTTATAAAAATGCATATAGATATTAAAATATAAGTAATTTACATGAACAGTAAAGTGATTCAATATTTTCATTTTCTATGCATTTGTCAGATAAATCAGTATTTTATTCAGAGGCGGTACTAACCTGGCGTAGTTTTGAGAGAAAAAATAAGTATTTGCGTGTAATGAATAAAGTAGTGAAAAAAGCATTTCCCATTTTTACCAGACAGCTTACAAGAATCTCTTTTTTATTCTATTTTTCAAATTTTCAATTTACTTATTTTATTTTATATTTTATATTGAGGCCTCTTGAAAACGCGGGGCCCATAGCATGTGCTACTTTTGCTACTGTGTTAATCCAGCACTGCATACAGAGCAATGTTCTAAATGTAGTATTTCATAATATTCTTCCTCGTGTAAAAACTAACTTTGATGGTCAGCAGTAACTTTTTCTTGTTTAAAGCTTTTTTGATCATGGTGATCTTCGACCTAATTTCATTGGTGCAGTACGCATCCTTTGTTAGCAGACTTTCCAGGTACTCGAATTTCTCCAACTCTTAGTTTCCAATTTTAATTTTCAGCGGCTCTATATACTTTTTGAAATCCCCATAACTTTTGACTTCTCAATGCTGATATCCATGCTATACCTTCTCCCTGTCTCCACCAGCCGGCCCATCATTTACTGCCAATATTCTTTATTTTTGGCCAGCGATGCTTAATAATCTGTGTTGATGATGCGTCCTATTCTGAAATTTCCACGTCCTTCCAGGGCTTCCCTGACCAGCCACTCTCCATACTATACATTCATTACCTTTCATTAAATGGTCTTGAGTCTGATTGTGTTATCTATTCGTTAAGACACAAGCAGGTTTAACTCAGTGTCAGCGTGTTGGAATGGCCTGCCTGAGTATGACGCAGAAGTCTCAGGTTCGGACCCTACCCATATGAACTCGGGATGTAAAAGAGAGTTTTAGTGGGCTAGGTGTTTAAGAATGCGTTACCTAACTACCTCATAAGATTTTATAGGTTCGAATCCTGACTGAATTAAAACTTATTAGTGCCAACATGTTGCGAAAGTATGTGAAGCACGAGTGCTTCGGAGTTCATTATGATTGCTGCCTTGGATGTTACAAATCCTTAGCCTTTGTTAAGAGATTTGACACCCACTTTGATGGTCGAATAGTCTAAGGCGTCACTCTCGCGATGGACCGGACTGCCAATGACACGGATATCGGGCTAAGATCCTGGTTGGGTGTACTGAAGGTAGTTTTAAAAATAGTTTTTTCCTCTCCCTCCATGCAAATGCGTGTACTCTTATTCTAAATTCAAACTTCTTCATCCCCAACTTATTAGTGTTATTAGTACACATACGTATAACCTGAACCAGTATTAAAGTGCGGTGCTAAAAATAAATTTAAAAAAATAACTCCGACTTTCTTTGTTTTTAAAGGAAGTTAGCAAAATTGTGGTTATTAGGACAAGAGCTGACCAATAATGAACTCTAAATTATATGCACACACCATCTGTTTTAGTACTCACTTGAAGATCAAATCTCAACCCCAAAGGGAGTCGTATGAAAGTCAACGCCCCAAATATGTAGACTTTAGCTAGCCCAATAATTAGTAATATTAATAGGTTTTAGTATTTATAAAATGTCAAGCCACTATAAAACGATGTTAAGAATCTCGCCACAATTTTCTCAAAGCAAAATCATTAACTCAGTCGAGTAAAAATCTAGCTATTTTATCCGGCCTTTATAAAGATCACGCGTTAACCCGGAGCTCAAGATAAAGTTCGTACTCATTACAACGGGCAAGCCCATCAAAAGTTCCCATCGAGCGTGTAGACGTAATGTGCCCATCTCTCGACTGGTTTTAACCCTGTTGATGCTGGTTTGTTGGGTCAGGGGGGTCAGATCGCCCACCCCCACGCCACGCACGCTAGGTCTCTCCCCTTCCCTCTTCCCCCTGTCCCTACCATAGAGACGGCCCAATAATTACAGGCTGTAAACATCAACTAGCTCTATACACTACACTACTCTATACACTCTTCTTTACCTGGATTGGCTTGGGCCCCCTCAAACGAATGGCTCACGTTTTTAAGGAGAAAAAGCCTCAACTCCTACACTTTTAGGTATATATATTTTCATCTTAGTACCCGTTCGGATAGTACGCATGCATTAGCTTGGTACAGTAATGAGATAAGTATGAATTAAGAGATGAAATGTGGCCGCATTTGCGTGGAGGGAGAGCATTTAAGATAAAGCACGCTATGTAAACCAGACCGGAATTTGAAACCCAACCTCCCTGACACCAGCAACCCAGTCTAACACGAAAGTGACTGACTCCAAGTGACCAATGATGGGGTTATAGGTCTGCTAACAAGAGCCTATTTCCACGAGTGATTTTAGAAGTAGCGCTCCTTAGCGTGACACTTTCGCGGTGTCAGAATCGCACGCGAACATGGGACAAACCTCCCTGTCAACGGCAATCCATTGCAATTTTGGCGTCTTAAGCTACTTTTTTTTTTATATTATTTTTAGCTCCACGTCTTAGTGCCCGTTCAGGCTATACGCTTATGCACTAATCACGCCAATAGTTTTAGGGATTATGGCAATGATATTTATAGGAAGTGTACCCGCATTTGCGTGAAAGAAGTCTGGAAAATCATTTTGGAAAAATAACCTCAGTACAATCTACTAAGATTCGAACCTTGATCTTCCCGTCATTGGCAGTCTAGTTTGTTGCGAAAGTAGCACCTTAGACCATGCGGTCACTGGTGTGGTTAGCTCACAAAACTAGGGACACTATGTAAATACGAAATGTTTGAAACCATAGGGATCTTATGTAATATGCGTTTAATTTAGTGAAATCCACTTTGATGGCCGCATGGTCTACGGCTCTACTCCCACAATAGACTAGAGACAGCCGAAGACGGGGAGATCGGGGTTCGATCCTGGTCAGGTGTACTGAGGGTGGTTTTCCCTAATTGGTTTGCCACTATCCTTCCACGCAAATGCTGGTAGAATACCTCTTAACTGATTCCTTGCTCATCCCTGATCCATTAGAGTAATTATCCTGTATGCGTAGAGCCTGAACAAGTAGTAAAAAGCGATGATAAAATAAAAAATAATAATTTTGCCATTTACACAATAATAATAATACTTAGCACCACGTCTTACTAACCGTTCGGATTATACGTTTAAGTACTAATTACAATAATGGGCTAGGAATTGGGAAGGTTGAATATAGAAGAAGTGAACCCGCATTTGCGTGGAGGGAGAGTTGAAAATCATTTATGAACCCCTNCTCAATCTACCCGTCCACGGCAGTCTAGCTCAACACAAAACTAAGCGCGTTAGCTAACTACGCCACCTAGGTGGGTCATATACAATAAATATGCCATCAACTTCTAAATATGACCTATAATTAAATCTCAGGAGTCAATTAAACTCCCAGTTTACGAATAACAAACCGTTCAGGTCAAATGGGTAATAACGCCGGTACCTTCCTCACCTCTACTCTTTATCAGATAGTGTGGAGGATCAGATTGTCGTATTAACTGTGGTTATAGTAATTTACAAACAATACCACTTTTCGGGAAATAATTAAATCTTAGAAAGAGATAAATTTAAAATAATTAATAGTGTTTCCTGTGATATTTTACTACATGCTTCTTATCGGTTTCTTGAATGTACGATTGTTTTTCGAAATGCCCTGCCTCACCGTCTCTTCAGTCCAAATGGTAGATTTAATTATGCCGGAAGTGGGAGAGAGGAGGGGTGGGAGAATAGCCCCTGGTAGTATGTCACTGACCGACCCGCAACGCCTGAGTGTATTGTAGTTAATGGCATTACCCGGCGCTCGCGTAAAAAAAAAAAAGAAAAAAAAGGGACCTTTCTCGATTTTGTTTGTTTTGTTTATTATGTATTAACGTGCATTGTATGAATTAAACGATTATTATAGCATATCACTTACAAATTAATTCAGTTCTAAAACAAACACTAAATACAGTCTCCCAACCGTCAATTCTTCAATGTGAAATTATCGTGTAGCTTTGATCAAATTTCCGGCTCTTTGGTTTTATGACTTAGGGTCAGTCATAGCTACTCTATTTTAGTGACGTCGTTCATAAATGTGATTATTTAAGTACTTTTACTTTATGCATTTTAGATATTTGAGATACAATAACGAACTTTGCGAAGGTGTATTTCAAGTTAAATTTAAATTCAAATTAATGAAGTTCTTTGTTGAAAGGAATAGGATATTTAGTAAGATCTACCTTTTGAAGAGATCAGTTCTATCACTTTTACGTAAATACATAAAATTAACACCCGGGCAGGGATTTGAATCCTGGCTGTCCGTTATATGCCCAACTGAGCTATCCGGGATATCCTCCTTGTGTGTCATCGGACTATATAAATCTAACACGAAGGAGATTACGGCTAGTTTATTTTGTAGAATAGTTAGAGCATAAATAGGGACATAGGTACAGAGGTCAATTTTCTATATCCACACATTCTCTCCATCATATCGTCATAAGAAAACAAAGGTCTGATTAGATTGGTTTTAATTAGATATAAGTCGAATCACTTTTATCTTGAATCTTAATTTTACATTTTAATTCGAGCCTCAAATCCAAATGCAAACTACTCAAATATTTTTAAAAATGTACAATTTAAGTAGAAATGAAAGACATTTAAAATCAAATAGGAGAAAATGAAGCTTTGTCTTGACTAGGAAATTAGCATCGCGCTCAAGTTGGTTTAGTGATACTTAATATTGATTTCATATTGTAATTCGTACTACGCTATAAATAACTTTGGGCAAATTAAATATTATTATTATACGATTTTTCACCTATTTTAATGATTTTTTTTAGCTAAAGGAAACTAAAATATGTTTTTAAAATTACACAAATCTATATAATTGAACATACCACTTTCATTAAATTGTGATTTGAGATGTATTTTTTTTAAATCTTTCGAATCTAGAATCTCGCGAATACTATAGTATTCGAGAATTAGAGAATTTAGTTATAATAATGAAAATTATATTAAGTTTGTCTAAAATTAAATACATTTTTTTTTGCTGTGGTTCATAACGTCATAGAGTTAGCCATTTTATATATATATGAAAATAAAACAAACTTTTGCCAAATAACTCTATCGCTATTTTCTTTCTCGTTAGTTCGTTTAGCGCCAAGGGTTATTTAACGACTTAGGAAAGTTAATAGGGATATAATTTACCATTTAAAAATTATATATATATATTACAAATGGACCTGAAAGAGATCAGATGTAACGAGTTGGACTGGACAGAACTAGCTCAAGATAGGCATAGGGTGTAATGAGGTGGACTGGATAGAACTAGCTCAATATAGGAATAGGTTGCGTAATTTTGTAAGTGCGACAATGAACTTTCAAGTTCCTAATGCCATTGAGTACATAACATGTATTGCAAGAAATTACTAATAAAATATAGGCTCAAATTTATTAAAACCATGTTTTTGTTGCAAATGTATTCATTTTAAAAACGTTGCTAATATTATTACCTCATGTTTTTATTAGTACGATTTGGTTTGTGTTGATGGTAAATATGTTCACCGACATTTTACCCACGATCATTATCTGGAATCCGGCGTTTGATACGATTTTTTTTATCACCGCATCTTACCACTATTTCCGGCTATGCGCATCTATGCTAATCATCCTAATGTAATAGGGATGAGGAAGGAAACATTTTGGAGGTAATCTACCCAAATTTGCGATGAAGAGGAGTGAGAGACCATTTAAGGAAAACCACCCTCAGTAGACCCAACCGGGATTCAAAACCCCGATCTCCCCGTCATCAGCAGGCCAGTCTAACACGAGGGTGACGTCTTAGACCGTTCAGCCACTGAAGCGGGCCAATACTAACCAATACTGGTCAGTCCATTAGAATGCTGCCACGGCTCTTTTTATTTACCATCCTTTTTCTTGCTCCTTTTGAAAGACTATAGTAAATAACTTTGTGTCGCGCACATAAGATAAAACCACATTCTTACTATAATTGCATCACCACCATAGTATGTACATCATCTGACAGCTCAAAATGTCACTCAACCAAATTTTATGTATCTCTACGCAAGCGATGGAATCTGCAGCTGCCATATTGTAGACATGGTATCAATTTTGACCTCTCTAAGATAAATATGCTGACCTTTTTTTTTTTGCCACTGTTGCCTACTTAAAAATTATTAGGCCAATTCGAATACTCTTCTTCAATACATTCTTCCAACGGTGATCAGCCTATAAATGATAATTTCATAAATTCTTACTACCTCTTCTGGAGAACAGTGCTAGTTAAGGCTTTGTTCCTTAACTTACCTCGCCAGTGATGAACCTGTAAGGTTCACAGTCGCTCGCTAGCTGCAGGCATTTCGCCTCTCAGCTGGCCCCTATTCGCACCTGGTGTGATGTTGGTTGCATGGAATGCCGGGGTGGGATCTTCTCAGGTTAGGTAAAATGGAGGGGGGGGGGAGGAAAGGCAACGAATGAGGAGGTGGGGGAGCGGACAGACGGACTGATCAGTTTGGGATGTGACTGTCGAAGGGAAAGGCTCGCAGAGTCTGTGTGCGAGTGGTTTTTTTTCCCTCGCTCTTAAAAAGTTCGGTGCCGGGAAGGCTCTAGTTCTTGCTAGCGAGGTGAATGGCGGGTTCTCGCAATGATAGTGATATTGGGTAGTGATGTCATTTTATTCCCAGTCCCGATCATCGTCTCAAGATATGTGTACACAAAAGCATGATATCTTTTTTTCGCTGAGTCAAATCTTTTAAACGCAAGTCTAAAAACATAATTATTGTGCCTTCAACTAAAAAATATAAATAAACACAAAATGTAATATTTTACTAATCGTTAATTGCAATGAATTTTTTTTATTGGTGTAATGAAGCAATGCAAATAATTTAGATGCCCTGAGACCTATTCCACATCTGGGAAAAACTTCATGAAAACAGTAATGAGGTACGTTTCCTGAAATTTACAATACATCATGTGAACTTAAGTGTCGATGTTTTTACGATGTATTTAAGTACAAACAGGCATAGCTGTTGTTAGTTGTTCCACTCCAATCAAATAAAATATTAACACGATCATATTGTATCAATTCCAAAAAGAATGAACAATAAACAAGTTTGAATTACATTATTAAACTAGCAGAAGTACCCAGCGTTGCATTCCGTAGTCACCCCGGGAAACACTTTTTGTTACTTCAAACAGACAGAAAAAAAAAATCTCATGTTTTTTCTTCAAACAAAGTTTTCAATAAATAAAAAAAAAAAAGTAATCAAAAATTTTAAATTCCTGTTTCTATGTGCACGTGTTTGTGCACAGAGGCTACTAATTTTGAAATACCAACCCTCTTCTTGCGATAAATATCGTGCAATGCTCATGAAAAACATACAAACTCTTAATTTTATTAATATAGATAAATCGAATTTATCAAAATTATTAGAGAGACGTGAGAATATTCCCGATAAAAATATTACTGAATAATGGAACTCACCTATACATTAATATGAAATAAAAACACTTGTTTGATTATTATCAACACTATTTTTTTTATATTGAATTAAATTATGAGGGTGGGTTAACATCGCTATGAGCTGGGAACAATCGGCAATACTCCTAGAAATTTCACCTGGAATGTTTCAAAATAACTGTTCCCAGGAATATTTTTGGCGATACCACTGGAAATGTTCTCAAAAGTAATATTTACGGAAATATTAATTAAATCATCACTAATCATTGTCATTTAATATTAGTGTTAATTATTTATTCTTTATCAAGATGGATTAATGTGCAGATGAACTTTTGATTTAGCAATTATTGTAAGCCGATATGATCTCTAAAGCGTGCATAGTTTATGTGTAATGAGAAGATTTAATCTGTGATGTGAATGTATATTCCATGAATGTTAACTACAAGAATTAATTGCTCTCATTGAATGTGGAGTGTTCTTTTAGCACGACATCTTACTACCCGTTCGGGTTGTATTCGTATATACTGATCACGCTAATGTGTTAGGGGTTGGAAGGGTTACATTTATAGGAAGTATATCCACATTTGCGTGGAGAGTAGAAAACCATTTTGGGAAAACCACCCTCATTACAACCGACAGGAATCGAACCCCGATCTCACCGTCATCGGAAGTCTAGTCTATAGCGATAGTGACGCCTTAAACCATGCGGCCACCTAAGTGGGCAATATGGAGTGTTGAGCTCTTCTGCAAAATTCTGGATTATAATAGTTGCATATTAAAACATCAGCGGACATGTCATTCGACGAAGAAATATAGAGATTAATTATAGTAATGCCTGCATCTGTGGGCTAGCGGGTTAAGGCATCAACCCCACCTGTTTTGGCTTTAGGGTGACCCAGAGGTCGTATTTGTAATCTTGGCCTGATGTACTAAGGATATTTTTTTTTCCTAAAAGTTTAGCCCAATCTACTTTCACGCAAATGCGAGTACATTCCTTCCTTCATGACATCCTTACCATCCCTACCACATTAACTTAACCATACCGGATGGGTAGTAGGACGCAGTGCCAAAAGATAATGTATCAATAGAGATGGACACAATTATTAAGTGCTTGGCTGTGTTTCTAAGGATTGGGGTTCAAATCCCAGCCATGTGCTCTGGGAAAGGGAGAGTTTTCACTGTCAGGTTTTCATCCTTGATTAAAGAGAATCATGTTTAGTCTAGTTTTAGAAACAAGTACACAAAGTACAAACCTGTAAGATAAAATTAATACTATTAATGAAGCGACGTTGAAATAGACCTCTTTTTTTTATAATAAAATAGAGAGTTGTCTCTATATATTTTGTTGGACAACTTGAGTATCAAGTTTTATTTACCTAATGAAATTATTATATTTTATTTACTCTGTATCTATATATTTTTTACTATAACATTATTTAGAAAAATTGTTACATTTTAATTGTTCCCGTTTTATTTTGAGCCATTAATTTGACTATTTTAATAAATTTGAAAAACATCATCAAAGCTACTTTCGGTTTTAAAATTATTTGAAATTTATAATGTAATTGTAAATAAACGATTAAAATCTTTTAAAAAGAATATATCATATATTTGGACAAAGTTATTTTCAACTGGCATTTTTAGGCATAGTTCTGAAAACAATTATTTACTTTGAGATCTGTGTTCACCTAATGGACGTGTGTGTAGCGTTGTGCATTAAGCTATTAATAAAGGGAAACGATCTTATATTACCTAAAATGTGTAGTTTTGGTTATTTTATATGTTTTATATGTTTATATGCCAGCAAACACCAAATTCTTTTTTTTTACAAAGTTTATTTCTGTCTTAAGGCCGCAGTAGATGAGATTTTTGACTAATTATTAATTTAAGACGGCTTTAAAAAAATGTGGAAAGGCACAAAAAATATTGTTTATTAAATTTTGTTGAAATATACTATCTTAGTATTTAAAATATTAGTGTATAAAGATAAATATTTTATAATAAGCTCAATTCTCCGTATAATTTTTATATTAATCCATTGTGTTAGTATTTTAGTTAGACTTCTGCGTAGTCTTTTTTTAAATCGAAAATTAAAAATTATTTAAATATGTAGTCTTCATTATAAGATAAATAATTTAGCTAAGGAAACTTTTTTTTCTCTAAAATATTTATATTTTTTAAAATAGTGATGATATATTTCAATGGCATTTAATTATACTGCTGTACTTTCCTTGTCAGATTGTTGAAGCCATCTCAGATTTTTTTTTTAAATCAAATTAAATGTGAAAATAAAGCTTATCTACTGAAATGGGTCCTTAAGGGCTTCAACAGATAAGCTTCATTCCAATATTTAGTTTAATTAAAGATAATTTGAAAAGGATTTAAAAAACTGTTTATAAAATAACATTGAAATAGCACATCCCAGTCCTTAAAGCAAATAAAATATTACATAGACTCACTTCG
Source organism: Timema bartmani (assembly GCA_902151455.1). NCBI lineage: Eukaryota > Metazoa > Arthropoda > Insecta > Phasmatodea > Timematidae > Timema > Timema bartmani. The sequence continues at coordinate 163,321 of CABFWB010000032.1, forward strand.
ATGGTCTCATGGTATATGGAGTCACGCTTGCAATAAAACTTTGGATGACGGGGAGATGGATTCTAATCCCGGTCGGGTGTAATTGAGATGTTTTTTTCTAATGGTTTTCCACTTTATCCCATGCAAATGTGGGTATACTTCCTCTAAATTCAAACTTCCTCATGCCTAATTCATGAACGTAATCAATTATATGCGTACAACCCGAATAGGTAATAAAATTCTGCGCTAATATATATATCCATACACACACTACCGAAACTTACATTTTCTTAGAAAACTCGATTCTCTGTCTTTTCTTTGAATGTAGTTGTTTTATTTAAATTTCACAGTATTTCACTTATGTAAGTTATACATAACACGATTTCAAACAATAGACATATTCAGTTTTCCTTATTTTCTCGCGTTCCCTACATTCCCACCTTAAGTACAATTTGTTTTTTTGAAAGAAAACATTATGCTCTCAAATTATTAACAGATTTACTTTGGTATATTTGAGTCAATAATGTAAAAATATACCCAGAATATTCTCTCAATGTTGGCCTTTTTACTTTCTCGCTATCTTACAGAGTATTGTGATCGTCAAAAAAAATCGAACTCAAGATTTTGATGAATATTGACGTTTCATGAGCCTTTGAATCAAAAAAAGTTGTTTTTGAATTTCCATCAGTCTATCTGTCTGTCTGTACCTCGGACCAGAGCCTAAACTATTTTACCGATTGGGCTGAAAATTGGTATATAGGGTTATCATAGCGTTGCCCCAGGGGGTTTTTGGAATTAGACATCAAACTCTAAAATTAAGGGTAGTTTAATGATGGGCAAAAAGAGAAAAATCGATTATCTCAAAACTCGCTCTTACGATTTTGATTAAATTTTATATATAGACACTGTTTATCACTATAAATAAGATGGCAATGCTCATTTTCTTATGAAAATGACATTGAGGGTATTTTATATGAGGTAAATTTTCCAATTTTCATAATTTATCCGCAACTATTTAAGATACGAAATAAGTTTTCATTATAAAGTTGTAGTACTATTAAAGATATGCATCTTTTATCTGAAATATATTTTTATAGAGCCAATAGTTTCTGAGCTATAAGCAAATATATATTCTTTTCAATTCAGGTCTTTGAAAATGAATTTGATTCTTATACGCTTTGGTGAACAAAGATATTTCTCTTTTCTCAATTTTTCTGTAACAATATTCCTAGTTCCTAATATCATAGAGTAAGTAACAGTGTATATTATTTCATTTATGATCTCAGGTTTATGTTTCTACAATAATGTGTAGATCTATTATTTCGTTTCACAAATCCTGCGAGTTTTTAGTAAATGTCTATTTTGAGATAAAAGTGAGAGAAAGTCTATGCGGTGCGCCGTACCATTTATTTTGAATTAAATGTTGAATATTTCCACTTTAACTAAAATTGTACATTTTTAAAGATTTTAAAAATATTTAAATTTGTATTAGAATTTTTAATGAAAATTTAATATTCATATTTGAGATTCGGATTCGAGAAATATATGATTTGACTCATCTCTGAACATAATAGAATAAATAATTAAAATTAATCGCTAAATACTGCTTATGAAAAAGTAATTAGTATATCTACCAATCAACTTTTATCTTAGCCTCGAGAGATTACGTTAATATATATGTTTTTTTCCCCCGATTCTCTCCAACATCCCCATTGAAATAATACCTGTCTTGTTGTATAGTAATGAAGATGTCAGCGAGCCATTCAGCTTTTTGAAATTAATAAGATTTTTTTTTATTTACCGGTACTAATATATGCACACACATGTCTCTACAACAAAGAAAAGAACACGTGAGTGGAAGATTGAGTTACCCCACGTGCTACGTACGGCCATATATGAGCGCGGACAGTCATGATGGACCGTACATACACACCCCGAACCCCCAAGGCTGTGTGTTTCAATTAACAATCATTGCCATTTTCATGCGTCTCCGCTCCACTATTTCATACTAAATGAAGCAACGTTATATATACACACACACAGATTAGATTATAGTATGTTATTTTATCAAAACCAACAATAAAACGAAAAAAGTTAAAAAGGCCTTCCTGGATAGATAGGGGGAAAAAACCCGAACAAGATCCTTGTTGTTGGATCTATGAAGTGTTGCATTGCATTACATAGTGAAGCATTGCCAGTAGTTTATTTTAAAGATGGGCAGATCCTTCAACTGTTAGGAACAGTCCGCAGTAGTTCAGTTCATTTAAATGAGAAGTTTTTTTTTAAATAAATGATTTTATCACCGCGTCAGACTACTTTTCCAGTCTATACGCAAATATAATAATTACTCTAATGGGGTAGGGATGATGAAGAAAGCGTTTTAGAGGTATTATATCCGCATTTGCCTAGAAGTAGAGTGGGAACCCATTAAGAAATAACCACTTTCGATAGACCCGACCGGGGCTCAAACCCTGACCTCCCAGTCATCAACAGGCCAGTCTAACACGAGAATGAGGCCTTAGACCATTCTGCCACTGAAGCGGGTGAAATGAGAAGTTATTTATTTTATCCAGCCCAATAGTTCAGTCGTTCAGTCGTTCGCGTATTACAACTTGTGGTTAAATCCCTCGGTGATAACTATTTGTAGTTCAGCTGTTCGCGAACTTTAGCTTATAGTTCCCTCAATCGTGAACAAAAGTTTGTATCTCAGTCGTACTACAGCTTGCAGTTCGATCACTCACGAACAACAACAGTGTGTAGTTCAGTCGTTCGCGAGCTATTGAACAACAGTTTGTAGTTCAGTCGTTAGTTAACCAGTTCGCGACCCACATTTATACCATTTATATTATTATACAGGATTTTCCAGGATTAAACAGCCAAACTTTGAGAAGTGATAGCGGATTGAAAAAGTAACTCAAAACGTGTTTTTCTGCATTTAAAGTGAAATAACGCTAACACTATTATGCTATTAAAAATATTCCTGGTTTTAAATTTGGTAATACATTAAATCATCACTAAGATTACCCTTGGTTTGTTCCGATATTTTGCTTAGGAAGAATCCATTTCTACCCGAGGTAGTGGAGGAGGTTCGTTTAGGTAAAGATAGGATACTTTATTGTGACTTGGAATTACTTATCACTTATCTATGCTTAAAAGGTAGGGAGGCATGCACTAAGGACATGCCACCCGATCCACTAATGTTTTTGCCTATTCTTTCTCTAAGTGATTTATGATGAATTTTCTTGATTTTTACAATCATTATGTTCTCTTTGGCACACTGGCATGAAAGAGTAATAATATTCTTGATAATAAATAAATGGTACGGTGCACCGCGCAAACTTTCTCTCTTTTATCTTTAAGAAACATTTACCAAAAACTCATTAAAATGTATGAATCAAAATAATATACACTATTGCGAAAACACTCCAACTACGGGTATAAATAAAATTATATATACACTGTCGCAGAAACATTGAGATAAGAGGAACATCTGTGTCCACCAAAGAGCATAGCAATCAATTTTATTTTCAAAGACCTGAATACTAAATAATATATGTTATTTGCTTATAGCTCAGAAACTGTTGGTTTTATAAAAACTAAACTTCAAATAAAACAATTTTATACTTAATAACACAACTTTATAGTTATGAGTTTTTTTACTATCTCAAATAGTTGCGGAGATATCGAAATTGGAAATTCCTCAAATTCTTTTTCATGGAAAAGGAGAATTGCCATTTTATTTATAATTTTAAATATTGCCTAGAAATAAAATTAATCAAATAGTGAGAATTTAAAGAAATGCGATACTTTATATTTATGCCCTTCAGTAAACTACTTTTAGTTTTAAAGTTGGACATTTAATTCCTAAAACTCCTTAGGGTAACCTTATGAAAACACTAGATACAAAATTTTTTCCCGATCGGTAGATTGTTTCGGCTCTACGCCGAGATACAAACAGACACCATAGTGAAAACCACAATTTTTCTGTTTCACGGGATCATGAAACAACATTTATCAAAATCTCGAGTTCGATTTTTTGGACGATCTCAATACTTTTCTCTCCAAGGGGTTGAGAGAAAGTAAAAAGATGTAAAACTAGAATTATGATTTTGTTAGAATACACTTATTTTATTACTTTATTTACATTATAAATCGGTAGGGTGAAATACTTTTACTATTCAATAAAATAAACTTTGCATGTACACCTATTGTGAGTTGCAATTTTGTTTCACAGTCGACCCAATCATGCACGTTGGCAACTTTGTCACGAGCCACACCCAGGAAGCTCGTCTGAGGAATAACAATCCGTGGAGCATTTATGTGAAGCACGACCACCATCCTTTTTATATTCCTCGAAATCGGTTTCTTCTTCAGTGTCGTACGACCCTTCGCGTGAACTCTCATCGTGGCGCTCTGAGTCGTCGTCGCCACCACCACCACTTTCAGACGAACCGTCCGTATCGTAGGAGTAGTGAAACCTAGGGTCTTCGATCTCACACAAAGTGCTACTGCATTTTTCACAGGATAACTCCTGGAACGGGAAACTCGCAGGCGAAGAAGACACGGAATGCCACGATTCTTGGTTGTCAAATTTGATGCAGGCGTTGTTGACGTCGTCTTGAACCGAGGCGCTGGTGGAATTTTCAGCGGGAACCACCGCCGTTGCCGTCGTAGTCTGGCTCTCCATGCTTTCATGAGTCGAACTATCGGTCCTTCTGTCACCTCCTTGGAGAGTGTTACAACTTTCCTCTCTGGAAGAACACCACGACTGTGACAACACAACGTTGTTGAAGCCCTTGGTTGTGTACTTGTTTACAACTAACGGTCGGCTCATCCGTGGCGAACGATATTCATCCATCTGTCCTTTCGGCTCGGATTTGTTACTTATCCTTGATGGATTTCCTATAGATTTAATGTACACAGGCAAAGGTTTATCAAACACATCGCCACTTGGGAGATTTCGTGATCCAGTAAAATCATCCTTAGAAGTTCGAGTATCCGGAACTATTTTAGATAGGTCTAAATTTGGATCGACCATACTACTTAATGTATTTGCCTTCTTGTCTTTCAAATCAACAGCGTTGTTAATATATATTACACAGGTATCAAATTCAACATTATTTGTGTTTGTTGAGCGAGAGTCAGTTGTATCGTCAAGTTTTCCTGGAGTTCCAGGTCCTGATAAGTCCATATTGTTTGCACATGTTACTGGAATATTTTCCCCTACGGTTCCTATTTCGGAGCATGGGTGACGCTCATGTTCTAGACTCCTCGGTGCAGTGAATGGGGATTTCGGTGCTAAGGGTAGATTTGGCGGTCTATTATAGACAGGGATCGTTTTGGGCTCAAAATTACTTTTGACGTAAAGTGATCTCAAGTTGTGTTCAGAAACCTGGCTTGATCTTTCATCAAATGAAATATTATTAACATCCCATGGTTCTGTCGTGTTTTTGTACTGTAAGCATTTAGCGTACTTCTGAAGCTGGTCGATCGTTTGGCTGTAGACGTAGCTGCATGTTCCATCTCTAATTATATTTCTTGGAGGTGGGGAGAGGATACCTAGAGCGCTGACCCATTTATTAAATCCACTCACTTCATGGTGTGGGATCGTTCCGTATGAGTCATTCAGAATTGAATAGTGTAGTCCATCACATAAAACTGTTTCCATTTCTGGGATGGATGTGATGTCCTTTATCTCGGGGTCGTTATAGCCTTGTCGAATAGCAACTATATACATAGACGGTATCAAACCAAACCGGACACACTGCATTACTTCAAATGCGTGTTTTTTTCTTTTGGGCCATTTGTCCTTTAGCCAATGGACAGCGGCGAAGAAAACTTCTATTTCTCCATGAATTTCTATAGAGTTTGACTTCAGCAACATGCATAGTTCATCTAATGGCAATTCAAGGAAATCTTGGGTAGCGACGAGTGTCAAGAAAAAACCCTTAATTCTTGGGAGCATGATGTCAACCAAACAACATTCCTCCTTTCTTTTAGCTTCTAAAAACACGTCGTATGCTGTGTGTTCATTAAATAGTTTTTCACTGTCGAAAAGGCGCATACATTGCTCAATCAGTACGTCAACTTCTAGATATTTTGCAGAGATCAATGTGTCTACAATGATATTTCTATTGATCATCCTATAGCCATTTTTATCCGTTGTTATCATCCAATCGTAAATGAGTGAAAATATCTCTGGTCTAACTTTTTCCACAGGAATATTAACAACTTTACCAGTTTTACGCTCAAAGAAAAGTGAGTACGATTGTAGGACCATATAATGGCAGTTAAAGACTATCTCCCCAATAACTACTTGTATATCAGTTAGAGAATAATTGATGAATCGATCGTAAATAAGTTCTACCAGTTTTCGTTGTACGTGGACTGCTACCCTGTTCCAATCAAACGACTTTGTTAAACCAAACCCTAATTCATTGAGTGCCAGCTCAACTTTCACCAATTGTTTAAGATGCTCTTCTTTTAGGTTTACATCCCCCAAAAACTCGAAATTTATAGCACTCTTGGTATATTTAGTTTTGTTTGATTTATGAAATCTCCAATGGATCAAATAATTGTTATTTTGATTAGGAGTTGAGTCATTTTGATTGATTGTATCATTTCTTTGATCAGAACCACCCATGATTAATTATCTTCTGGTACAGGCCTGGAATTAAAGGCTTGATTATTAGTGTGTTTTTTTTAAAATGGTTATACAATTAAATATTTTCAAACTCTAAAATTACTTTTATATTATTTACTATGGGTATTGTCATTTTATACTTTTATCCCAATTTTTTTTTAAGAATGGACAGAGCTTACAAAAAAAAAAGTTACTAGTTACACCCTCACGTATTCATAAGTATTACGCAGGGCTGCCCTTAAGGGTATGCAAACCGTGCGGCCGTACAAGAACCCGAGATTTGAAGGGCTCCACGCTTGCTTAGGTGACACAGGGGAAAAACAAGTTCGAGTGGAAAGTTTTTTTCTCACGCGCTAGTATAGTAGGCTCCCTGAATGGGCGATCAACGAAATATCTTCAAAGTGTCAAAACAAATAAAAAACATAATCACGTTGTTTGAGTTATTGAACCATTGAATCGAGTTATCGGTTTTAACTCCACCAATTTGAATTTGTCTCTCTGTGGTGGATATGTCTCATGATAGCTTTTGAGCGCATTAACAGATTTAATTCAAACTTGACATAGTTGTTCTTTGTGCCTTTATACAGATAAAGTTTGTTGTAGGATGAAATCGAACAGAAGGATGGGAATAAATCAACCCTTGTATTAAAAAAAATACTTCTAGTATTAAAATTGTTATATGTATTTATCTTTTAGGGCATTTCCCGATACCTTGTACTGTATAAAGGTGTGAACTATTGTAATTACACTAAACAAAAATAAAGTTTTTTAATTATTATTTTTTCTTGGGGGAAGGAAGGGGCAGGCAGATAACTGGGTGCCCCGCAAACAAAGTTTATCCAGGGCCCCGCATATGATAAGGGCGGCCCTTGTATTACGTTTACACTAGCTTTAGTACAAATTACAAACCAAGTAATGATAAATCCTTAACGTATTTATATTAAAACGATAAATTTTACGTCTTGTCTAGTGCCATTCAAGAAATATCACTTACCACTACACTTTATTGAATAACAGCGTGTTGCCACGAAACTCGCTCAACTTCTAATTTGATTAGTATTGTTGTGGGCTTATAAACCAAGTGACCTCTATCTGGAAAACATTGAACAGAATAAGATAGTAGAAAATATAACAAAGCTTCCATCTTTTTAGCACCGAGCTATTTTGAAAAAAAAACACCTTCAGTACATCCGTCTGGGATTCGAACCCCAATCTCCCTGTCACCGGTAGTATAGTCTAACACGAGATTGGCGCCTTAGAGCATGCGGTCACCGAAGCAGATAAGCCTTTAGTGATAAGGTAAATTTTAGTTTAACTAAGAAATGTTGAGAAATTAACATATACTTTTAGGGGGGGGAGGTATTTAATGTAAGCTTTAACAAACAAGTTGATTATATAAGTAAGCTAACACCGCTTACTAAACGGTATAATTCTAGGACATACACAACACCCAATCCCCTGATAATAAATAAATATATCACTGTCAAAGGGGAGGACCTAATACCGCCATTGATATATTTCTCGTACATTTCGGGAACAGAACTATATGTCATTAATTTTACATTATGTCAAACATTTATTTACTTTATCTACAGTCATATTTGAACTCACGATATGTTTTGTTTAGTATTTAACTTTGATACAAACAAATGTTACAATGAAATGTGTCTACTTAGAAGCATAAAACAAAAATATTATTTCCATTAATCATGTTGAAGACCTTTTTTGCCCACTTACAATACCGATGTATCATTTCACAAATAAAAGGTCCGCGGTATTTAAAAGTTCTATAACTACTGGTCTTTTAGATACCTTTATCTTTCAAATTATTATATTAATTTTAGTTTATTTTATAAAAATTATTTTTCTTTTCAATTGAATTAATTTTATTGTATTTTATAAAACTCGAGAACCACTTGCCTATAAGATACCTTTATCTTACTAATTTTGTTCGTTTTAGTGTACCATATTAAATTAACTGTTGAAAAAAAAGTAAATTAATTTTTGGCCTCTTTAATATTCTGCAAAATTTCAACTAAAATAAATTCTGAATACGCCCTTGAATTCGCTAATCAGCGTCTCTTCTGCAACCTCCCGATTCGTTTCGACCGTGAAGCGGGACTCCAGGCTATAGGTGTTGTCTAAACCAATCGCTGGCTGTCATTTTGATCCGACTCAACTTGAGGTAACCGCACGAAGGAATGCCAGTTGATCAGCCGTATAGACACCCTCGGCTTGGTAAGGTCACGAGGGGGGCGGGGGGGCATGCGTCTTAGTAGATGGGTTGGGGAAACTTTTACTCTTGGCCAAGTTTGAAATGTATGCTACAAGGTTTCCAACACTAGGATCATGAAAACAAAACAAAACTTTTTTTTTAAGGTGGGTGTTCTATTAATACCCGGTGTTTTCTGAAAGTCTTTCAATACAGTTCAAGTTTTAGAAGAAGAACCTTATTTAACAGTTAAAAGTGTTATAGATCTACTTTCACGTATTCATACTTTAAGTCATATGATAAATACTATCAATATCTATAAAACCTGCTGACAAGATGTGTATTAATCACAGCTTGTGAATGTGAGGAATGCCAGGCCTCCACCGTGGTTCGGATTCCACGTTAAACTGTAGGTCCTCCATTTCATCTCACAATTACCCTACCATTACACATTAGCGTAAGTGCGTATAAACCGAACGGATAGTAAGACGCGGTGCTAATAATAATAATAATATAAAACCTGCTTTGGTGGCTACATGGACTAAGGCATCGCTCTAATGTTAAAATAGACTACTAATCACAAGGAGATTAAAGTTCGAATGCCGGTCGAGTGTACTGAGGGTGGATTTTCCAAAATGGTTTTCCACTCTCCCTCCACACAAATGCGGATACACTTCTTATAAATTCAAGCTTTCTCATCCGTAGCTTACCATCGTAATTAGTACATATGCGTATAACCTGAACAGGTAGTAAGAAGCAGTGCAAATAAAAATAACTAAATAAAAAACCTATAAAATAACACTAATAATAGGCCCTATAGTAAACAATATTTTTTTTGTCGGCGTGTTTTATTTCCTAGTCGGGATATACGCATATGTACTATTTATTCTTTAAAACTCTTAATATTTATCTTTTTCACACATTCATCTACAACATTTAGCCACGTCTTACATGGCCTACCGGCTACCCCCTTCTTTTGATCCACACACCCCACATTTATATATTTGCTTCGTCACTCGATCCACACTCATCCCCTCAACATGCCCAAACCGACGTAAGACGCTTCTTTCTCATTAACTTATGATTACCTTACAAACCGCACTCCTTAAGCACACATTAATTACTGATTCCGTCCATACGAGTTTTTCTACATACATTTCTTAGATATCTCATTCCTACCGCATTCACCTGGTTCTTGTGTTTCTCCTGACAAACCCATGCTTCACATCCATAAAGCAATGTCAGCGTTAGCATACTTTTATCTTTGCCTCTTTCGATATTACTTAATTCTTTGTAATAGTACACATACAAACAACTACTCTCCGAGAGGCATTCAACATTCTGGCGATTTCACCATCCACCCTTCCATTTTTACAGAACATTCTTCCCAAATATAAAAAATCATTCACTTGTTCTAACACTATATGGCACATTATAGCTTCCATCAAATGTGCTAAACTTATCAATAAAAAAATTCCAGGTCTGACCCAATCACTTTTGTGTTTCCAATCGCGTATCAGGTCGAATTTAGGAATCTCACGTTAAAGATAGATAAAATAATGGCAACAAATTGTTAAAGAGGAAAAATCTAACTTTGTCCATATACCAAACGTCTCTCCAAGCGCCATTATGTAAGATAAGTGTTGGGCGTCTACAAAAACATCACGAAGTTTTATTGCAGTCCATACTGAATTTATATTAGCTAATAAGGTGGTTGGACAAACACTTGATTACCCATGGCGACCGAGTTTTCAGAAGAGTTTACTGCGTGAATAGAAGACTTTGGTTCGATTCCACTAGTCACCTAAAATAATTAATTACCCTCCCTCCCTCCCTCCTCCCCAGCTATTGCCCACAGTTCTTGTTCCTTTAGGTTTCAATGTATGATACTAAATTTAATTATGATTTTGTGTGTGTGTGTGTGTACATCAGATCTTACTATCCATCGGGGTCATCTACACAATTTTCACTAATGGGAGTAAGGGTGAAGGAGGTGGAATTTATAGGAAGTCTATCCATGTTTGCGTTGAGAAAGAGTGGAAGAATAATCTATCTCTGTACATCCAGCTGGGATTAAAACTCCTACCTCCCCATCAACGGCAAACCAGATCAAACCCTAGATGAGACTGAAGCCTATGTTTGCGTTACCACCGATGCGGCTTTTTTTTTTTTTTGTTTTTATAGCCTGGGTTTTTTATTTGTAAAGTTTGGGATGTGGTTTTTTTTTA
>CABFWB010000032.1:182122-193198 GCA_902151455.1 Timema bartmani
GAGGGGGGGGGGGGGATGATAGTGAATACAACAGGGTTAAGCTAATGAAAATCTTAACCTAACTTAAGCCTAACTAACCAAACCCTGGTAACCGTTGGGATAATTCCCCCTTTGGGAAAAAATACCCAAGATACTAGCCAGGAATTGAACCCAGGACCCCTGGGCTCGTAGCCAGGTGCAGACTAATATACCACGGGCTCGGTTAGAAGGGAATTGAGACGCGGATGGAAAAGGTATCTTTCAATGGCATTAATAATAATACTTAGTACCGCGTCTTACTACCCGTTCGGGTTATACGCTTATCTACTATTTACATCAATGGGTTAGGAATTGGGAAGGTTGAATATAGAGGAAGTGAACCCGCACTTGCGTGGAGGAAGAGTGGAAAACCATTTAGGGACAAACACCCCCAGTTCACCCAACCAAGATTCGAACCTCGATCTCACCGTCTTCGGCAGTAAAGCTCAACACTATTGGACTAAAACGCGGTAGCTAACTTCGCCACCGAGGCGGGTTTTGATGGCATTAGATAATGATAATTTCACTTGTTGTTAAATAAATGTAATGATATTTTTGTAAATGTTGTTTGTTATAAAAGGTTATTATTATGACGATCAGACTTTGTTTTCACGGATGTAGTCTGTGTGAAACTTTAAGGAGGCTTAGACCGAAAACTATACTAAGCTTATTTTATATTAACAATACAATATATATATGGCCACTTTTTAGATGATATAAATTTAAAGCTACCAACATTTTTGGCGGTCCTAATATTTTATATAATGCTCTCTAGAACAGACTTAGTTCACTAAATTTATAGCACCTAATATATTTTATTTATTTGTTAGCACCACGTTTTACTACCCTTCGGGCTATACGCTAAATTACTAACTACTCTAATGGGTTAGGGATTAGGAAAGTTGAATTTAGAGGAAGTGTAGCCGCATTTGCGCGGGGAGAGAAATAAATCGTTTAGGGAAAACCACCCTAAATACACCCGACCGGGATAGAACCAGGATCTCCTCATCATCGGCAGTCTAGATTCTTGTGAGAATAGTGCCTTATAACATGCAGCCACCGAAATGGGTAAAGGCCCATTATAGCTAGTAAGATTGACAACTTTTGTAAAACATGACATCAGAAAAACAAAGCTTAAGGCTTGTTATTGTTAATACAGGAAAGTTGATAAAATAACTCTTTGAAATGTCATAAGGGTCAAGATTTTTTTAGTTTCATAGTTGTTTACAGAAGACATGTTTATGGTTGCGATTTTTTGTTAGTATTTTTAAGAGAGAGGAAAGCCATTATCTAAAACTTTATACATTTATAATGTTTTAAAATTTAGTAGATTTTACACAATAGGCCAGGGATGGTGGAACTTTTTCGACCAGTGTGCCACTTAAGGAATATTTGAATTTTGAGCTAATTTAGTACACCACCTCTCATTTAGATATTTTTTTATGTGTTTTTAAAAATCAAAACTTGTTGACTAGGCCTATTATGAAATGTAATGAATGACTCAAATCACACTAAACATATTTTAATAACGCCTTAATCTTAAGGAAAATTTACCGAATTGACAAAGTGAGTGTTTTAGACTAAATTAATTTCAACAACCTAAATATAAACCATGAAAGTAGCGACTTTAGGGCTGTAGAAATATTATTGACCTCAAAACATTATATGACGTTGACAAAAGTTTTATTTTATGTCTATTGTTCACATGTTGGCGTGCCACGCAAATCATATTCGCGCTCCACTAAGTGGCATAGATTTGCCATCTCTACCATCGGATATTAAAGGCTTAACTTAGGGAATATGGGTGAGGAGGATAGGTTATAGGAAGCTCACCCTCATTTGCATGGAGACTGAATGGGAAAACCACAGAGATAGAGTTAATTTGAAATTCATCCTGAGTAGGCCTACACCCGGCCAAGATTTAACTATCGATATCCGTCAGTCGGCAATTAAGCCTCTTGCAAGCTTAACATATTAGTCAGTGGGACCACCAGTGTGGGCAAAACAACGAACAAATCATTGTAGAAAGCCACCCCTAGAGGAAATAAACCTCATTGGCCCCTTCAATAAGCAATCAGCCTTCCTTTTACCTGTGGTAAGCAGTAATCCTCCCTTGAATCTAATATAAGCGGTAAGACTACCTTGTCCATTTGATATATAAGCAGTAAGGATCCCCCCTCCCTATATCTTTGATAAGCGGTAAGACTTCCTTGTACCTTTTATAAGCACAAATATCCTTTGGCCCTACACTAATAGTAAATACATATTTATTTATTTAAAAAAGTTATAAGCTTTCTTTTAAAAATTTTATTAGCTTTTAGATGACGAGTCGTTTGAAAACGAATTCTAAATATACATTTTGACACTGGCTCATCTCATGGAAAAACGGGGTCCTTGACCCGAACCTAATACTCGCTATACAGTATAACCAAAATGGAAGATGCCCCCTCATTAATAAATACTATGGCTTTTTTCATGATGCTATGATTTATTTGTTAAAAGTAAACATGCAATTTCTCATATTTTTACTGTATTTTGATAAGAGGCGTCATAATTGGGATAGAATTTTATTTTTAAAAACATTGTTAGTATGCTTTCAAAAAACCATTAAAATTTATGTTAGAACACGTCTTATACGTCAACTTTATTCATATGAGCACACTAGCACTGAATACCTTGCTTGAGCACCAAGTATAATAACTTATATACGAGAAAATATCCAAAAAGGTTCTTTCACTCGGGTCATCTGTACTCTCATCAATATCAAAATCGACTGGCGACTGCAGCTGGAGTCAAAGGCGCCCATGTGGGTTTTATAAATGGGGGAGATGAATTGAACCCCACCTGCTGGAAGTATGGCCCGATTCCCTCTTCGAAATGAAATTTCAGGAATTTAACCTTGTGAAAGGGAATTTTATAGTATCTGAACGTAGTTCTGAGCTAATTTTATGAATTTAAAGAGCCAATTTTCGCAACAACACAAAAGTTTCTGAAAACTTAACAAAAAATAAAAATGAGTTGTAGCTGAACCCATTGAAAAGAAACATTATATTTTTTCCTAATTTTATTGAACAGAACAAAATGAAAAAAAGCTGTTGAAGAAGGAATGGGAGGAAATATACATTTTTATCTGTTAACTCGAATATTGATGATTCGAAGTTGTTAATAGCAAATTGCAGCCAAATCCCAAATACACTATTTTATTTTTTCATAAAAATTAACCCAAAAAAGTAAGTATTACAGAGTGATAAGGGGGGCTGGATCCTCCTTTATCGCCCATTTATGGGGGCCCATGGCTGGAGTCACGTCTTTGGAAAACACCCCATGCAAATGTTGCATGCGGCTAATGTCACCATGGTCTTTTGTGGCCGGAGCTGCATTACTCCACTCGAAGTCGTTGGTAACTGTCGCAGCTTGGACAACGTACATTGAGGCTGTACATTTCATTAAAACCCTTTAGTTTAGTCCCTTTTCACCAATTATATATTATGTAAACACGTATCCATGACCTTAATCTTAAACCTGTTGAAAATTAAATGTCTCTGCAATTTATAGAGTTGTCTTTCTTTAGACAATCTTTTTTAAAATTAGATGTCTCTAGAAGCTATTTGTATATTGGTCCAAGGCCATCTTTTAACGTAATGTTAGAAAATATCAATGGGAAAATTTGATCAGATGAGGGGTAAATCTCTCTTGAAACGAGCGACAAAAGACACGGGAATAAATGCACCTAGGAAATTAAAAACAGTAACGGGTTAAACAGGGCGTAGAAATGTTTTGGAAAAGCGTTTTCAAGAACATAACTCTACTCGAATAGACTACAAGGTATTTTAGAAGAGCTACAAAAAAAACAGCTGTACATTGAATACACGGGACTATAAATGTAGTGGAGTGATATCCGTACTTCTGCTTCATTATTATTTTCATAGATTTTTATGTACGTGCTAAGCCAGATGTAGCGACATTTCACGTCTGATTCAAGTTGCATTTAACGTTTCCGTGTGCTGCGATTTCTATATCAAGCGTTATTTGTCGTTTAACCTCAGTTGACATAGTAAACCTTCTCTTTCTTTAGCACTGTGACTTACTACCCATTCGGATTATACGCTTATGTACTAATTACGCTAATGGTTTTAGGGATCAGTACGGTTATATTTATTGTGAATGTACCCGCATTTGCGTGGAGTGAGAGTGAAAACCCGTTTAGGGGGAACCTCCCTCAGTGCACCCAACCGGGATTGAACCAAGATTTCTCCATCATCGTCAGTCTAATTTATTGCAAGAATGATGCTTTAGACCATGTGGCCACCGAAGTGTGTTCATTTTTATATTGGCTGGTATAATATGTAGTCCATTCGTCAGAGGATTGGTGGTAACTGACAGAAAAAGTTACCAGATCTACTTTCACGTATCAATTCGCCAAACCATATTATCCGCAAAACCGTAGTTAATTTGTTGTCACTTTAATTAGTCTAAACTTTCACATCAAACCAATTTGTTTTGATTATATTTTTCTTTTAACCGTTTTTTACATCTTCTGATATCTGTCAGCTACCACCACTCCTACGGCGAATGAACTGTAGATGATTCATAAATTATATCTGTTAAACAAAAATCTTCATTTTCTAACTTAATTTTCTAACTCTATACTATACTTTTGTATTGTAATTATGTTTCTTTTATTTTTAACCGTGTCTGATATTATAATTCTAATTGACTGATATACGATTATGATTAAATATTTCACAATATTACAGTATATCTACCAAATAAAATCTTCATATTCTAGCTTAATTTTCTAACAACATATATTCCAGTATTACTGTGTTTTTATAACCTGTTTCTTTTCTTTTTTTTTTAAACTGTGTCTAATATTATAATTCCACAACTGTTAACCCTTTTTTTTTTAAATAAAAGTTAATTCTTGGGTAAGTTATTGTGTCCATCCTAAGTTGGAGTTTGAAATATAGGCCTAATAGCAGTGCGGGAAATAAATGTTTTTTATCAGACGTTGCAAACTTTGAGAGAGGAGGCCAAAAATTTATGACAAAACTAACAAAACATTAGAACTTTCAAATTATTTTTCCAACTTATGAACCTTCGTAAATATATATATATATACATACGACCAAGAAATGGAACTAAAACCATTTTAAAACTTAATGTAGCACACATATTTAGAATAAAGTCTAACGACCAATTAGTAAAATGCGGAAACACGGTTTGGACTCTTCGCTTCCCACATTCTTGGAATCCGATCATTGAAAATGATCACTAATCTGATGAATAACATTGCGATTAGTCATTAATTTTTATGGTAACAACGAAGAAAGATCAAACGTAAAGTCGTATAAATAAATAGATCCCGTGGAAATTCCCCCCCTCTTCCCCTATCCTTCCGACAATAATGAAAATAGGACGGCCCGTCCTATTAAGCAAAGCCCATCACATCTCCCATAGGACGATTTCTGTGGAGAACCTGTTTGACAAACTTAAGTAAGACTATGTTAATGAAACGAATAAAGTATATGGACCAAGTGAAAGATTACGCTGTTTGCTCGGTTTTTATTGGTTACATTTTCCATTCCTTATCTACTAATGATTAAGTTTTAGTAGAAAATGCAGTTATTCTAGTTGATAATTGCACATTAGTATACACATGTTAAATCACAGTTAAGTTGCCACAGACTCAACTACAGGAGTAAGATCATTTATCCAGTAGTTTTAAGGGAAAAAATATATTTCTTCTATGCTTTAGAACATGTGATTAGCAACAAATAATTACTATTTGGTGACATTTTGAAAATTATAATGTCGTTAGTAAATAGTTATGGTCATAACTTTTTTTTTTTAAGTTGTTCAATAAACAATTTGCCACTGGTCCACGACATTCAAATAATTTATTTGGGTTTTAAGGTGCAATTAGATTTAGCGTGCTGCTTCATTCATAAATTCTCTTTATAATTTTATTTTAAAAAAAACCCCATCTAAAGAATATGAAATAATATTATAGAGTAGTTTAAAATAGCGATGAAATAAGGCGATAAGGAGATGTACTGATTAAATTTTATAAAAGAATCAATTATTGTTACCCACGAGTCCTTTTCTTAATCAAAGGCATTTTATAATCAGTAAATGTAAATGATAATGGCCTTTTCCTTTTACTATGGATTAAAAAAAAATTACTGTTTAGCTAAAACGATAAAGTATTTTTACAAATATTTTCCTTTTTATGAATGAATATTTCGAGTGTGACCTAAGAAACCCCTTACCCTATTAAATGTATGTTATAGCTTTATATTTATATGAGTAAAAACATTGAATACTTTTTCATACATTGTAGATATTGTAAAATGTAAATATTATATTTATATTGAATTGAGTACTAAATTTAAAATGCAAAACAATGATCTAGTTTCCATTCGTAGGACACTTTAGTTTAGTCATTAGAGCATCTAACCACTAAGTTTAGGGTCCCGATTCGATTCCCGGTAGATTGAAAAACGTATTATGTGTAAACAACTTTGGTATTCTTCTAACAGAGCGACGAATTAACAGTCGGGGAACTGTTGTTGTTTCTCTTTTAGAGTTAGGTTGGTTTGGAAAGTCTTATGCTGATCAAATCATCAGTTGGCTCATAAAGTGAGTGGTTAAATACTCTTTAAAATAAATAACCCTCCTCGTTGGCATAGTTAGCTAACGCGCTATATTCGTGTTGAGCTAGACTGCCGAGGACGGGGAGATCATTCTTCTAATCTCACTCGGATGAACCGTGGGGGTGGGGTCCTAAATTCCTAAATGGTTTGGTTTTCCATTCTCCCTTCACGCAAATGCGGGTTCACTTCCTCTATATTCAACCTTACCAATTTCTAACCCATTAGTGTAAATAGTACATAAGCGTATAACCCGAACGGGTAGTAAGACGCGGTGCTAAGTATTATTATTATTTAAAATAAATAAAAAATTGAATGTGTCAAAATGTTTGAAAATTCTTTATGAACTCTTATTTATGGACATAAAAAGTTTACGTCTAAAATGTACTGTTTGGGATATCATGTACATAACAAGTTTGGCAAAAATCTGTTTATTTAATGTACCACGTCTTACTACCCATACGGGCTATCCTATTATTTATATCAATAAGTCAGGAATGAAGAAGATAGAACTTTGAGGAAATGTATTGGCATTTCCGTGGAGGGAGAGCGGGAAATCGTTTAGAAAAAAAAACACCCTCATTATATCAAGCTGGGATTTAAACTCCGACCGTTCAGTCACAGGAAAACCATATTATGGGAGCCTGACATTTGGTCCTCATTCCCACCTATGCGGATATCAATTTATTAATTTAAAAGTTAGAATGATACAAACTGATAGAATGGACCATTCTTTCGATGATTCCGTTTACTAAACCACTTCTAAACTGATATTATTCACACAACAGAATGCATCTTGTTGCACCATTGTTGTGTCTTGTGATGCTGTGGGCGTCAAACAACGTCCCCGTGTTCATTAACTCTTGGCTAAGTGGTTAAATTGTTTGATCGCAGGTCTAAGGGAATCTACTTTTTATCCTCTTTGTTTTTGCATTCGCTCACTCTACACAAATTTGCATTTAGTAACAAGTGTAGAGAAAAAAAAATTGAAACAGGGTTTCTAAAGACTCAATACAAACCAGTTTTTATGACTTTTTAACTACTTTTTCATTACCTCAACACAGCTATTCGGGACTCAATTAAACGACGGCAAAATAATAGTTTACACATACCCTCAAACTGAGATCATCATTAAGTATGTAAACAATTTACATTTCTTTGATTTTCTCATTTCTCAACAATCTCAGAATTGGAAAATATGTAAACATATTTGGGTATTTAGACAAAACTATTACTCTTACTAGTGTGCCAATCTTGCCTCAGAATATTCTTGTCAAGCGAACTTAATAAGTTATACATGCTATTTACATGTTTTCATATTTCATTTGAGGTATTTTCTCGTTATTTTTGTGATTTGTAGGGTAGACATCATGTGACAATTTTAACTTATGGAATGTGTGCTTTTTAAGAGCCCGTCTCATACCTCCATATCTTCCCACTCCAAATATAACTTCGTAAGGTCACGATCACGATTTGATTTACTTTAATTTTAGCCACGTCTTACTACCCATTCGGGTTATACGCTTATGTAGGCTACTAATTACGCTAATGAGTCAGGGTTGAGGAAGGTTAATTTGAGATGAAGTGTAGTCTAACCGCATTCACGGTGAGAGAAATTTGGAAACCACTAGGGAAAACCACCAACATTACACCCGACTGGGATCAAACCATGATCTCCCAGTTATTGGCAGTTTAGTCTTTTACGAGGGTATTACCTTAGACAATGCGACCACCGAAGCGGATACGATCTAATTTTTCTTAGAACCACGTCTTATTACTCGTTCGGGTTATATAGGCCTACGCTCATGTACTAATTACACTAACGGTTTTAAGAATAAGTAAGGCTTTATTTATATTAAGTGTACTCGCATTTGCGTAGAGGGAGAGTGGAAAACCATTTTGTTAAAACCCCACTCAGTACACCCGACCGAGATTCGAACCTCAATCTCCCCATCATCGGCAGTCTAGTATAGTGCGTTAGACCACTCAGCCACCGAAGCGGATACGATCCACTTAACGTTCACCTCATGTTCATGTAACAAAGAAACAAAGTGTATGATCAGGATTCCCGTAACGTAACGTAACAACTCAAGCAAAACATAAGACAAATGATTTTGAACGGTTTGAAAACAAATTGTTCAATGAAATGGAACTCGAGCAGTTGGGGTCTGATATGGTTTCGAGTAGGCCTACTCTCAATAGAAGCTTCCTATAGGCCACGGTGTTTTGGCGCTCGCGAGCCGGACAAAAGAGCTATACCGAAAAGATTGTCTGCACGCCATGAACAAACAAATGGTGTTCTAAAGGGCCGTGTTGACGTGGATAGCAACATGATTAGCTTACAGGAACACGTGGTAGCCTGCCAGGATTCAAATTACTTGACGCCTTAGACCACCTGACCACCAATGGTTAGGGTAGGGCCTAAAGTACATTCACCATTCGAGTTTACTTTGATAAGAGCTCAAAACGTTAATAGAAATAGTCCCTAATGTATGCCTGCGCCAAGAGCTGACATCTGTCACTTCGGGTAGCTGTAATGAAAATATATGGTAATATTTGAATGTGATTGTCAGTCACAGTAATTTGTGCCAGTATTATTTATATTTATTTGAGGTCGGGCACAAATTTTATTTATCGTTTTATTCCACTTAAAAAATTTACTATTCACAGCACTTTCACTAAAGGTCTAACAAATATAGCTTCAAAATGGTGACCTACGAATTTAAACCATGTGATTAAACATGACGGAAACAAGTTATTCACAACGATGCACCCACGCAGTGAATAAAAATATTTCATTCATTTAAATATTTCGAAATACGATAGAATAATCTAAAATAATGTATCATATATATTTAAAAAAACTACAAGTATTTGCTCTTTTCAAGCAAATACGATGCCTGTATTAAAAGGTATTGATGTATGTACTATATTACACATAATAGACAACATTCCAAAACAAAGACTGAGTACTTTTAGTTTCGAATTGGGTAAAGAGAAATTATTAAACGTAATGAAATAGTGTGAGAAAACTTAAGTTTACGTTATTTTTAATGTAAAATATAACATGTAATTAAATAACTTATCATTGATATCAAAACAGTGATTTTATTTAAGTGTTGGCAACCCGAAACCTAAATATATAAAAAGCTATGGTGAACGTATTGTACTTGCAATGGAATTCTGTTAGGAAATCATTTTTATAAAAGACACACATTATTTTTACGGTCAGCATTGAAAATATTTTAGTTTTTTTTATTAAGATTAGTTAATAAATGACCGTTGCAGATCACATTATTATAGGTTTAAATTTATGACATGTGCTTTTGGTCATTTTTTTAAGTGTAAAAAAGGTTCCTTACTATCTAAAATTGATTGTACTCAGGGTTTGTCTTTAATGACGTCAAGGTTTTAAGGGTGGGGTTTCAGTATGTTCTTACGTTTTCTTAAGAGGGGAGAGTGGGGTTCAGGATTCATCTTATGTAAGGGTTTTTTAATCAATGTTTATGGTGAGACAAAATCTCGAAAAAAGAGATTTTGTCAGAAAAAATATTAACTATAAAAGTTCACTTATATTTAATTTACTTTTGATGTGTTACATCTAATTTTACTGCATTTTAAATTAATTAAAGAATTTTAAAAATCATATAATATCACTCGCTTTATTACTTTATTGCCAATCCTGATATACAAATATAATAATTAAACGATTAAAATAGTATAATTTATCAAATCGTAAAACGTTACGTAAGAGAGAGGAACGGGGGAGGGTGACGGAAAATCTTACGATTCCTTACGCGGGGTCAAAATCATGAAAAATAAAAGCTTTATGTAATTTAAGGACAGCTCCTAACTAATAGTACGTCAAAGAGCGGTTTAAATCATCCGTCCATCCTTCCCCTGTGTAATTCTCCTTCAAACGAAACAATTGAAATGTTTGCTATTTGCTGCAGACCTGAAGAGGCGTCACTCGTGGAGCAGTGACTTGGACTTCCAACAGCAGCAGCAGTTGCTGCCGCCACATCCTGCAGCGGGAAGGACGAGTGGCGGAGATCAACACGAGGACTACGACCACGGACAACACGATTCGGTCAGTGTTTTTTTTTAGCAGTGAGTCTTACTACCCGCTTGGGTTATACGCTTATGTACTAATTACGCCAATGATTTTATAGATTAGGAAGCTTATATTTAGAGGAAGTGTACCCACATTTGCGTGGAGGGAGAGTGGAAGACAATTTAAAAAAACTCAGTACACCCAATTGAGATTCGAACCTCGATCTCCCACTCGATCTTCTACTGTGAGAATAGCGCGTTAGACCACGTGGCCACCGAAGCGGGTACCTGTCAGTGTTGAGCTGTGATACAGCGTTCCACACAGGCGCGTAGCTTAGAGGAATGATAACCG
>CABFWB010000032.1:204978-228942 GCA_902151455.1 Timema bartmani
GTTGTAATACCCTAAGCAGTTTTCATGATATTTCACACAACAGTCGTTTTTAGCTCTGTCTTTAGGGGTGTATACCGCCCTTAATATTGAAGATGGACCCTAGGTTGCTTATGAGAATTATTCTAATTTCACCCAAGGAGTGTCCTGCCAAAGTTTGATGCAATGTTTTAGAAACACGTTGTATTGTACTACAAAAATAAAGAAAGAATTAAAGAAAAAAGGACTCATTATATTAAATGTTAGCGATGATATCAAATAGAAATAGGTGGTGCTGCAGTTTCGTAGTGCCTATACACGAGCCGCAACTGTTCGTTTGTATGTTTGGACCAATAAAAAAGATCGATATTGGGTACACAAGGGTAACACTTCGTATTAAAAGTTTGACCTCCGGTTAGAATTTTCGAATTTTTTTATGTGTTGCACATCTTCAGGTCATCGCATTGTTATTAAATTCCTCATTTATAAATTTTGACCAATAAAAAATGTAAATATTGACTATTGAGTCTAAAATGGTGATAGATCATTGTACAAACATTTCTCCTAAGAGGTTTAAGGAAAAATAACAAACATTTTGAGAGACTTACTTATATTTAATTACTCTATGGCATTGAAGAATTATTGCGTTAAAACTTAAAGTAGTATCTCTTTATAACCAAAGCTCACAAAATTGTATTAATATATTTGCGAATATCTCAGAAATTGTTAGTTTTATAAAAATATATTTTATATAAAAGTTTTTTATTTTTAATAGTACTACAATTTTGCAATGATAATTTATTTAGTATCTCAAATAATTCCGGAGATACGGAAATTTCTGCTTCTGTAAAGTACCATTAAAGTCATTTTCATAGGAAAATGAAAATAGCCATTTTATTTGTGATCTTAATCAACGCCTAGATACAAATTTTAATCAAAATCGTTAGTGCCGATTATGAGAAAATCGAATTCTTCTCTTTTCACTTTTTATTAATCTACTCTTAATTTTAGGGTTAAACAGACACACAGACAGATGGAATTGCAAAAACCACTTTTTAGGGTTCGGGGGTTCATGAGACGTCGACATCCATCAACATTTCGGGCTAGATTTTTTTACAGTCGCAATACTTTACCTTTAGTTTTCGAAAAGTTAAAATAAATATATATTTTCGTATAGCTTAAAAGTTGTTGGTTTTATAAAAATATGTTTCAAATAAAAGATTTATATTATAAATAGCCCTACATATTTGCAATGATAAGTAAATTCATATCTCAAAGAGTTACTGAGATATGATAAAAAAAATATGAATTTGCGCATCAAACCGGAACCCTTAAAATCATTTTGCCGAAATACTGAGGGTATTCATTTTGTTCGGAATGTTTATAAATGTTTAAAAATGAAATGTAATCAAAATCGTTAGAGCCGATTTTGAGAAAAGGGACTTGTTCTCTTTCTGCCCTTCAGTAAACTACCGTTAATTTTAGGGTTAGATATCCAATTTCAAAAACCCTTCGGGGCAACCCTATGAAAACCCTAACTACCAACCAAGTTTTACCCCGATCGGTAAAATAGTTTAGGATCTAGTTGGAAGTACAGACAGACAGACAGACAGACAGACGGAAATTCAAACACCACTTTTTCGGATTCGGGGGGTCATGAAACGTCGAGATTCATCAAAATCTCGAATTCAATTTTTTTGACGATCACAATACTTTCTCTACCTGTAAGATAGCGAGAAAGTAAAAATATGTATGTTTGGCTGTCTTCGTGTTAAAATATAAAGTGCAGTGTACTGGGTGACGTAGTAAACAATGACGTAATCAAATTCCTCCTAGTGGCGCTATTGGAGTTGAGTATTGGAGCATTGGAATTGGTCTTAACATTCAAAATAACGTAACAATTAATACACAACTCACAAGTCAAGACAAAATAAGGAACACTGGCTAGGCTATTTATTTACACTCTTTGTCAATACTCACTAAAATTGTACAAGAAAATTTAATAGAGCAATTTCCACATTAAAGGCAACATATTGTAATTTATAATGCATTAATTATTTATAAAATATTCTTACAGGATAGGCTTAGTATTTAAAATTAAAACTTGAATGGTTTTCTTTGAGGATTTCATTATTGTGTCCACAGTTTTCTTTGAGAAACATTAATTTCTATGGTATTTGGTAAACTCTTTCTCTATAATTTAGGCGGATTAAATTTAAATAGCCAAGCTATAGTAAATAGTTGTCAAGCATAGTTATAGCCGCATCTAAATATCATATTCTTAAATTGAAAAATGACACCTAATCACGGGAATAAAACCCGGGACATTTGATTAAGAACGCCAATGCCTTTACTACTGAGATATCCAGAAGTCTAGAGCTCAAAACTTTTATTTACCAATTTATAAATAGAAAATCCTGTCAAAATATTCATAGTTTTAGAACTAAAGCTACTTTTTAAACATTTTAAAAGTTTTCTTAAGTTTTTATTCCCGCACAAAATAATAAAGTTACATTTTATCATTTTAGAGTGATTTTTTAAATTCTAATTACCTACTAATCATATTTTAAAAAATCTTTACACGAGCGTGTAGTAAATATGCGATGAAAAAAGCCTTGGCACAATTTCCCCCATCCAAATAATTTCCTCCTGGCTACAGCCTTGATGTGAAGGAACCATTTCATCCTGTGTTCCAGGATGGAGAGCCGGTTCATGTTCCGGACCTTGTGGAACCGTGTCGGTGCGTGGACGATGCCGGGCTGAGCTCGAGCGGGGAGGAACTAGACTGGGAGGAGGAGGAGGAGGAGGAGGAGGGGGTAGGAGAAGGGGAGGGAGGGCAGGAAATGGGTCAGGGGTCGTCCTCGTTCCTCAGGCGAACCTCCCGGCCCAAGATCTCCATGACGTGGGTGTTAAGAGGAGACAGACACGCCAACACCGCCACCCTCGACAATTGCAGGTCAGTCCCTGGTTGTCCTTTGACTTTTCAAATAAAACTACAGTCCTAAACAATTAAGTTTTATCAAGTTTATGCCTGATCAGGTTCTTATAAGTTCTTTTAGATATTTTTATTATACTTGTTTAAAAAGGTTCCAGAAATATCGGATGGAGCTTATAGGGGAGGGTAGAGTAACATGACTCGGTGGGCAAAATGAAGTAATGTATTTGAGCAATTAAATGCCCAAGAATCTAATGATAGGTATTGTTGCATAGTGGATGATGATGTGTTTCACACCCTAGTATGATGATAAAATCAATCAAGGTCTAGTTGTTGTATAGAGTGAAAGTTATTTTTGTGGTATCTTCATGTAAATTTCTAACTTAACACTTTAAGAAATAGGATTATTTATTTTAAATTATACTTGAAATCATTTGAATATTTTTAAAGGTCATAGATTTACGAACATAATGCAATTTGTAATTATATAATTTCATTAAAATATGTGTGGGCAAGGTCCACTTTTTACAAACTATACATGCTGGGGTAATTTGACACACAATGCATGCTTCATATTACCCTAATTATGTTTTTTTTTTACCCCAGTGTACAAATTAACCACATTTTAATGTTGTATGGAGAAAGCGCTATTTGATTTTAAAGCAGCTAGTGTATTTTCTTTAAATCACGATAAATTGTTCATAAATGAGTTTGAACCCGCTTATCTGTACTTCAAGCCAAAAGGTCTTGTACATATTATTGATGAAGATGCAGATGTTCCATCAGCTTTTATAATGGTCCAATTGAATGCACTTAGCACATACACATTTTCTATAGCTCACCTGAATGTACCTTGCCCATCTAAGCTTTCTATGGCCCAATTGAATGCATCTTTCCCATCTACACTTTTATTGGTTCAATTGAATGCACCTTGCACATTTATATCTTCTGTCATCTATAGCTCTACTGAATGAAGATTGGACAACTACATATTTTATGGCTCAACTGTAATGTAGGGGTTGGGACATCCCTGATATCCACACATGTAATACGTGTTTAAAAAAAACTGTGATCTTCATTACTAAAATGTGTCCATACAAATACTTGTCGAATTTTTTTTAAAAGTGAGAATGTGACACACTTTAATTTAATTGTCAATTTATTGTATTTCATGACTATTCTCTGGAGTTTTTTTTAATCAGTTTTCCTCTCTTTCATGTTTACACATAGAACCATTGTTTAGTTATTTTATCTTATAAGATTTTCTAGAAAAATTACTTACTCAAATATTTAAAAATCTAAGTTTGAAAATGTGTGTCATTTCAACCCAAACCTATGTGCCATTTTAGCCTCGATGTAGGGTAAAATGACTTAAGTGAATAAATTTGCTTTTAATCATTTTACATGGAATGGTCCAATTCAAAGGTTGTAATAAATTGGTGTTTTATAGATAGTATATGTGACAATAGATACTATAAATTTGATCTTAATATGTAATACAGTAAATGAATTATAATAAATTTCCCTTGGGTCCGCAATATTTCCCCACTCTCTCCTATCTTCTAATCCTGTCCATGTTAAGGTGGGAGTTTAGAGAAAAGTAAATATCAGTGTTTTTACAACTTTTTACTAATTTTTTTTTTGTCAAATTTAATCAAATATTTCTCCGGTAGAAAAATAAAGTTTAATTTTCTTCACGTGGTGCTATCAACAGTTCTTGATTATCTGTTAAGGGTGTTCTGGAATTGAATAATAACTTTTTCTCTTAATTTAAAATATTTTTCATCTAATGCCGTTATGCTCATGACAGATATTCAACAACTGTTGATATCACCATGTGAATAAAATTAAATTTTTTGTTTCTATTGGAGAAATATTTATTTTGGATAAAAAATGTTTTGCTATAAAAACTGCCAGAAAACATTGATCTTTTTCTGCGTCTCCTACCCCCCCCCCCCTTAAGAGGTGTGAAAAGCTTTGAAATATCAAAGGTCAAATCGGATTTCTTCAACTTCCACCCAGGATAAACTTTACATCTTAAAAATATTTTGAAGGAAGAAGAAAACTTTGATATATTATGAACAGATTTGGATAATAATCATACTTTATTCATAATATTTAAAACATATTAGTATATCATCAATTAGTGATTAAATTACATTAATGTAATCATCATCATCATTATTATCATTATTATTACTATTCGATGTTCTGTATTACAAAAGGTCAGTGGTCAGTGAACCTAGACTGCCAATCTGCCCTATCCTCTGCCTCCCCCTTCAGCTCCTAGAATTTTCTTCTTTCCTTAAAGTCATCTAATATTTGAATCCTCCTCCTTGCCAAGCTCCTCTTTCCCTCACCCCTTCTATGATGTCATGCAGAAGACAATTCCTCCTAAGGAAGTGTCCAATCCAGTTTGCTTTGTACCGAAGAATCTTATCCAAAATGGTTCTCTTCTTAGGACTTTTTTATTTGTCACCATGTCTATCCACTTGATCTCAAGTCTTCTCCAGCACCACATTTCAAAGCCCTCCAATTATTTCTTTTATATCTTCCTAAGAGCCCAAGTTTCTGCTCCATACAGTGCAGTGCTCCAAATGTAGCATTTCCTCAGTTTATTCCTCAGTTCCAAACTCAACTTGCTGGTAAGCAGTAACCTCTTCTTGTTGAACGCTTCCTTGTCATGCCAATCTTAAACCTAATTCCCTTGGCACAATAGTTCTCCTTTGTCAGCAGGCTTCCCAGGTACTTGAACTGTTCTTTGTTTTCTGACTCCTGGTTTCCAATTTTGATTTTTAGCGGCTCCACATTTTTTGAAATATCATAACTTTTGACTTCTCAATGTTGATCTGCATGCCATATCTTCTCCCTATCTCCACCAGCTGGCCCATCATTTCCTTCAACTATTCTTTATTTTTGGCCAGCAATGCTAGATCATCTGCGTATTTTATTGTTTTGATAACACACCCTCCTATCCTGAAATTGCCATGTCACTCCAGGGCTACCCTGACCAGCCATTCTCCATACAAGTTGAACAGACTGAGTGACAAACAGCATCCCTGCCTCACTCCTCTTACTATCTCTACGCTTTTGATTTTTGTAAACATACCGATACATATAATCAGGATATATAAGCATAAAGGTATAGGCCTACCTATAGTGTGCTTTGTTTTTTTCTCTAAACATATTTCTCTGTCTAGATGCCCTAAATGGATAATTTAAAACTCTAAGTACCATAATTTTATGTGACAACAAAAACCTTAGCTTCAACTTCAGATTTGCTCTGCAATTTTCAGACTTCACTTCACATTTAAAAAGTTACTTTAACACAGGCCTAGTCCATGAAATTGATAATATACACTAAAATGCTTAAGGTTTTAATATTTTCTCTGGCGCACTTTCTAAATACACAAATATCAGCACATGACTTACAAAGAAGCTTAACTCAGAAGATAATATATAATACCTTGATACCTTGATAACAATTTGAATAGTTGGACAAATTCGTATAAATAAATATTTTTATCAATATTACTAGAAATTGAACCAAAGTCCTTTAGCCTTATGAGGACGTTTGAATTTAGAGGAAATGCACACACAATTTCATGTAGGAGAGTGGGAAACTATTTATAAAACAAACAGTACACAAGATTGAGACTTGAACCCCTATTTCCCCATCATCTATAACCCAGTCTACTATGATAGTGGTGGGTGATTGTCCTTATTCCATTAGTGAAATTAAACAATGCACATAGTCCAAATGGCTAAAGTATTACCACCCACCTTTGTGGTTAACTAGATTGGTTACAAGTCTAAAAGAAGCCTGGTTTGATTCCGGGTAGTGGGCCACTTAATTGAGTATTTGTATATGGGTCTGTGTTCTTTAGAAAATACTGATACAATCCTGACCGGGCGTTCGGCAAATGAGTGATGCCGGCCTATGTTAGTTTGGTTTGTAAATCATGACATGCTCTCCCATTAAATATATTTGTAAATGAATATATTTTTGAACATGCCCACACATCATCATAGACCCACCGTTAAGGTGCCAATACACAACTGCAAGTGTTAGATTTATTATTTCTATATTAAGCTTGAAATTAAAATCAAAACTACAGTATTGACAAACATTAATGTTTATCATTGAACAAAAATAATATGTTGAGATTTTATTTAGGATTAACAACAAACTCACATAAAAAGGTCCAGATATCAGAAAATTAAACAATCATACCTAAGAGAACAAGATGAGTTTGGATATATTTTAAGGATTGAACCAGCACCCACTTTTAAAAAAAAATGTAAAACTGTATTTTGGAAATAAACCCATGAAAACAAAGCAATAAGTTGGCATATGGTTTTCCTGGGTTTAAAAGTCAGGCGTTCTAACCGCTACTATGCTGAATGAAACTGAACAACCAACCATCCAACAGGTTACCATCACCTACAACACAGGCATCGCAGAACACCAACAACAACAATAACAACAACAAGGAAGAAGAGGAAACCGGGCAGGAGAAGCTGGTGTCCATCATTGAGAGAACCCCTAGTGTTGACCTTGCACCCAAGAGGACGGTATCAGAGCCTTCCCTGGTGGTAAATGGAGACAGTATCAAGACCACGGCAGGGACCAAGGAGAAGGGACGACATCGTCGCACACGCACTCCGCGACATAAGACTGACAACAAGGCCGCTGCCATTGCCAGGAGCGGCCGACACTCACGCTTTGGTTATGAGATCCAGGACGTGGATGCCTTCCTTACCAAGGTGAGGACAGCATATTTTAAAATTGTAATTGAAGAATACATACGTAATATGTTAATTAGCATCAGCCATAGCTCAGTTGATAGTGTGTTTGCCTGGTGAGCAAAGGGTTACAAGTTTGATTACCAGTATGGCTGAAAAAATTATCATTGGTAAAATTAGAACTTTCCCAATAAATAAATGGTTGGGGAATATAGTGTTGTTCTTGTTTTGGAATTAAATTAATTTGTAAGTTGTGTGTTGATATAATCACGGCCCGAATTCAAGGGTTGATGACACAGACTAACATCTTGTCCACAGCTCTGAATCTGGCCATGATCATTAAAGTTTTTACAAGAAAAGTTTGTGAACACACATTAATTTATAGTGTAATCAATTGTTTTTTAAATTCCCTAACTTCAATTTCCACCTTGTTTGTACATATTAAAATAAAAGAATCACAGGGATGTTTGTAAATACAATAGACTATTCTGACTGGCTTTGAAGGTTGAATGGTCTGAGGCGTCGCTCTCAAAATAGACAGCTGATGACTTGGACCCAATTTCAAATTCCAGGTGCATAATAAAGATAGAAAAAAGTACTAATGAGTTTACAGAATATTTTAATTTAAAACATACTTATCCAAAATTAGCTACATTGTTAGTAATCACCAGTTAAATTATACTTCTTTATTTCTGGCTAAATTAACAATGTCACAAATGGGCCCTTCGTGCTCTATTCATCTCACCAGGCCATTATTGCAATCTTTCCTGCTACTTGTGAGAAGGTCATGCTTTTACTTACAATGATAGTATGTAAGTAAACAACCACTTATGTCCATGCAGAGATGTTCAAGAGAGTTATGCAAACAGAAACATCATATAAGATACTCATTTTTGAATCAGAAGATTTCTAACAATTTTTGTCCATTTAACTACAAATGCAGGTGCTTGATACTCAAGTACCGAAGAGATAATACATTGAATTCCACCAAACCCCTCATACCTTTTCTGATATATTTTCACCATTCTATAACAACAAAGGTATTTCAATTGTGGTTGTTTCCATCAAAACGTTTCAAGTTCAAGCATGGCCAAGGCCTTTAATGACTATTAAAATAAACATAGTTGAAATGTTTAGTTTCTTTTTGTTAAGTTCAACTCATCTTAAGATAAACTATTGTGGTTTTTTTTCAAACGAAACAAATTAAATAAACATAAATTATTGTATGTATTAGTAAGTTTATACTTATTTGCAAATGTGCAATTAATTTAGAATACAAAAAACTTTCAAAACCCTTGAGTTATTACTTATATACATAAAATGTGTTAGTTTGTTGTGTTATACACTCAACTCAATTGAGTAACACTTTGATTATTTCACAACACAACATTATATCTGCATCTATTCTAATTGCAAATAAACAAGCAAGTGGACACACTTATTGCTGGTGATTAAGTAGTTAAGTGCAATATAATGACAAGCCACAACAACTATTTTTACGGAAATCAAAATTGAGTTGTTTGTCAAACTCCAAATATTAATTGTGAGATACAATTTATATGTATTAAGTTAAATTTATATTTTACACCGGTTATAACTACATCTTTAGGTTGTATGCATATGTACTAATTACGCTAATATGTTAGAGAGGATAAAGGTTGAATTTAGAGTAGGTGTAACCACATTTGACTGGAGGAAGAGTAGAAAACCATTTTTAAAAAAATCACCCTCACTCCACTTGACCGAATTTCGAACATCGATTTCCTTGTCATTGGCAGTCTAGGCTATTGCTAGTGTGATACCTTAGACCATGCGGCCATTGAGGTGGGTTTAGTCATATAAAATGTACTGTCAAAGTAGCATCCTGTTCATGTGCGTAAGTAATGAGTAACACTACTTACCACTTATAAAATATGTGTTTTAGTACACCAAGCACATCAATAATTATTATATTTATGTTAGAGTAGCCTAGTGAAATTAATATTTAACATGTCAGAATTGTGAACAACTGTTTTCATCATTCACTCATAATTCTCCACTTACTGATAATAAATAATGAGATACACATGCATGGATATTTGTTATTTACTACTATTTAAAATAGGTCTGCAGAGAAACAGGAACCATTTCCTTGCAGTGTCTCCACTTTAAGAACAAGGAAAACACAAAACGTGAATTGTTTTGTGAACTTGAGCAGTTTTTGTTCCCAGTGTTATTAAAGTAGTACTATCCAATCCAAGCTGGAATGTGCCATTGCTTCATAAACAATCCAAGACATGATAGAGACATACACACAAAAGTAATTTAAAATAAAGGAAGGGAATAATTAGACTTTGTGTATCAAATGTAATAGTATTGCCCCCTAATCGTCTCCCCTCCTTGATTAAGACACACTGGTAAGTAATCAAGTCACAGCTAGTGATTATACACATCCTTTCCTTCCTTACAATACAGTTATCTTGTGGGATAGGGCAAAGGAAAATTTCAACGGAATAAAGGTCTAGTATTTTGTTTTTTCATTGTCAAAACATATTTACTGTTTTACTCGATGAACTAAAAAGTTTCACAATGAAATGGGGATCTGGAGGGTAATGTGTATGAGGAATGGGGACCTCGCGTTAGTAACATTCACATTTAATATCAAGCACTATGCACACAGGATTTTTTCATAAAGAGTAGGATTCTCATAGACAGAACAGTCTAAAAAAACAAATATATGTATTTGCTGTCACCACTGATAGCATGTATTTATATTATTGGTATGGTTTAATAGGGATTAATACCATATTGATTAAAAGTGACAGTTTTAAATCCCATGACTTGATGTAAGAATATATTAAAGTTGTTTTAGTTGTTGTATAAATGGCAGATAGGTTCCTTACTACCAAAATCCTGTTCTACATCATACCTCTGATGAACAGTTTGAAAATATATTTTTTTGCAAATCACCGTGTTTTACTACTCATTTGGATTGTACTCTTAGATGTATATTAATTACGCTAATGGGTTAAGGGTGAGGAAGGTTGAATTTAAAGAAAGTGTACCTGCATTTGCGTGGAGAGAGGGAAACCATTAAGGAAAAACCACCCTCAGTTCACCCGACCAGGATCGAACTACCATCTCCCCGTCATCAGCTGTCTAGTTTATTGAGAGTTGGCGCCTTAGAGCATGCGGACACTGAAGCGGCTAGTTTGAATTTTTTTTTATGTGTTCTAGACCTGGCTTTGATCAAATAAATATATATTGGTGCAGTATCAGAGTTTGAATCCACGTCTATGATACACGTTTCAAAAATATATACTAAACACACTATATATAAGGATATTACACCTCTAAATGAATAGAATATAAAAACATGATAAACATATATTATTATTTTACACCCCAATCTGAGTACACAATAAGTCATCACCATCATCATCATATGGCTTTTCCACCTCTGCAGGTCATTTGGCACATCCTCTTCCATTCCTGTCGATCTCTCCAAACTTCTCCTTCAGCCCCACGTCTCCAGTCCACTTCTTTAGCCTCCATGTCCTTCTGCGCTTGGTCTATCCATCTTGTCCGCGGTCTTTAAATGGGTCTTCTACACTTTTATTTGCTCTGTAAGGCTTTCTTAGGCATTCTGTCCTCCTCCATTCTCATCACATGATCTAACCACAGAAAACTTTTTATCTTCAGTTTATTTTTTAATGATATAACTTTTAAACCATCCCTAATTATTTATTTTCTTATCCTTTCTCTTCTAGTTACATTCTCAATGGCTCTCAGGAATCTCATCTCTGCTACCTGCAATCTACTACACTTACTTCGCCCATGTCCAAGTTTCAGAGCCATATGTTAATATTGGATAATAATATGCCTTATAGAACAAAGTTTTGGCCTCTTTTCTTATATTCCATTGACAGATTATATCCTTAACCACATGGTAGAATTGTACACTCTTCCATAACTTTTCCTCCTGGATCTTACCGTTTGCAGTAATCTTATTTCTTAGATAGCAGAAATCTTCCACCTTTTTGAGTTACTTTCCATTGATTGTTACTTTCTTTGCTGGCTTTGTGTTTCTAGTCACTTTCATTATCTTGTTCTTTTCCAAGTTCATGTTCAATCCATATATTTCCATCGCTCCTGCCCATTTAGCAAATTCTCTCTCCAAGTCTTCTTCAGAATCCTCCCAGGTGACATCATCAGGGTATGTATGCCATCACCTTCAGTTCTTTAGGGTTTCTGTGACCTACTTGGGTGATAATTTCACCCATCACAATACTAAATAGGCATTGTGATAAAACACTTCCCTGTCTCATTCCCCTTTCTGTTTGGAACTAATCAAAGTGTTTATCTTCTATTCTTACACAATTTTCACACTTATTATATATGTTCCTTATTTGTTTCGCGATCCCTACACCAACTCCCTTTTTTCTTAAACCCAAACTATATACTTTCTCTTATTACTTTGTCATAAACTTTTTTTTATCTCAAGGAAGGCTATCATGGTATCTTTACCAAATTCTCATATTTTTTCAATGATCTGTCTCGGTACAAATATCACATAAACTGTAGATCTTCCTTGCCAAAATCCACACTGTTCTTCCCTTGTTGTTTCCTCTATTCTTCACTCAAATTTTCGTACAAGTATTTTTTCATATATTTTCAGACATTGGCACAGCACTGTAATTTTTACATTTTGACTTGTTTCCTTTTTTTATATATGGTCACAATAACCCATTTTCTCCAATCCCTAGGTATTTTTCTTTCCTTCAATATTGCTCGCATCTTTCTTTGTAACTACTGTAATCCCATGGCTCCTGCTGCATTTATCATTTCAACTGTCAATTCATCTATTCGTGGTGATTTTACATAAGGTAGCTAGCTCTCTCATTGCTATTTTTAAGTATTGCATATGAAATTCATCTACCTCCTATTCTGTAACTACTGTTTATCTCATCTCTCCTCTGCTATTTATTTCTGTTCTCTCCATAATTCCTTAAAATAATTTTTCCATGTTTTCATTACCTCCTCTTCTCTCCACTGGAATTATTCGGCTTTATCCGGTATTCTAGTCAGCATCTCTCCAGGTTTTGTCCTATTTTTAACTGTCCCATAAAATATTTTCTTGTTTTCTTTGTAGTTGTCCTTTAGTTTCTCAACAAAATCTCCTCAAGCTTTCTCCTTTGCAAACCTAATAATTTTTCCCGCTGCTTTGGTGATACATTTCCATTTTTCCTCCTCCTCTGTTGTTCTGTCTTGAAACCACTCTCTCCATGGTTTGTTTTTCCTTTTTACAACTTTTGCTATGCACTAATTACTCTATGGTGTTTCTTTCTCCTTCCTATTTCTTTATGTTCTTCCACACGTTCTTTCAGCTGCTTTTACAATTGCTGTTCTGAATCTTCTCCATTATTCTTCCACTGTTCTTACTTCATCCTTGGGCAACTCAATCTGTACTGCGTTCTAGAATGCTTCTCTCATCCCCCTATCTGCCAGTTTCCAACACTTGATTCTAGTAATCCTACTACGCACTGCTTTGCCTAGTTGGGGTTTCTTTAAATCTGCTACAACCAGTCTGTGGTCTCCTCCTAGATTTATGCTTGGTGTGATTTGTTAGTTTCAGATGTAGGTATTTGGGTACCATTATGTAGTCTAAAAGACTTCTAGGCTGACAATTCCAGTCATAGTGCGTGAACTAGTGACTATCTACTTTCTTATGCCAGGTGTTATTTATGACAAGATTGTTCCTCAAACACAGGTCCAAGATGTTTTCTTCTTCCTTATTCCTTGGTCCTACTCCATGACTTCCTATGATCTCTATATACCCTTTCCTATCTTTTCCCATCTGAGCGTTCAGGTCCCCACTTAGAAAGGGTCTTTCACCCTTGATTTCTATCTCTAGATCCTGCATGAATTCCTCTTTCTCTTCAGCATAATAAGTATACATTATAATATTACATCTCTTATCTGAATAAACTGTTGCCTATCCTTGATATTTATTATGTAATTATGTCTAAACTTTCTGGATGATAATTGTTTGTTTGTAGGCTTCTCTGGAGAAACCAGCTAACATCCCTATGGTCCTCTCATCCCCTTGCACTCTATACCAGACTAGAGAGGGAGGGTACCAGGAGGAGCTATCCCTTCCTCTCGGCATGGTCGTCAATGCCGTCTTCAAGAACCAGTCTTGGCTTTACGTGCAGACGCCCCATGGTGAAGAAGGATATGTCGCATACAATTATTGCTTACCTCTTGGGATACTACCACCACCTCAGAGATCACAGTCTTCTTCAGCCAAACCACCACCTTGCTGGGAGAACCACACCGACGTGTTTCCTCAACCACTTGGTAATCGCACGGACAGCGAGAAACTGCGAGATGGGACAAGGTCCGAGTGTGGGGGTGGGGGTAGGTGTCATCGACGGACAAAGCT
Organism: Timema bartmani; assembly: GCA_902151455.1. NCBI lineage: Eukaryota > Metazoa > Arthropoda > Insecta > Phasmatodea > Timematidae > Timema > Timema bartmani. The sequence continues at coordinate 219,060 of CABFWB010000032.1, forward strand.
CGAGAGGGATGCCGTTTCTGCTTGTGGAGAGAGAAGCGTCGATAGACTATACCTCCGAGCGGCAGCCAGTGCAAAACGCAATGGAACCACAAGACATACTCTCCTTGTTATTCGTTCCGACTATAATAGTAAGGGAAGAAACACGCTGTCAGTGGCGAAAGGTGATGTTGTGGCTTTAGTGAGTGGACATCTCAAGGATTGGTTTTGGGTTCGGAGTAGAGATGGCAGTGAGGGCTTTATACCATCGGTTGTAGCAGGGCATGGTTTTCTCTGATTTAATGCCTTTGTAATATCAGTGTTGAAACAGTTACTCATATTGAGCAAGCTTTAGTAATTTCTGTTTAAAAACAATGTGGTATAGTCAATGAAATCTTGCCAACTTGTTTAAAGAAGAATTTTACACTTTGTAATTAAGGTCCGATATTTAAGCTGTGAAAGACAAACAAATATTTGTAGTGTAACCAAATGAAAGTACATTTGACTTAATGTGTATCTATTCAAATATTACAATATAACTTATACTATGTTATTTTAATTAAAAATTTAATTTATCACAACCTTGAAATAATTTGAAAATATAAACAAACATTAATTAAAAGAACTAAACATAATTTCGCTGTGTAAAAATTTAAATTATCTATTGAGAATATTAAATATTCCTTCAAATAATAATTACAAGTTTTCACAATAAAAAAAAATATTATGTTTATGAAGCTCAGTTTTATGATGTACCATGAAACCTTCCATAGCTTAGCAACAATCTGAATTATGATTTATCATAAACAATAAACAAATATTATGTTAAATATAAATTACGTGTGTATTTGAGTAATTATTATTTTATAGTTACAATGTGTAACTAAATTAAACTCATTTAGGATTTTAAAGGAGACATTTTTACTATAAAATATTTTTAAAAATATCAAAACAATATAGCATTTTACTATTGGTAACGTTAAGGAAAGTTTAAAAAATACATTAATTGATAAGCCTTAAACTAATTTACAATAATTGTTTAACTGTAGCAAAATATAATTCGCAAAAATATAACTTTTTGAAGAAACTTTATGAAATGGATACAAATCTCTTTGCTTCGCATTGAAGCCCCTAGGAATTGGGGAGGGGAGGGCAGGGGGAGATTGTGGAATTCATCCCCAACTTCCTCATCTTCCAAGGTTGCAAATAAGTTTTAATTAAAGTTTAAAACACATTAAGTACAACTATCAGGGACATTGCTAACAGGGAAGTGGTGTGGTGTGGATACACACTAAGCCCGTGCAAATCTATAATTTTCAATTTCAACCAAATTTGAACATTGGATAACTTTTTCAAATTGAATCCGAATCAATTCTCATAGGGTTGAGTCAGATTTGAATCTTATGCCTAAAAATATTTTGGTTCTAGTCCGAATCAAATCTCATGCTAATTTTTTTATTGAATCAGATCCTAGTCAAATCCCATGACTAAAAAATATTGGAACAAAGATTTTATTTTAAAAATAGGTTCAGATATGAATCGAATAATTTATTTTAGGCTTACTTTGATAATGTTTCAAATCAAATCTGTATTGAATATTTTACCATGGATAAGTTTCTGAATCCAATCCAATAATAAAATATTTAAAAAAATATTGATAAACATTTTAGACACATTAGAGGCGCATTAAAAAAAAGAGTTTAATACTTAGCACTAATCTCATAAGTTGAAAAATCAAATAATGACTACACCCATTTTTTAGTCATAACAACTATACCCCACAACATTTCTTTATGACCTAGAACTCAAGTAAATGTCTCGTTTCACTCTGCCACACAACTGGTTTCTGGTCTGATTGTATTGATTTGTTAAGTAAGTATGCATTTTAGATTCAAATTTTGAACTAAGCCTATCGGATCTGAATCTTCCAATATTAATATCCAAAATTTTGAATTGCATTTGAATTTTAATAAAATTTGAATTCAGAATTTCAAAGGTTCGCACAGGCTTAATACACACACATTCCCTTCTGAGACAAAGTGGTCCTAAATGGCGTTTTGTAATTGAAAACAAAATACCCCACCCTCAATACCTCTCAAATATCAAGCACAGCATGTGGTTTAATCTCATTTGGTACCCTCTCCTCTCTTTAACATGAATTTGTGAATATACCTATGATAACTTTAATATAAACTACTTAAGATGTGTGATTGCATTGGCTAGAAATTAGGACTGGGCTTACAACTTGATAATCAAAAGATATTTTGTCATACACATTAAAAACGGGACCCTTTAAATTCCCATTTTGAAAAGAGTATAGAAATAATAGCTTTTTTACATTATATGCCCCCTTACACATGCAACACACACCCCTCTCCTCTCACCTCCTTAATTTGTTAATTAAATTATTTAGTACACCAACAATCCAATATACTATTGGAAAGTATAATAAAAGATTCCACCTTAGTGCAATGAACTCTACCCATATTAGTTTTCTAATTAATTATTTTCTACCCATCTCAGTGGCATAGTTAGCTAACACGCTGGTATCGTATTAAGCTAGACTGCGGGGGACGGGGAGATCGAGGTTCAAATCTCGGTCGGGTGAATTGGGGATGGTTTTCCCTAAATGGTTTATCCCTCTGCCTCCATGAAAATGCGGTTTCACTTCCTCTAAATTCAACCTTCCCTATTCCTAATCCATTAGCGTAGTTAGTACTTAAGTGTATAGCCCGAGTGAGTAGTAAGAAGCGGTGCAAAAATATATGTATATTTTCTCTTTCCCTAGTAGGACTATCTTCACTTAATTTTCACATGTTAGTTTAGTTTTCCTTATATTTTTATCTATTTCGATGTATTATAAAATCATTTGGATATTATGCCATCTGAGTGTGAAACAAAACTATAATAACTTCCAAACAAATCATAATCATAATCACCACATCGGCATTGTGTCCCAACAGAAGTCGACTATATACCAGCCAACACCAGTAGAAGGCCAGAAATCTCAAGCCTACAAACACTATTGGCATTAAAACAACAAAAAAGAATTAAAGAAAAACTGCTTTGTCATATTTAGTGTAGTTTGTAGATAGTATAAATCCTTTATAACATACCATTTTGAAAGCGAAACATTTTATAATCCATGTAGATTTTGTATGAGTTGTAGTATGGCATTTTCCTATATTGTGAAATTAATTGTAACATAGTTCAGAGACTGGCATCACAACTACACTTGTATGCACCAATTAATCACAGCTCACGCAGTCGGCAAGAGTAAGAGGGGTGCCATTTGGAGAGGAATAATTAAAGCAATTAATTTTCATTAGCCCTGCAATCGGCGGACAGAGAATTCTATGCTTCTATTGATTGAGTAGTTGGTGAGACATCTTGACTAGCTCGGTTATAAGGGATGGATTTCCCTCAGGAGGTCATAGGTTGCAAGGTGAGGTTCTGATACTGGTGAATTAATCTCCATATAACAGTTGAATCAGACTTGTAAAATGATATCGGTAGGGGAGTCATGTCAGATTTGTAATATTATCTTTGCAGAATAGTCTTATAAATTGCTGAAAATTGTACTATATTTGTAAGAAAGTATAGGAAAGGTTGATAGAAACATATAAAAGGGGATGAACAAAATATGGCTTTTACAATGAAAATAAGAACACAGTTAACACTTTACATTGCTGCTATTGGACAAATAAGTAATGGTTGCCTCTTATAGAAAATTGATCGTCACCACCCAATCCACCGACCTAGGTTTCATTCTATCGGAACTCATCAGGGAGGAGTGTGAAATGCGCAACGCAACTTCCTAAAAGAGGAAACAAAAAAACACAAAAGGGAGAAAATGTAAAAATGTAAAAAATTATAGGACACATAAATAGGAACATAGGACATAGATAGGAACATGTACCTATCTTAAGGCCTATCATTCTTTACATTCTTTAGATAGGAACATAGGACATAGACAGGAACATATTCCTATATACGTGTCCTAGAATTCTTTACATTTTTCCATTTTCTCCCTCTTTTTTTACTTCTTTGTCCAATGGCAGCAATATAAAGTGTGAACTGTGTTCTTCTTTTCATTGTAAAAGCCATATTGTGTTCGCCCCCTTTTACATGTTTCTATCCACCTTTCCTATACCTTCGTCCAAATATAATACAATTACCTCATAAAGCAAAAAGAGGTTTTCCTTATGGATAAATTGCTGAAAATAATATTCATATGATAAGAATAACATCAGACGAGTAAGGTATTCAAGTAGATTCTCATTTGTCCTCAAGATGCTGAGTTTGACCCTGTTCCAGACCCACTGCTTCACAGAAAAAAATCTGGAAGCGCTGGGGATCAAACCTGGAACTTCTGGATTTGTAGCCAAGAACTATGACCACAAGACCACAGGTGTGGTCTAAAAATGTGATAACTTGATAATCTTTAAGTCAACTTTATAAATTCGAAGCGAGCTCAAATCAAATATAAGTATGAAATAGTCTCGAAGCCGAGAAGTTTGAATATATTTTTTTTTAGTTTTATACTTGATAAAATATTATAATGTGGTTATTTGTATACTTTATACAATTAAACTACTTGGAAAAGTTTGATTGCAGAAATGTATGTAATATTTAATTTTAATTTGATAGATCATGTTAATATCACAGCAAGCAGTTCAATTAATTCAGATTTTTTTTCATGTGACTATTAATTTGTAATGTACAAAACAGTTATAATAATTGAATATAAATGGAGTATTTTAGCTGGCAATATTTTTATTGGCAAAGCTTCAAACCTGGAATTTGTTTAAAATCGAAGTCGAAGTTTTGAAGCTTCACACACCCCTAATAAATTTAGACCCTGCTTTATGGTAAATAAAATGATTGGATTTCATTAAACAAAAAGTTGTATGAGGGTATTAAAAGTCTGTAAATATAGTGCTTAGCTAAAAAATGGTAAAAAATACTAACTCAAAATTAAGGCTAAATTTATAATTTTTAGATTAATTTTTTTTGCTTCTAGTCAAAATATGAGTGTCATAATAGTCTGGTCAAAACACAAATTATACTTCTTTACCAATAGTGGTCTTTTTTGGATTGTTTTTTTTTTAGAATTGTTACTTTGGCTATAGGAATATTAAAAAAGAATTGTAATAAGTCTGTTGGTACTTTTTTTCTGACAATTTTAGGTTAAAAAAAAGTAAAGAACGGTGATGTCTTATAGGCTACTTAATAAAAAAAAATGTGTAATTTTTATTTAGTTAATTTTCAATAAACTCGACCTAGTTGACCATTATTCGCAAATAAAATACCAAGAAGTTAATTTCATAAAAATATTATATTTTGTGTGTATAAAATGAATTTGAAAATGATACAATTAACTTTAAAAATATTTTGATATTCATTTTAATTTGCTAAGTAAAAAAAAAAGTTCATGAAAACAGGTCTCACAATATTTCGGTGTTCCTAATAATCATTTATAATGATTCACTATACTTATATATTATGAATATTTTAGTGTTAGGTACAAATTACTTATCATATTAATACAATTAGTTCCTCAATTATTTTAAAACTATGGAAATTAACAAAAATTGAGTAATATTTTGGCATTGTTGACATTAAGAAAGGTAACAATGACAAAGTATTACTCAATTTATGTTACTCTTTCTATTATAGTAGAGAGAGAAAAGATGTCGCTCCTTAAGGTATTGGATTCTTCTGACATTCTTTCTTATTTCTCTAGATGGGCTTTATTCACTAAATTTGCACTTATTAGTGTTATTTTTCATTTTCCTATATTTTATCACTGTCCATGATTCTAAAACTATCTAACCCCTGGGCCTCCTCATTGTTAAGCATTCCTCAATTATTTGTAAAGACAATACAAACTTTTCAACAAAAACTAACAATAAGATAAAACTTTTACATTGTCTTGAATAGTCAACTAAATATCTTCAAGAATAATTGGTCTACCAACTATTTGTTCAACACTGTATGGATACATTAATTGATATTGCAAATTGAAAAACCATTTCTTGGACTAGAAAATCAACTATGTTCCTTCAAGGATATCACATCAACAGGATTTCAAATCAACTTCTTTGCTGCATTGGCCATTAACTCTTTTAGTGCCACGAGCCGATCTGCTTGGCTCTGCCTACTACCGTTTAAAGTGCCAGAGCCAATGAGGGCAGCTCTTTAGATTTGAGCTAGTTCTCGCTTTATCTGATAGATAGTGTAGTAGTGTGATATATCACTGGAAAGAGAATATTTCCCTCATTTATTTTATATTAGGTTGGCCACCAAAATCAAACGTAAATAGTTATTGGAACCGGGAGTTTAATACATTTAAAATGGTGGACGGTCACATACTCAATGTGCTAAGTGCATCGCCGGTTTACATACAAGCTTTATGGAAAAACATAAGTGTGGCTAAAATTCATACTGATGTAAATAGTTTAGTAAACATTTTTCAAATATACTGGTTAAATTGTTCTGATTTTAGAAAAAATATACTATTTATATTTTAATGTTATGTCGTGTGAATGAAAAGATTTATTTACCAATGTAAGTAAATAGGCGTAATGACTATAAATTTATATAATATTTTTAAAAAATATGAAATTATTTACTATAAAAGTTTTTTTTGAAAAACACATTCATAATGTGTATGCCAAAATACTTATTCATGAGGTAAGCAATATAATAAATCTTGCTGTAGGATAAGCAAAAATGGCCCAAAAATATCTAATGTAGGAAATCAAATAAAAATTCCAGTAATTACTATTTATAATCATATCTATTCAAAACTTTATTTTCTTGTATAAAACTAAATGCACAGCAACAAAATTATATTGAAATGTATATATAATATTTTTCAATATGTTAATTAGCGTTAGTTTTGAAAAAAATTAAAATTAAAAAATAAATTAAAATTAAAAGTTAGAAATTAATTAATTTTAATTAAATTGTATTAATTTATTATTACTAAAGAACAGTAATATGGATTAAAATGATAGAAAAATCAAAATAATAGCTTCATAAATAAAGGTTTAGCAAATTTTCTTGCAAACCCTTACAAAAATTAGGAAATAACTGTGGCATTCTTCGCACACAAAACCTAACAGGCCTCTGGCATTCTTCGAGCGCGAATTATGGAATAGGCTTGGCACTAAATGGGTTAATAAAGCATTTTAAGGTAAGCTAAACATCAATAACTAAATTAATCCAAACATATTACACTCATTTTTCAAAATATTTTTGATTAAATTATTCTAAGTTTACTCCATATACAGCTGATCCAAATTTTATTCACGGGATTATCAATTTTGTTTGTCATTAAATAATTTTTCAAAATTAAAACCAATAATGAAAATGTCAGCTCTAATCAAACACTTCATTTACCTATTTCAGATGATAGTAGTTATAAACTGTAAAAGTGAATTTGCAACTTTTTGAAGTGTTAAATAAACAACTTTTCTATAACGCCGTACATATTAATTAATTAAAACTTATTTAAAAATTAAGTTACTAATGATATAGAGAATAACAATAAATTGCCGTTTTGTCAATATTTCGGACGTGAGAAAACAAAAGATCAAATACCTGCATCCATATTACGTGTCAAATTGAAGGCTTGCAGACACTTTCTCACAACTAGAATAGTGACCACGGTGCATACGCTGTTTACACATGCGCAGGTGTTCTTGGATTACATAATACCACAATTTAGCAATAGCCTTCATTGTGAAGTTTACATATTACGATCGCAATTTTTTATTAATTAATATGCAGAGAAACATTAATGTGAAAATAGGTTGTTGGTAAAATAGCTGAGCGCTTTAAAAAATTTGACTTTATATTTTAAAAATTCCAGTCATTTTTAGAAAATTTGAAAAATTCCCTGACATTTCCTTGATTTTTCCAGGTTAAACCGAATTCTCTGACATTTCCCTGTTTTCCAGACAGGTGGTAGCCCTGAAATTCAACCTTCCTCATCCCTAACTCATTAGCGTAATTAGTAGATACGCATATAACCTGTTCAGGTAGTAAGGTGTTTTTTTGTTAGTTTAGAGTTTGTCAATAAAACGGACAGGAATAACAAAACAAAAGTTTATTTGCAGTAAAAATTGTACATTGAAGCCCACTCCCTATCCTTGGATCTTAATAGTTTAGCTATAATTTCACTCAAATGCAAACTCCAAACTCTAGACATTCTTTCCCAGATGACTTATATGCTTATACCATATTTTTTATGCCCGCCCCTTCCCCAGCAAAACCTAAATTTGTTGCAAATATTGTTTCAGACATTATTTTATGTGTAAAACAACCAAAATTAGTACCTCACGCCCAACACCACTTCAAATACCAAATCTAAAACTCTACCATATGTTACTGATGTTTTAATATCTAAAACCAGTATCAAAGTTTACCAACTCAGTCAAACTGGACTGGAACTGAAGTCCAGGTGGTCTCTCTTAGTCTAATTTAATCGCTATATAGACATCACTTTTATAATCCAGAACAATTCCCTTCTCGAATAATTGAAGCACAGAGCCTAACTTATCACTACAATTTCTTGGTGCTTTCGATTCTAGTTTATTTCATCACAAGGTGCTGCAGCCCATGTCCATCATACAGCTGGCCTGACTCAATCTTAAAGGTGAGGGAGATTCGTATTCAACTCAAAATACAATCAGAATTTATAATTATGATAGAAAAAAATGATAGAATATTAGGAAAATGGTAGAGCACAAATAAAAGTAAAAACATTGACACATATTTACACACACTTCAATATTTCGATGCTAATGTAGCATCTTCCTCAAGAAGTAGTATTTCTGGACAGGATGTTGTCTTCAGTGATGCCAACTTGATTGGTAAGGCTGAAAACTTCTCTGGTGGAGTTGAAATTCCCTGGATGATTCTCTATTACTCTTTGGATGGTATGTGGTGCTGGTGTAGTTTCTGGGTTGAAATTAGCGAATATTTAGGTTAGGTGGTTTTCTAGATTTTGTGATCCATTGATGTGCCAGTTCCCATCTTCTTAACTGAGACATATTACGTTGTGTCTTGTGGAATGATTTTAACACCTTGACAGTGTAGCAGTTCTCAAAGTTGAGGTTATGATTGATGGCGTGTGCTGAAACTGGTTTTTCTGGATTCTTAATTTTGGTGTCATGGCGGTGTCCATTAATTCGTTTACGGAGAGTTTCAGTGGTGAGGCCAACATATTGTGCAGTACATTGTTGGCATTCTAATTGGTAAATTAGGTTACTGGACTCACATGTGTGACTGCCTTTGATGGTATAGGTGGAGTTGATTTATATTATTGCCAAACCCTTCCTTCACCTCTGACAAGATGTGTATTAATCACAACTTGTGAATGTGAGGAATGCCAGGCCTCTACCGTGGTTCGGATTCCACGTTAAACTGTAGGTCCTCCATTTCATCTTACAATCACCCTACCATTGCACATTAGCGTAAGTGCGTATAACCCAAACGGGTAGTAAGACGTGGTGCTAATAATAATAATATAGGTGGAGTTGGTGATGTTGCTGGAGAAAGTGACTGCTGGATGATGTATTTGGCAGGTTTTGCAAGCTGTTTTGTTACAAGGTCGAGAGCCTTGTGGTTGAATGAAGGTTGTGTCCTTTTCAGTTTTGAGTTTGGGGTGTACCAGAAGATTTCTAAGTGATGGAGGCTGTTTATACACAAGGAATGGAGGTTTTTTGAGAATATTGTTGGTACGGCTGGATGCTTCCAATATGTGAAAACCCGACGCTAATATTTTGTTTATCTTTTGTAGGCCTGGGTAGTACTTAGTCACTAGAGGTATGGTATCTGGTTTTTCAGGTTTGGGTGATTGTGGAGTTTCAGCTAGTCGAAGTAGGTTATTAATGAG
>CABFWB010000032.1:229074-241654 GCA_902151455.1 Timema bartmani
TAAGTACTACCCAGGCCTACAAAAGATAAACAAAATATTAGCGTCGGGTTTTCACATATTGGAAGCATCCAGCCGTACCAACAATATTCTCAAAAAACCTCCATTCCTTGTGTATAAACAGCCTCCATCACTTAGAAATCTTCTGGTACACCCCAAACTCAAAACTGAAAAGGACACAACCTTCATTCAACCACAAGGCTCTCGACCTTGTAACAAAACAGCTTGCAAGACCTGCCAAATACATCATCCAGTAGTCACTTTCTCCAGCAACATCACCAACTCCACCTATACCATCAAAGGCAGTCACACATGTGAGTCCAATAACCTAATTTACCAATTAGAATGCCAACAATGTACTGCACAATATGTTGGCCTCACCACTGAAATTCTCCGTAAACGAATTAATAGACACCGCCATGACACCAACATTAAGAATCCAGAAAAACCAGTTTCAGCACACGCCACCAATCATAACCTCAACTTTGAAAACTGCTACACTGTCAAGGTGTTAAAATCATTCCACAAGACACAATGTAATATGTCTCAGTTAAGAAGATGGGAACTGGCACATCAATGGATCATAAAATCTAGAAAACCACCTAACCTAAATATTCGCTAATTTCAACCCAGAAACTACACCAGCACCACATACTATCCAAAGAGTAATAGAGAATCATTCAGGGAATTTCAACTCCACCAGAGAAGTTTTCATCCTTACCAATCAAGTTGGCATCACTGAAGACAACATCCTGTTCAGTCTAAATACTACTTCCTGAGGAAGATGGTACAATAGCATCGAAATATTGAAGTGTGTGTAAATATGTGTCAGTGTTGTTACTTTTATTTGTGCTCTACCATTTTCCTAATATTCTATCATTTTATTTATCACTAAACGTTTTTGCTCAATGCACTTTTTTCATACATAATAATTCTGATAGAAGCCAGATTAGAAATTTAATTTAAAATTTGAATCCAAATATCAAACTTCTGAATATCTTTTTTAAAATTTAAACTAGCAATTAAAAAGTAATCAAGTTTCATTAAAGCATTTCAATAATTCTTGTTTCGAGCCAATATTTTATTTTAGTGGCTCATCTTACATTGTTTGATTTGACCATAGAAACTTAAGAATTATGTAATATTTATGATATATTAATTTGTTGAAATGCAGTTTTATGGCCATATTTTTTTTATTGGACTATACTGCCAAGCATAATGTTATATTTATACAGTATGATTTAAAAACAAATTATTATATATTTTATATGGATTTAATTTGAAACATTTTAGTAATAAGATAGTCAATTTGGATTTGGTTCAAACTTTTTCCAAAGAATGATATTTAACTCAGAAGAGATCCGAATCAGTAAACAAAAGCTTAACTTCATTTCGAAAGTGAGAACCTTGGATTTGTAGTCAAGATTAACCTTTTGATCATTTTGGCCTAGTAACTAAAGAACAGGAAGCAATATAAAATAAAATGAAAATTTAATCATCCATATAAAATCTACCTGTGCATAATAATGCTCAAATATTTGTTAATAAGTGTAAAACTTTATCAATTTTTTTTATCAAGAAATAAAGGAAAACATCAATAAAATAGATATATTTAAAGCTGTTTTATTAATATAAAAAATAACATAATGAAGTTAAATTGGAATTATTTTTTATAATAAGACTTAGTATGAAAGTCGAGGATAATCCACCCTAGTTGAAGGTTTGATGTATGGTGAAAATGATAATACTTGGTCTCTGTAACTGAAGTTTGTACACAGGTCTATTTTATTACTGGATCCTGCAAGGCACATCACCTGAAACCAAAATATGACACCATAAGAATTAGAAGAGTAAACCCTGCATTGGCATAAAATTGTCACTAGCTTGGAAAAGAATTACGGTGCCGACAATAAGGAACTTCGCCAATAGAATTCCGATGCCGACAATTAGGAACTTCGTCAATAAAAACATTGACTGCTAAAATACTCCATTTATGGTCAATTATTGCCATTTTGAGCTGTAAAAATGAATGTGTATGCAAACAAATTTGAAGTAATTGAATTTTAAGTTGTAGTAAAAACTGAATTTATAAAAAAAAAATGATGGTACAAAAATATTGTGCAATAAAACATTTTCCAAGTATTTTAGAGCATAAAGATGTATAATGGGTGGACCATATTTATATATTCGATTTTACATTTTAGCAAGGCAGAGTATAATGTGATTAGAAAATGTATTTACTTTATGAAACTATACAATGGTAGAGTTCACACATAGCCAGAAATTAAATCAGTCTCGGTTTTCTATTGTAAGGTCCTCCATTTAGCCGTCGAGGGTGATGCATGCCTCCAGACACAACTTCACATTTTCTCAAGACCTTTGGCACATGTCCACAGTAATGCTGTTAAATTCCTCGATTATTGCAGCACAAAGATCTGGAATGTTGTGGATCCTATCATGGTACACCTTGTCTTTGAGATGCCCTATGAAAAAAAATCCGGTGGGCTTAAGTCTGGGAATCAGGCTGGCCACCCTCCACAGGTCCTCGTCTGCTGATCTACCAATCTGGAAATGTTTCACCCAACCATTTCCAAATTCTGATAGCCATCCTGTTGCCACCACATTGTGCCCAAGTAGTGGATGGATAGTGTCCATTAGAAATTCCAGATAATTGTCTCATGTAATTGAAACTCCATCAAAATTGATATCACCCTATACCATGACTCTGTTCACTTTGATGTACCCATGTGGATTTTCGGTGCACCATTACATGCAATTGTGATGATTCACGCTACCTGATACATGGAATTTTGCTTTATCAGTCCATATCAGGTGGTGTGCCAGCTCAAGATGTTCTTCAAGCTTTGCGAACCAGGCCTTGAGAAAACTCCACACGCCTGTCAGGATCGTCCTCAGTGCATTGACCAACCGCGGATGGTAAGGCCTCAATTTGAGCTCTTTAGTGATTCTCTGCATACTGAGAAATGTCTAGCCTGAAAGATAAATGCCTTTGTGATTTGTTCTTGGTGGGTGAACTTGCTAGCTCAGCCTGTAGCTGCGCTTTGTTATCCTCAGTAACCACAATTCTGGGTCTACCGCCATTTCATCAAATTTATTGTTCACACTCCTGATTGTTATTAAATAATGTTCAGGTATCCCATACTTGTTGGCTATATCGCGTTTTACCTCCACATAATTTTTTGTGACAGAGTAAAGCTTTACATATTGCACTCTCTCTTACAAGGTTAATCAACAGGCCTTCATTTTGTGGAACAGTTGTTAACTGTCTGTACATAAAGAGCTGTCTGTAAATATAACAATTCTTTATCCCATGGATGTTTAGCTGGATTATATATATATAGATTATATTCCTTGTTAAAATTGTATACATAAATTTGGACCACTCTGTAAATAACAATATAATATTTTTTTAAAAGCATAAAACAACAAGCAAGAAATATTCAAACTTCAATTTGGCTTCAAGAATATTTCACATATTCGATTAAAATTTGCTTCGAACACTTCGCACACTTCTACTGTACAGGATTTGAGCCATAGAGCTCTCTCTCTCTATTCAAATATTAATATTACCTAAGAACAATGAATCTCAATTTCGAATCTTGTAAAAATGGCTATGATCATAAGTGGAAATAGACATTAATAGAATAGAAAACATAATCGTGAAATTTTTGGGGTACATCAGTCCTCTTCTTCAGCAGAAGAGAGTGAAACACAGTCTGCTGTCTGTTTAAGAAGGGGACTCATATGCTATGGATAAAGTCATGGGGGAAAAGCAGTCCTGATATAGAATTCCGCCATATAAGCCATGCTTAAAATGATAAATGAAGGAATGGGAGGGTGCGGCGAATGTCTTAAAGGAAAGGGTTTTTCAAAATTACAAACAACCATGGTAATTTGAGAGAATATTGACCAGTTAATGTAATTTGACCTATAAAAACACCTCATATCCTGTAGGAAAAAAGGTTACTCATACTATACTATTGTCCAGTTAGGTTAAAAACACACATGGAAAGAATTTTAACTAAGAGTGAAAGAAAAAAAGGCCATATGAGTAGGTCAAAAGCAAAACCGGACATATCCATTTTCAATCAAACTGCAGAAATCTGAAAAAACTTGTTCCTTATTTTCTAAAATTAAACACTGACTTTTTTTTATACAACAGGTATGGCCATTAGAACCCATTTAATAATTAAAAAAATAACATAAAATATGTTTTGCTGAGAAGAAAATGAGATTAAAGTTTGGAAATGTCCGGTTTTGCTACTGAAAATGGGATTGTCCACTTTTGAACCTGATATTAAATTTTAGGAAGTAAAATAAAAGTGTAACACAGTATATTAATATTTAAATGCTAAATTCATTGTCTTCTTTTTGTAAATCACACAATACATCATCCTCAATTTCTTCACTATCATTATTAATAATCCTAGTTTCAATAACATTTTTGTAAGACTCCAGATCAGGAACTTGTCACCATAACTTGCCAAAGTGTTTCCCTAACAAACAATCAACATCTTTCAGTTTAGCTTCTTTCACTGTGACACCATTCACCAGACTTATAGGGTTTAGAGTGTGAATGTTTTTGTTTCTTTTGAAAAGTGACTTGGCAACACAAACATCAGATTTATAGAATGGCTCTCCTCTCGCTACAATGTTCTTGTTAGAGCCATGATTTATTATAATTCTTTTAGATTGGTTTAATTGAAAGTGCCAGTTACCAGGTGTTTTAAAATTGTCAGCAGCTGCTCCTTTCCAGTCAACTAAATCATGATTTAAAATTACAGTACCAAACTGTCCAAAAACACTGATATGATCATCTGGTTTAAGAATAGTGGCTTGTTTCTTCACAACTTTTTCAATTTGTCCAAACACTCTATCGGGTGGGATAAAACTTTCTCCTGTAACAGGAAAGAAAAGTTCAACTGTTTTAACATTGGAGGGAGCATTTGCCAACCATTTGTGACACATGATTATTATTGCAGAGTTCTTGTTCTGGCCTCCACACCCATCAGCTATTAGCCTAATGGTATTAATGTGAGGGGCAATATCAGTACTATTCAGTCTGTGGTACACAAATGAAGCAATTTCACTCGATCCTTTTGGTCTGTCAAGTTCAGTCCATGTGTATACAAATAAGTTATCTTTTGTAAGGTCACTTTTAGAATTTCCCTGAACAACAGTGAAATTGTAAGTGTACAGTTGTCTAGCGTAATAACATGCTTGGTCAGGAATTTTAGGCAAGGGCATGTTTTTTTCACAATCATAACTAAAGGCTATTACATCAGGACTGTCATCCCTCAGTATTTCAAAAAAGCATTTAGCTCTTGGTTTGGAAGTTCAGTCATATTTTTCACTTTTTCTTCCTCAGTAATAGCTCTTTTAATGATTTATTTATTTTTCAAACAGGTTGTAAAGACATCAGTCGCAGGGCTACCAAACCCAATGTTGTAACAAATATATTGTGAAAAAAATCATTATTTGACTTTTAGGTCTGTTTCAACACTATTGTTATACATGCACCATAATTTTTTCTACACTCAAATCGGGGCTCAAATAAAAACGACTACTAGATGATCTGCAGTAATGTGGCAAGTCACATTTAAATTACACTATAAACTGTTGAACTTTTAACCTGTGTACTTGTTTTTTTGCCAACACCCTATCACCCCCTCTATTTTCCTTTGGCATACCAGCACATGCTTTATATCTTTTTAAAATACTTAGGACCCGATGTTTAGTAATTTTAAGAATGTCAATAAAAGCCTTCCTGCAAACTGGCACTTTTCTTTTCTGAGACCAACTGTATGCATAATAGTTTATACTCACTGTTTTGGGTTTTTTTCCTGGTTCATACTAATGTCTTTTAGCCAGACTGGACTCACAGTGTTTTAGAATAAATTAATCTTGAATATTCTTACGTTTTATCTCATACAAATGCTGATAAAAATTCCTAATATCATTCATGGTCAAGTGAAGGCATTGGTGTGCTTGATATGGCTTGTCTTTGTGATTGCATCTCGGGTACTGTGGTAAGCTACTTGCTGAGTAGGCCTACCTGCATCAAAATAACACATTTGAGCATTAGTATGTTAGTGATAGTGATTATAGTTTGAGTATTACATGAGGAACACAATGTATAGACATAAAACAGCAGATTTGAGGTTAATTTTTACAATAGTGTAATGCTAACAAAATTTACACACATACCTTTTTATTCTTTCTCTTTCACATTTCCAATTTTCTAATCTTTGTAATCTTCTTCTTGATTTTCCTTCAGCAGAAAGTGAAATTTGAATTTCTTCCATTGTACTTGTTTAAAATAATAAGTATTATAATAACACTACAAAACAAAAGCTGATATTATTATAAGTTCCACAAGATGGAGGTTAGAAACCGTTGACATGGTTACCATAGCAACATAAAAATAGAGCAATTTGATTGTCTAACAGGAAATGTCCACTTTTGCTTTCCAATGCCGACTGAAATGTCCACATTTGCATCTGATTGTAGTTTTTAATATGCAAAAAAGGAAAGAAAAGTCCAGTTTTGCCATTAACTCTGTCTACTATTAGATGCAGGTCAAACCACAAAAAAAATTGATACCAAATTCTTAATTTCCTTCGAAAGTGGAAATATCCGGTTTTGCTTTTGACCTATTCATATGGCTAAGTATGTAAGCTCACTAGTTCACCTAATACAGCGTCATATAAAATTAATAAAACCGAGCTACACACTCATACCTTATGTGGCAACTCTTGATATACTGCCGAGTAAATAGTTGTGGAAGATGACGGCACCTGGGCATACACGTCCCCCGAGTAGTTGAGGTGATAGAAATGGGGGCTGGCTCCACCCGCCATAACGCGGTCATCGTAGAACATGGCTACATGGATCCCGTTGTCATCAAGGTTGAAGGCTGTTGTCACATCAAGAGTGCGCAAGTGCCACAAGGAGAGTCTGGGACCTCCCCCACAAAGCTAAAATACAAGGACTCCTGAGAATGTGTTTATATACCAGTTAAATAGATATATAATCTACTTAAATGGTTTCATTCTGAGTTTTTCTTTTTCGTTTTTGTTGAGGCTTCTTACTTAAATAAAAATAAGGTCAACCACTTTACTTTCTTTCTTTTTTTTGTGTGATTTTAGAACTATCTGCTTTGCAGAGTGGTATTTTTTGGAATTACAGTAGTCTCAGAAACTCGACAACTCGACATTCCGTGTAGCTCGACACGCGCACATGCACACAGTTGTTGGCGCCAGTCATCACAATCCAAGGTCATTCAACTGTATAACCGCTCTGTTTATTTGTGTAACTCGAGTGGAACAGTCATGCTGTGGTGTTTTTACAAGTGCTGTGTTTGTTAGGTTTTCCAATTCAGTAACGTGTTATTCAAATCAATACAATATTATATGTACAGTACTGTACTGCATTTCTGTATATTACACATATGTATACACACCGTTAAATTAACACTTAATATATTGTACTATATGCATATCACTGTTACTGTACTGTACAATACTACAGTACCTATAATATTCGATACTGTACTGTGATTCATCCTTGTTTAGTACACATGACATAGTAAACATGCATCTTATGCAAGTTCATTCGTAAAACTCAACATTTCAATAACTCAACACCATCTCAGTCCACATTTGGTTGAGTTTCCAAGACTCTACTGTATAAGAATTTTAATATTAATTATATTCTTGGATGCTTAGAACATCTGGATGCCATTTGAGGAATTAACATGCTCTAGTGGAAGAAAGAGGAGTTACTATAGGACCATGTTTATTTAACTTTTTTTTTTAAACTCAAATGAGTTTTGATGTAAGGTTAAAAATTAATCTTACAGATGGCCAGTGTTTATTTGTCAAATTGTAATATTAAGCTATTTTATAATATACATTTATCTTTCAACATTTCAAAAGTGGATTGTTTTGTTAGTTATGTAATCTTAGAAACTTTTGTCTGTATAAGACAGAAGTAGTATTAAAACTTGAAAGTGATTATTAATTAAATGAGTTGGATTTGTTTGGTTTGTTTTGTTGTCTAAAATTGTTTTGGAAAGAGTAAGGAAGGACTCAATTTGGGGATCCTTTCGGGACTCTTTTATTTAGTCAATTTAAACTTTTGGAAGTGAGAAGTATTCCAAAAGCTAGGAGTAACAGTTGAAGAACGTCAAGTAAAAAGTTTAAGGGCAGATTTTTGAATAATAAGGCCTGGAAGCCTAATTCTTACCATGGCCAAAAAACATCATTCTTCAGAGATCAGACATTTTTGGGTGAAATCAATTTAATCTTTTTTCACCCTTTCCACTGTCACAGTAATTGGTCACAATACTTCAAAATATTAAAGGAGGAAGGTAATATTACCACCCCAAGCTATTTTTAGGTGATTTAATTACATATTTGGGATAAGATGCAAATTTTAAATGTGTTGATTTTTTGTTTGTTTGGGACAGTTCATGAAAGATTTTAATTTCTGAACATCCATCCAACCTTTCAGGTTAATCAGTGGTGAATATTTATTTAAGGAAGAGAGAATACTTGATAACAATGTTAAATAACTTTTTATTTAAATACCATAAATATTTTCCTTGTCTCTCTTACATTCAATGTCCATGTTTCTGCTGCATGTGTGACAATGGGTACAAAGTAGGTCCTGTACAACATTTTTCTTAAACTCTAAAGGCACTTCTCTTCTTCATAGCAGGTTTCTTAAACACCTATAGGACAATTTTCCCTGCTGTCCTCTTCTCATTAGATCCTCTCTACTTTCACCTTTAGCCTCAAATCATGCTTCCAAGCTATTTTACGTTCTGCACTTTTCTCAACTCTACTCTGTACAACTTTCTAGCTTTACTAGGCCTTATCTTCTTTCTTGTAATTAACATTACTTCACACTTTGCCATGCTAAATGATTACACACACTTTCACTTCCTCATTCCATTCTTGTAGTTGTTCCTCTACTTCCTCTTCCTTCTCCCCCCTTACCATCAAGTAGTCCCATGCGTAGAGGTAGTTTTAGTAGGTCTCGTGTCTATGTCAAGAGGACTGATAAGCTACAGGGATGCAGTCCAGTGTTGTAAGTGTCCAATTTTATTCAAAACTTTAGGTATGACCCAGAAATCTTGGGAAAGGGAGGTTTCGTCATACCCCTGTACAGTTTCTGGGATAAATTTATTTGGTTATAAAAAAAATCTACCTACATAAAGGAAGTAAAGGGGTTGATAGTTAGCACCCAAACATCTATTTATGTGTATTAAATCATATCTCAATATACAAACTATTTTTACAACAATAAAGTGGTGGAGGGACATTGCAGCCAAATAACTTTGTTAAAAAAAAATTATAATTAAAATATCAGATTTTTTTAGAATAAAAAATTGTAGAAAATAGAGTATACATGTTACTATCATAAAACATGTTTGTTTTTACCACCACAGCTTGAGTTTACAAACTAGCCGAAATGTTAGCTATTCGAAATCGGCGTCCGCCCACTTTATTTCGGATAACTATGGTTTTACTGTAAAAGCATGCCAAAATAAAATGTGTAAATGTGTTACCCTGTTGTTAATAGGATACGTGGGTTATTTGTGGCTATTACCTTCAGAACACCCTGACTGATAAAAATTCAGATCAAATCATCGACCAGGATTCAAATAAGAGCCCCTTGTAGAAGCAAGGCCTGGACCTAATGACTCACATTGCTCTTAAACATGGTAGAAATAACTGACGTAAATGAGTAGAACATATTCCTACCAGCCAATCTTCACTGAGAGCAACTGTTCCCACCCACTTTCCCAATGCTGGCCTTGCCACTTCCTGTTTGAGATGAGGTTGGATAGATTTGGTGGGCTCCTTCTGTCGAAGGTCCCACAGCTTCACCAGACCATCTTCACTTGCAGAAGCTAGAATATTACCCCTAAAAACAACACAACAGCATTAAACCAAAATAAGTCACCGTTTTATCTAGAGTTGGGTCCGATTCAGCATTTCTCTAATACAAATCTGAATTTTAGAATACATATTTAACATAAGAGGTTAGCTTCCCCACATTGGAATTATTATTTTTTACATTTTCAATTCTGATTCAGTTAATTTTGATTTTTAAGTTAGTATGGTAAACAGAACTGGTTTTCCACCCCTCATGCATTAGTGTTAATGATTTCATCAACACTGAGTGAAATTAAAAGATTGTGTTACAGTAAAGTAAACATGTGCAGGAATGGTAGTATGTCGGTGTTGTTTATTAAAGTATCAAAAACAGAATTCTGACAGTATAAGCATGCTTTTAACACTTTATTGTTTAGAGGAAATTAGATGTAAGTAGTTAGAAATTTTCTTCGATTTTAGCTGTATTATTTATGTACATTAAAATAACTTAAATTGAAGCTAAAACTTTTTTATGAGGAAGTTAGGCTCCTTTTAAAAATATGGTTATACACTGTTCTTAGGGTAACTATTTAACACACCAAATACTGGCAATGATATGGGCTTATATCCTGTGCCGAGTTATACAAAGTTATATCTACAGCATTCTTATACATTTATCCTCTAAAAATCAAAATATAGTTTAGTGTCATACTAAACTAATACTGGGATCACGATCAACTTAATGTTACTGGTAGCTTAATGTTTAGGTAGCAAAAAGAAACACAGTGTGTAATCATGATTATTTTAACTTAACATAAAATCTCGATCAAAATAAATACATCGAATTTGGACTATTTGGACCAAATGGTCACTAAAATGGAAGTAACCCAAACAGTTGAATGATTGGGTTTAAGGTATTTGCAAAAGAAGCTCACTGGATATTCACATTAAAGTGCAATAAGAGGCTACATTATTTTAGTGTTACTGAGACATGGTCACACAAACTATACCGAGAAGTAATCTGCATACCATAAAATGAACAAATGAAGTACTAAATAGCCATGTTGACATAGCTTGCAAAAGGAATGGCTGGCTGAACACATGGTACCCTTCACTTAATAACCTGAATAACATAATGAGATAACCTGAAAGTTTTACAAGTGCTGTTAAGTTAATTGGAGTGATCAAAATGAATAGGATGAGAAAGTAAAGGGTGAGAGGAGAAGTTAAGAATGGGCCAGTGCAGTACAGGATAGAGAAAGCACGATTAAGGTGGTACGGTCATGTGAGGAGAATAAAGGAGGAGAAGATATCAAAGAAGGTGCTGGATATTGGAGGGGGAGGAGGACAGGAGGCCAAGAGGAATCCCAAGGGACTAGTGGCTTAAAGGAGTGCAGAGAAGTGTGGAGAGAAAGGTTGAAGACTGGTTCAAGGAAGAGAGGTGGTGAAAAAAAAAAAGGATCCGTCAGAGAGGCTTATGTTCCAAACAGACCTGGCCAGTGGCTGGGAGCTGTTCATGATCATGATGATGATGAAGTTAGTTGAATCATGATGGCATCCATTTAAAAACACAAGGAGAACCTTCATGTTATGGTACATAAAGGTTAAGTTGATCGCTCTCCCGGCATAAAGGAAATAAAACATATATTAAAAACAAAATGTTAGATTGGTCGACCAACTCACAGGTTGTGGAGACAATGTACAAAGTCCTCGTGCCCCTCCATTGTCCTGAGTAGTTGTCTAGATTCCAGGTTGAACACATATATTTTATCATCCCCACAACCAGCATACAGGAGTCCTTTTGTCTTGTCAAAAATCAATGAGTTGACATCTGGTTTCTCAAGCGCATCTCTGTATATAAATTACATAAAAATATGTATTTATAAATGAACAAACATAGTAGGATTTTGGTAAGAATAAACTTTTAGAAATCAGAAATAGTTTTTTTACTGTCAACAATGATAACATTTTACTAATGTATATTATTAGTGTTATTTGTAATAGGCACCCATTGATAACATAAGTTATCAAAAGTGACAGCTGCAGATCACATGACCTTACATATGAATACGTGAAACTATATTTAGTTAACTTTCCAAGCTGTCAGAAGGTTCTTCCTATGGAAATTAAACTGTACATCCAAGATTGACATAGTTTATTTATAAACATACAAAACCTAGACAGTCTACATATCGCGTAGACCAGTGGTTCTCAAACTTTTCTCTCTTGTGTGTATCTACTCGTGATGAATCACTGGAAAATAATCGCTTAGGTTGGCATTACTTTGAGCTAATGTCATGTACTGCTATCCCAATAAAGCATGTTTCACACTATGGGGACACTCACGCTCAAGGCCGTAGCCAGCCAATAATTTCAGGGGGGGTTTGGTGGGCCCATCCCCCAATTGACAGAGGTTAGAAAAAATTCTAAATAAAAAACTGTTCTGGAAGCTATCTGAAGTGTTTTTTTATGGCAACATAACCCCCTAACTGCCGAAGGCTAGAAAAAATTCTAAATAATTAACACCACTGGAAGCTCTCTGAAGTGCTTTTTATGGTAACACAGCCCCCTAATTTGTACTTGTACCTTAATTTTGATATTGTTTGAACCATAAATAAAGCCATATATATTTGGTTCATAAAATTTCGGGGGGGTTTGAACCCCGAAACCCCCCCCCC